>OY744518.1:127822282-127842282 GCA_963556195.1 Sepiola atlantica
GTTGTTTACATGTTATTAATCAAATAACGCGCCCATGTCTTGTGTCTATCTCTCGCTCTCTTTTTCTCTCTCTTTCTCTCGCTCTCTTTTTCTCTCTCTTTCTCTCTCTCTTTGTCTCTCGCTTTTTCTCTCTCTTTCTCTCTCTCTCTCTCTTTGTCTCTCGCTTTTTCTCTCTCTTTCTCTCACTTTTCTCCTCTCTCTTTCTTGAAATAGAACTTCCCGTGCGTTCGAAATAGAACGTTATACTTAATAATCAGAGAGCGGGTAAGCAAATGTTGGTATGGCCGCTGGCTGTTCCATCATATTCCATTACAATCTAATTTTTAATTACGTAACTCAATTATATAGATTAAAAAAACAATATCTTTAATTAATTCTATTTATGATTTTTATTAAGATTATTATCGAGGAAAATATTTTAAATACATATAGAAATCTGAAAAAAAAACAATCATGAGTGTATATTTGCGAATATTAATTTATTAGAAGCTTTAAAACAAATTAACTATGTAAATTTGAAAGACGCGTGATATTTGGGGAAGATTTGGAATGGGTATATATAGGAGCTTATAAGTAGATATAAAAAGAGAGCGATGTAGATTATTCAGATGAAGAAAGCAAACGTTGAATTTCCACGGTGTCCCGCTAATCTATATAATAATACCCATGCAGCTTCTTTTATACGTACGTTATAACCTTCCGCACCCATGAAAAAAATGAGATCGTCCGATCAGCAAATATCAACAGCAAACCTGTACTTGAGAAATATGTCCGTGCAAAGGAAAACAGCCAGGACCACTACGAGGTTCTATATTCTATAAGTTTATTTTGACTCTTTAATTCGTTAGTTGCAGGTGACCAAACGAATTCTTATTCTTGAAACAAGTTGTACAATGAATATGGAAACATAAAACCGGAAATGAATAACCCTGATGTGTTCTGTTATATTTGTGGTGAATTGACGACTTAGTAAAAACATTTTATTTTACATCTCGGCCTTGGCCGGGGTCAAAGTGTACTATCTGTTCCGATGGATACTGCACCCCATATATCGGTATTGTCTTGGCCTTCGGGGCTTGATTTACGTCGGTCTATGGGTCTGTCCTGTGCAGTTCTAGGAGGTTCACCCTTCCAGGCTTTGCCTCCCCTCTTTGGAGAGGAGTAAGTTTATTGCTTACTGCCCGAGGCGCCCCTACCGGGGAAATCCGACGGGGCTGCCCAGGCATTTTTTGTAGGCCAGAGTGCTGAATTTCTCGGGCGCTGGCTTTTCAAATCCCACTTCCCGACCTTGTGTCACATCTTACCTTGTGGGTTGGAAGATAAATAACTTGAAGTGATGCTTGGAGATCAGGACCAATCATGGCACCTCACATAGTAGGCAAAGCTTGCAAAGAGGGATTGAGACAGTGGATTAAATGTTTACGGAAACGTTTAACATTTGGCGTTGTCAATGGTTTGGAGGAGGCAGAAAAATCATTATAATGACTGTTACTTTTGCTGCATCAATTTGAAAAGTGTAAACACAATTGTTCATAAAAAAGATCGTGATTTATAATCTATGATAACTTATGAGTAATGTTTATTGTCGGAGGGAGGGTATGAGATGATACCACCAGATAAAAGGAAATGGCGAGATTTAATCTCTTTAATTTGAGGAAATAGAAATTTAGACATGAAATTTATTCATGAAAAGACATAAAAAATGAAATAATTATATTTCCAGTACACCAAAAATTTGACTATTTTTGGATTCAGCATATTCAAATTATCCAAAATCACTTATTAGCTTTCTGAAAGCAAAATATATGTTGACCAGTGTAATCTGTGCTGTGTTTGAAGGGTGTACACGGGAGTTCACAAATTCAGTTAGCCATGCGCTTGCTATCCTTCAAACCTCTATCTGGCGTGTGCTAAGAAGTCGTTTACATTTGAAATCTTATAGACTATGTCTCTTTCATACGCTTACCAATAACGACAAGAGGAAGTGGATACAATTTTCTAATTTGATGCTGTTTGTGTTTAGCTTGCGAAATCCCTAGACCTCATCGTGTGTAATTTTTTTTTTACTTGTGTGAATACATAAAAGATCGTCTTCATGTTCAAAGTCATCTAAGTCTTCTGGCCAAGGACAGTCTCCAACAGATACCTCTACATTCGCACCGGAACAAAATAACGTAATCGTATTATACTAAAAAGAATACTATCATGGTTCGGCCATTTAATGAGACTGGCATCAGAAACACCTGCACGTCAAGCACTTCAGGCCTTCATCTAACCTACCAAAAGACCGTCAGCACATTTTCTGCCTTGACAGATACAAAAGGAAATGCCACTCAGAGCAGCATTTCGTTCCTTCACAGAGTACAAAACTAACTCCGAAATATAGTAGGGGATATCTTCTCTTCCCTACAGCCTCTTTCTCCCGGAACAGACGTTGCTAGTTTTTCTCTGCTCTATCGTTTTTTCATCGTAGGTGCTCGAATCTATGGTTCCCCCTGAAAAACATTCGTAAAAAAAAATTGTTCCTTTATTATGTGTGCCTAAAACTAATCAAAATTACTTTCCAAGAAATACCCGTTTGTTGAACACAATACCACGGGTTTGCTTCCCAGCTGACTACAACATGATTGTTTTCAAGTCCAATGTTAAATTCTTATTGAGCCATCCTCTGAAGTAATCGGATTTTGCCCAGTTTCAACCATCGTTACCAATCCTCAAGGTGTTGTCTCACAGTCCATTTAACAAACTTATTAACCCCGATTTACTTTTGGGCCTTAATAAATGGTTACTTATTAGTAAATAAATAAATAAATAAAATTATTGGACTGATGAAAGATTCATTTTCCAAATCTACGTATTTAATGTAAAATGTACAAATTCAATGAAAAAATGTAAAAATTTTATGAAAATATGTACAAATTTAATGAAAAAATGTACAAACTTAATGAAAATATGTACAAATCTTATGAAAAAAGGTACAAATTTAATTAAAAAATGTACAAACTTAATGAAAAAATGTACTAATTTAATGAAAAAATGTACAAATTTAATGAAAAATATAAAAACTTAATGAAAAATGTACAAATTTAATGAAAAATGTACAAACTTAATGAAAAAATGTACACATTTTATGAAAATATGTACAAATCTTATGAAAAAATGTACAAATTTAATGAAGAAAAGTACAAACTTAATGAAAAACTGTAAAAAATTATTGAAAAAATGTAAAAAATTATTGAAAAAATGTAAAAATTTAATGAAAAAATGTACAAATTTAATGAAAAAATGTACACATTTTATGAAAAAATGTACAAATTTAATGAAAAAATGTACAAAACTTATGAAAAAACGTACACATTTAAGATCGTTTAAGATTATTTTTCTTTTCTTAACATCTTTAAACTCAAGCGGTGACTGATTAATACATACACAAGTATTTCGTTACCGTCAAAAGCCACAGATTTAATTTCAAAGAGTAAAACTATCTCATGACGCACTAATTGAGTTTTCAAGCATCTTGATGGAATAAGTCCGTGACCATTTGAAAGACGAGTTTTCTATGTTTTGAATGGCTGCCACAAGGGGGCGTTGTAGTCGCGTGGTTGCTCCGGCAACGTGCTATTGTTTGTTTACTCTCTAAATGACGAATCCTCAATAAATGGCGTTTTATGTTCTCGAGTTTGTGAAAACTAATTTGTTCAACACGGTGCAGCGTGATTTTCAAAGAAAATTCAACATTAATCCGCCCTCTCTTAAACATATTCGACGATGGTTTAAACAGTTTCAAGAGTTTGTGTGTGTGTGTGTGTATGAATTAAAAAGGACGAAAATGAGTACCTAAGGGACAAGTGACGAGAATATGTGTTGCGTTTGGGGAGGGATTACGAAAATCAACATCACTCAATCAACCATCTAGCGTGTGCCAATAAGATGTTACCATTTGAAAACTTACCGACTACGCCTCGTCCAGGCACTTACCAATAAGGACAAGAGGAAGCGGATGGTTATATAAACCATTATACATCTGTGCCCTCGTTGTGAAGCCAGGTTCTTGATCGTCTGTAGATAAAACACTCGGACGCTGATGATAGTTATAAGAAAGGTTTATTTGAAAATAGAGACAGTCACATGAAACATCATAGCGACAGTTCATTTGTGTACGTTTGTGAGACAGAGAGAGGGAAGACAGATAGATAGACAGGTAGATCGATTGTCTCGTTACACCTAGATACATTGTACGCGACCGTCTCACAATCATTGGTATCTCTCTCTCTCTCTCTCTCTCTCTCTCTCTATATATATATATATATATATATATATATATATATATATATATATATATATATAAAATATTTAGACAATTAAATAAGGCAATAACACGCTATCCTAACGCTTTTAAATTATATGAAATAAATCAAAAGAAATTGATAAAAGAAATCCAAAACTCTACTATAAAAATGTATAACATATGTAAATAGTCCATGATGAAATAAATAAATGTATATATATGTATATATGTAATATTTTTATAAATATATATTTTTAATTTTAAAACATTTGTAGATAAAGAAAATAACCAAGAAGGGGGGGGAGGGGGGTTATTATAATGGAATCATCTAACTCTATAAAATAGATGTTCTGTAAAATAGTAAACTCAATTTGAAAGGAACAACACAGGTAAGGAGAAACTATATTTAATAACTAAAAAAAAACAAATCTGGAGGCAAAACTAATTCAAATATTTGTAAACTTAAAAAATAATTATTTATAAAAAATAAATATAAACTTAAAAAATAATTATTAAATAGGGAGGTGGTGTCTGATCAACACTGCTGGGATGCCATTATAAAAAAATACTGTTTTGTTTTTAAAATCCCGAAACAGTTTTCATGGTAAACAACTGACGATCCCTTATATAAAAAAAACATATACAAAAAATATATTTATATTAGAGTAAATTCTTGGAAGTTAACTAATATAGTGATTGCAGTAGATTGATTGACTTACTAGACATAAATCTTTCAACAAAATTTTTTTTTCTCCAGTTTTGAAGGTTAAAAAAACTTCTGAGACTATATATATATATATATATATATATATATATATATATATATATATATATATATATATATATATATATATTCACGGACACGTGTTTTGCCGTCTACGGCTCAACAACGTTGCTAAATCCATCTAGATTGGAAATCGGGACACCAGTGACGAAGTTCAGGCAGTTTGGTCCATAAAGACTTGCTAGTAGCAAAGGGAATATATCGCATATAAATGTTGTCATTTTGTTGTTGTTTATGTTGTTGTTATAGGTCCCCCGATTTATAAAATCGGGGGACCTATGTTTTGAGGCATTTCCGTCCGTCTGTCCGTCCGTCCGTCCGGATTTTTCTCCGCAACCATCCATTGAATTTCTCTGAAATGTTGCATGAAGTTGTAACTTTGGTCAGGTTAGAAAGTGACATTCTTCTATTTTTGAAAAAAAATCTGGTTAGCTCCCCCAGGGTGTCAATAGGCCCAGAAATGGAAAAAAATGACATTTTTTGCCCCATAACTTTTCATCCATCCATTCAATTTCTCTGAAACTTGGGCAAAATGTGGAAGCAATTGTTCCTAAGAGAAAATAACCTTGGAAAAAATCTGGTTCGCGCCCCCAGGCGGTCAAAAGCCCCCTAAAATGGCAAAAATGACACTTTTCTCCCATTACGTTTGATCCATCCATTCAATTTTTCTGAAACTTGGCCAAAATGTAGAGGCAATTGTTCTGGATATGAAATGAGCACCGTTGACCTAAGAAAAATGCTGGTTTGCGCCCCCAGGGGGTCAAAGGGGGGTCAAAAATGCCCCAAATTGCCCAAATTTATTGCATTTTACACTCGCCACATCGAGTCACATACAGAGGGGGGCCACGCATGCGCGGCTTGTTATATATATATATATATATATATATATATATATATATATATATATATGTGTATATATATGCTACAAAATTGGTGTTAATATCAGCGAAAGAAAGAAACAAGTCAGTTTCATTTTATATTCTAATAATCATGTTTTAATTTGTATTTTTCACATTTCCAATAAACATAACCTTTATGTGAGATGTATGTTTTACGGTCCGTTTCATTTGCTGTGAGACAAACAACATTTTTACGTCAATATCGTTTCTGCAACACTACAAAATCATCAGAAAAATCCACCAAAGAATAAAAAGTTATTGAATTGAAATGTCGTGAAAAAAACCTACACTATACAGTGGGTCATCTTTTGGCGAAAACAAATAAACAATAAAGAAAAGAGCAAACTCACACGTGGAGGGAACCCACTAGTACGTCATTTTGAATGTTTCTGTTCAGAGCTAGTATATCCTAAAAGTTGTGTGGACATTTACACATTTTAATTCAGTAATATTTCTTAAAATAGTTAATAAATTCTATCATTTATTTATAAAAATTCGAATTCACTTGTGGGTAATTTTTTACTTTCCTATATATATATATATATATATATCCTCTGCAGGGGGTTAGACACAAGGTCAGGTCCGGTTTTGAAAAACAACTAGATAAAGTGCACACAGGCTTACAAAAAATGCCTGCGCAGCCACGTCGGAATTCGCCAGTATGGCGTGCATCAGACGATTAGCAATAAGCTAACCACGTCTCAGAGAGACGATAAAGCCTGGGATGGTGGGCCTCCTAGGACTGGACAGAAACATAATTCAGCCCGACATCAACAAAGCCATTGTCAGATTGATTATCGAATCGTATCTTTGATATATATATATATATATATATATATATATATATATATATATATATATATATATATATATATATATTAGTATTTCATGTATCCACATAAAATTTTATAAGGAGATATAATTTTTTATGTATCAATTTTCAGTATTTACTTCAACAGTGCTCGATACGTAAGTAGTGCTAGGTAGTAAGCTAAAATGCCTGAAGATTCCCCCCGGGGATGAAACGCGGGAGCCTCTGTGTAGCTTAATTGCCATAAATATATTTTCATAGCTTACTCTCTCTCTCTCTCTCTCTCTCTCTCTCTCTCTCTCTCTCTCTCTCTCTATATATATATATATATATATATATATATATATATATATATATATATATATATATATATATATATATATATTCCGAAACAAAAAAAGATCAATTGTAGTCATGAATAAACAAAAAAACAAACAGTGTATGGATTCAATTTAAGTCTTTAATGTTCTCATCTGTAATTGCTATGTCGTTTGGAAGTGATGCGAATCAAAGAGAACCGATAAGGTGAAAAGTAAGATTTTCCCTATTTGATTGACCGGTATAGCTTCATAAACAAAATATACATACCAAAAACTTCTTCGCCAACCTTTTTCAATCTAAATTGATTTGTGTCAGGAAAAAATATGAATTTCATTTTCATTTCATTTTATCGATTTTTATATTTGGTCTCCTCAAGCGTTTCTGATTTAATTACTGATGCCAAGGCAGGAGTAACGCTCTCTCAATCACAACTTCTCTTACTGCTATCGATTACATCATAAATAAATACAAAATAAATCTTACTGAGTAATTTTTTCGGTTCATGTCATGCGATCGCACACTTCCAATCACGCCTGATAATTACGGATAATAAATACGCTAAACAACAATGTGATTACTGCAAAAGCTACAAAAAATATTATTTTCGGGGATTTTCCTAGGATATACATAAAACATCTCAAACATGACTTATTGGCAAAAGAACTTCTCAAAATATTATGCACTATTTTCCATTTCATTGGAAGAACATGCACAATGAGGTGATGATAGGTACGTATATAGTATGCGCACCGGGGCGGCGATATGTACGTATATAGTATGCGCGCTGGGTGGGAATTAGGTACGTATATAGTATGCGTACCAGGGCGGCGATAGATACGTATATAGTATATGCAACGGGTCGGGGATAAATGCGTATATAGTATGCACACCGGTGCAGAGATAGGTACGTATATAGTATGCGCATTGAGGCGGAGTAGGTACGTATTTAGTATACGCACCAAGGCGGAGATAGGTACGTATATAATATGTGCACCGGGGAAGAGATAAGTACGTATATAGAAGGGACAGACAGATGTTGTACTTTAAATAGAAATATGTCATACTTTTACCCTTAACAATGGAAGTAGTTTGGTGGGGAAGAGACAGCTTCCGCTGAAGGCAACAGGGAGAAGATGGCAACAGGGTGAGGTGTTGTCACAACACAATAGCATTTATTTATATACTGATTAGTAAAATACCCGTCCCAAGACGGGTATAAGCAATAAATATAGCATTAGTTTTAAATTTTAATTTTTTTTTCTTTCTTTGGGTGGTAAGGTACGGTTTCCGTCGCAACCCCATCAATTGTAAGGTATACACAAATATAACTACAATACATACCAAGCACATACATATAATTTAGGATCACGTGTGTGCATCGATCCTTTAAAATGTATTATTTAATATAACTCCAAAATCGTAGAGCAATTGTTTCTCTATTAATTTTTTGTATCTAATTTATTTTAGACGATCTTTTTTTTATAATGTGCAAGTTTGGGTGGGCGCACCCCCTAAATGGCAAAGATTACAAGCAATATTTCGCCCATGTTACTCACCGTGTTGCCGATAATATATCTCAATATATTGGCATCTTATCGATTTCTTAAACAAAATTGTATTTCATTTAAAAAAAATGCCTTCTAATGTGAAAAAAAACATTTTAACCTATCAGCGTATTGACGCTTATTTTCACTACTGCTATGTGTACTATCATTACACGATCTCAACACTACACCGTCTCCACCTTACACCAAGGAGAGCGTCGTCGTTTGGAGTTCGTTCCCAAACGGTCGGCGTGGAGAAATAGTACTAAAAAAAAATAACAATGTCGGATTTATATTTTCATTGAAAAAGGACGCATGTCTGTCTTATTAATTTCTTAAACAAATTATTTTTCATTAAAAAAATGCCTTGTAATGTGAATTTTTTTAAATTATAACATAGCGTATCGACGCTTATTTTCACTACTGCTATGCGTACTACCATCATACGATCTCGACAGCACACTGTCTCTACATTACACCAAGAAGTGCGTCGCCTGTTGTAGTTTATTCCCATACAGTCGGCGTGGGAAATAGTAAAAAAAATATATATAATAATGTCAGATTCTGATTTTCATTGAAAAAGGACGGTTGTTTGTTCGAAATATTTGATTTATTATATAAAAAAAACAAAATAAATCTTGGCATCGTATCGATTTCTGAAGCAAAATTGTATTTCATTAAAAAAAATATATGACAATGTCGGATTCTGATTTTCATTGAAAAAGGACGGTTGTTTGTTCGAAATATTTGATTTATTATATAAAAAAACAAAATAAATATTGGCATCGTATCGATTTCTGAAACAAAATTGTATTTCATTAAAAAAAAAATATGACAATGTCGGATTCTTATTTTCATTGAAAAAGGCTGATGTTCGTTCGAAATATTTAATTTATTATATCAACAAAATAATAAATACATCTTGGCATCTTATTGATTTCTTAAACAAAATTGTACTTCATTTAAAAAAATGCCTTCTAATGTGAATAAACATTTTATTATAACCTATTAACGTATCGAAGCTTATTTTCACTACTGCTATGTGTCCTACCATCACACGATCTCGACACCACACTGTCGCAACATTACACCAAGGAGAGCGTCGTCGTTTGGAGTTCGCTTCGAGACGGTCGACGTGGAAATAGTAAAAAAATATATGACAATGTAGGATTCTTATTTTCATTGAAAAAGGACAATTGTCCGTTCGACATATTTGATTTAATATATAAAAAAACTAAATAAATCTTGCCATCTTATTGATTTCTTAAATAAAATTGTATTTCATTTAAAAAATAAATGCTTTCTTATGTGAAAAAACATTTTATTATAATATATATATATATATATATATATATATATATATATATATATATATATATATATATATATATATGAAACATATACTATGTAGATAAAAAATATCTAGAAACAATAATTTGTCGCCCCCAAATCTAGGCTGGGCTCTGTAGCGAGTAGTATTAACACAGCCGTCATAGTGGCTTAAATGCAATGTTCCTTTCAAAAGTTGAACTCTTTACAACAGCTGCCTTAAAATAGGATCAATTTCTCGCTGATTTACAGAGTTGTAGAAAATGGCTGTCAGGGCAAATACGTTGGAATTTGAGTTTGAAATATAACTCGTGTTCCGGGGTTCGAGTCCGGCGACCGGTGTGAATAATTCTTCTCTACACTGACGATTCTGGTAAGGATGAAACGTATACGCATGTAGATAAAAACAAATATTTATAATTATATATATATATATATATATATATATATATATATATATATATATATATTGCTTTCTTCATCTATCCGCATAATTTACTTTTAATGATAATATTTCGTTTGAAATAATACATTTATGTAACATTTAATAACATTAAGCAAGATTTGTCTCTTATCTTATGCCCTTAAAATCCTCCAAAGAAACTGCAATTTTGGTTATATTTATTAATTGATGTCTCATACATATTGCAAACATTTTACAAAAAATCGCAAGCATTTACTTTTCAATGTCATTTTTATTTATTGAAAATTGTAACAATTTGTATCTTTTTAAAACAATAAATATTCTCTTTCTTCTATATATTAGATATATATACACACACACACACACACACACATATATATATATATATATATATATATATATATATATATATGTGTGTGTGTGTGTATATATATATATATATATATATATATATTCTTCATCTCAAACGCCATAATATTGAATATATGTTTTCTTGGGTACGAATTTCGAAAATAAACGAAAATAGCACAAAGCTATCAAGGCAGTGACTTGGACGATCTGGTTTAAATTTGGGGTAGCTGCTGGATCCGATATGATCCGAAAGTACTCGAAATCGGCAATGAAGGCAGTGCCTCACTGAAGATCGGCCTTGATGCACCGAAAGAATGTATTTTAATACTAATTTGAGTAGAAAAATGTCACAATGATATTTCATTTATTAATAGTTAGCCTACGATAAATTATAAACACGAGACAAGTTAATCCGAGCTAGTGAAGTCATGATGAACAAATCTGTCAATGCGTAGTCTTAGACCATCTGAACGGATAGGATTCGAAACTACCCAAAATCGGCAATGAACGCAGTGCGACAGTTGAACTCGGCCTTGATGCACCGAAAAAATATATTTTAGGATAAACCGAAAATTTGTAGAAGAAATATGAGACAAAACATTTCATTTATTAATTGTTTGTCTACGATAAATTATAAAGACAGTAAAACGAGAGAAGTAAACCCGAGCAAGTGAAGTCATAAGAAGCAAACCTATCAATGTGTCGACGTGGATCATCTGGTCCAAAGTCGGGGTAGATGCTGGATCCGCTATCATGCGAAAGTACTCGATATTTGCGATGACGGCCGTGCGTCATTTAAGATTGATGCGTTGATGCATCGAAAGCATGTATTTAAAAACTGACGCCAACAATAGCAAAGAAGTATTACAAGAAATGCACATAGATCTTAAAAATGCTATGTTTTTTTAAAATATGCAGTATTGCCTCTTTACACTTATGAAGAATCCATTCAATTTAATACAATGGTAGTGCCACTGGCTACAACATGGTCGTCTTCAAGTCAATATGTCAACAAATACTTGTCGAGTAATTCTCTTAAGTAATCAAATCCTGACCCTAACCCTAACCCTAACCTGCCACATTCGCTCGTGGATTCCAATCCTCTCATAGTATTGTTCGACATCCACTTGACTTTCTTTTTACCCTCATCCTCAAGAGGACTTTGGGCCTTGATAAGCGGTGATTCATTAGTAGACATAAGAAAAGAAACAGAAAGAACGAAACAAAAACAAACAACATCACAGACAATATGGCCGACGACTCTAATTTTCTTTCAGATATATTACACAAGTTTTTGAGCCGTTTTGTCGGTCGCCGAGAAAATGGAGTGAAGTGAGGGGAGGTATCAACTCATTCCAGCGAGCAAAGATGTCGTCAATGAGTGCACAAGGCGAAACAAGCAAATTGAAATGTTCAAAACAATCAAGATGACAACTCGAATTTTCGTTCACCTAAATCATGCGAAACATTTTCTGGTTAGTTTTCGGTTACACACTGAAGTGGAAGCAAACACGTAGAAAGGGACAAATATGCCGGCAATGACGACAGAAAATAATAGCAGAATGCGGAACACGTGAAACAATTCATGGACGTCAACTCAGATTTTCATTCCAATTCCTTAAACAAGGCTTGGGAATAAAGATCACCCACGTTTCGAACGGGTCGCAGGGGAAAAAATGGTTACATCATTCTACCGCTCCAGAAAGTATCTCACCCCTGACGCAATCCTCTACGTGCATAAGAACCAACTACCTCCTAAGATGAA
Organism: Sepiola atlantica; assembly: GCA_963556195.1. Taxonomy (NCBI): domain Eukaryota; kingdom Metazoa; phylum Mollusca; class Cephalopoda; order Sepiida; family Sepiolidae; genus Sepiola; species Sepiola atlantica. Next base: position 127,834,799 of record OY744518.1, read on the forward strand.
GTACTGTTGGCGCATCTTGGGCGGTGTTGCTTAGAGCATCCTTTCCTGCCTTGACAGAGTACAACACCAACTTTGAAACCTAGTCTTTGCTCGCTGGAATGAGTTGATAACAATTCAATTTGACATTTCAATAAAATTATAATTTGCCAGATAAAAAAATTGGACTCTATAAATATAAGAACTCCAATCAACTTCGGCCAATAAAAATGTCACATCGGACCGACTCTCAGCTATGTACTAAGAATAATTACTGTTACGGCAGTATATTCAGAATAACCTCAGTTGAGGAATATTCAAGTTATCTCCCCTAAATTGTACTGACAACGTGTGAGAATGACTCTTCTATTTTGAGATAGGAAAAAGACATGTGTAACGCAAAATTCGAAATCGAAACTTAGTCTTTTTCTTCTCCTCCCTACAGCATCTTTCTCACATAAGAGACGTTGCTAGTCTTTCTCTACTCTATCGTTATTTTTAAGGTAGGTGTTCGACAGAGCTTTAATCTATGCCCACTGTAAATGATTCACAACAAAAACTCGTCTATCTACAACCAGTGTCAATAATTTTCCTTTCTCTCTGTGTGTACCTAAAACGAAACGAAACTTACATGAGCAAAGTTTATTCCCTAAAGCCGCCCATCTGTGGAACACAATACCACAGGGTTGTTTACCGGTGGACTATAACCTTGCCGACTTAAAGTCCAATGTAAACAACTCCTGTTGAGCCGTCCTCTTAAAGAATCAATTATGAAAAGTTTACAGCCATCGTTACAAATTCCCTTGATGTTTCACCGTATCCAGTCAAACTAAATGAATCTTTATCCTCGAATGGCCTTTGCACCTTGATAAGCGGTGAATCGTTTGTAAAAATAAAATAAAATAAAAAACTACTTGTATTATTTGGATTATTATTCGGACTACTATTCTTATCTTGGTTGTTATATTCACAACGTTTCGGACGATGTAACTTCCGATATTGTTTGACTCAAGAGATTTCCCGCCAAGAATATAAACCTCCCTGAAACAAAATGACTGACGCTGGTTTCGCACACATTTTGAACGGATGTAATAAATAAAACACCGTGTATCATTCGGACTACTATTCTCATTTTGGTTTTTATATTTACACGTTTCGGCCGATGTAATCTCCGATATTTTTTGTACTTAAGAGATTTCCCGCCAAGAATACCCCCCCCCCCTCCCCAAATAAAAGAAAATGACTGACGCTGGTTTCGCACAAATTTTGAACGGATGTAATAAATAATACAACGTGTATCATTCGGACTACTATTCTCATCTTGGTTTTTATATTTACACGTTTCGGCCGATGTAATCTCCGATATTTTTTGTCCTCAAGAGATTTCACGCCAAGAATACCCCCCCCCCCAAAGAAAAGAAAATGACTGACACTGGTTTCGCACAAATTTTGAACGGATGTAATAAATAACACAACGTGTATCACTCGGACTACTGTTCTCATCTTGGTTTTTATATTCGAAACGTTTCGGCCGATGTAACTTCCGTTTTTTTTTTGTACTCAAGAATAGAAACCTGCCTAAAAGAAAATGGCTGCCGCTGGTTCCAGATCAGATGAAGTCAGAAATACTTGTCTAACTCCAACAGAATCGTGTGAGTAAACAGTAATCAATATCTGGCTAGGACCTTCGAAACCTTGGCTTCTTCGTTTTCTGTTAGACCACTCTCTTGTACTCGTTTCGGATATCGCGGTTAATATACGGAATGCTAAGATTATCGTTCTGTTCCTTTTTACAGCATGTACGCTCTAGCTGCATTGTTTTCCGGCATATCAAACGCTTTTAGGTTAGTTCAGGGCGAAACAATACAAGGTTTGCCCCGTCTTTCTTTGAGGGTATATCGAAGTTTTTGGTTTCTTTGATGCTCAATCGGAAGCTGGCGGTGGTGAAGTAAGTAACGACCTATACTGACGATTCTATAGCATCACTTCCACTATGGGTGTTGTTAACATTCACGTGGTCCCTCCTGTGAGTACTTGATTCTAGAAAAAACTAGAAACCAATGCCAACAGAATCGAGCCGGTTCCAGAATAATTAAAACACTTAGAAATAGAATTGATATAAAAAAAGAATAAAATAAAAATACATCTAAAACGAATAAATCTAGAAAAATACACTGAGAAGAAATACATTTCGAGAAATTCAAACACTTAGCAATAGAATTGATATAAAAAAGAATCAATGTAAAAATAAATTTTAAAAGAATACATCTAGAAAAACGAATACATATGAAATAAAAATTAAATCTAGAAAAATATACACAGAAAAAAGAATACATCTTGAAAAAAATACACATAGATTTATCCTACGCTATAAACAGATGAAAAGTTCATAGCGTAGGAGTTTTACTATATAGTTATGCATACAAAAATTACCTACAAGGAGAGTTGGAATTACCTACTAGATACTATCCTCGAGTGTCTCAGTCTCATATAGTTTCTTTAATTATCCCCATAAAAGAGTATATAGTCAGCCAAACCTATGCTCATTTTCTATATCTTTTAATGAAGATATTTTTTTCAAGGTCATCTAATTTATCCTACGCTATGACCATATCAAAAGTTTATAGCGTAGGAGTTTTACTGTACCATAAATAATCGTATGTTATCTTTATTATTGACTCTATCTCTACAAATCAACGATCAAACCATGTATGGAGTACTGTTGTCATATTTAGGCAGGTGAATATCTGTCCCATTTGAGGGTTCTTGATAAGGTGCAGAAACGTATCTGCAATTTGATTGCCCCAACCCTTTGTTCTTCTTTTCTACACCCTCTCTCTCACAGACGTGATGTTGCTAGTCTCAGTCTTTTCTATAAATACTATTATGGAATGCGTTCTGCAGAATTATGTGATCTATTATCTGCTTCTGTTGTTCCGGCTCGTTTGACTCGTTGGTCTAGTGGTCTCCATCAATTGGCTGCTTTGATCCCTCCAGTAGTTTATTTCCAAAAACTGCAGGCTTGTAGAACTTTTTTCTTGCTGACTGCTTTCCGCCTACCTATAGCCTTGATCTTTTCAAGACTAAGGTCAATAGGCATTTCCTGTTTTTGCGATAATCATATTTTGTTCTTGTTAGCTCCTTGCATCAAGTGGCTTCATGACTTGTCTGAAGCGATTTCTTAAAAAAAAACAAAACTTTTGCAACCGTTGTTACTAAGAAGAAGGGGACAACTGCAAAAACGAGAAAAAGAGAAAGAAACAGAGAGACGTCACTATTTACTGAGCAACGATTTGCTACATGTCATAAAACCAACAAGATTATAGTTGTGTATGTAATGAGCGGCCGTTCAGATAATCTGCTGGGATAAAAGAATTAGTCCACCGTATTGCTTCAGTTTTTGTTTGTAAAAATGCTTAAGTAAGATTTTTATTAATGGAAATCGCTGCAGACAAGGCATGAAGCCACTTGATGTAAGCAGCTAACAAGAACGAAATATGATTATCGCAAAGACAGGAGATGCCTATTGATCTTAGTCTTGAATAGACCAAGGCTATAGGTAGGCGGAAAACAGTCAGCAGGAAGAAAGTTCCACAACTCAACAGGAAGAGAGTTCCACAAGTCTGCAGGAAGAAAGTTTCACAACTCAGCAGGAAGAGAGTTCCACAAGTCTGCAGGAAGAGAGTTCCACAACTCAGCAGGAAGAAAGTTTCACAACTCAGCAGGAAGAGAGTTCCACAAGTCTACAGGAAGAAAGGTCCACAACTCAGCAGGAAGAGAGTTTCACAATCTGCAGGAAGAAAGTTCCAGAACTCAGCAGGAAGAGAGTTCCACAAGTCTGCAGAAAGAAAGTTTCACAACTCAGCAGGAAGAGAGTTCCACAAGTCTGCAGAAAGAAAGTTCCATAACTCAGCAGGAAGAGAGTTCCATAACTCAGCAGGAAGAAAGTTCCATAACTCAGCAGGAAGAAAGTTCCATAACGCAGCAGGAAGAAAGTTCCACAAGTCTACAGGAAGAAAGTTTCACAACTCATCAGGAAGAGAGTTCCATAACTCATCAGGAAGAGAGTTCCACAAGTCTGCAGGAAGAAAGTTCCATAACTCAGCAGGAAGAGAGTTCCACAAGTCTACAGGAAGAAAGTTCCACAACTCAGCAGGAAGAGAGTTCCATAACTCATCAGGAAGAGAGTTCCACAAGTCTGCAGGAAGAAAGTTCCATAACTCAGCAGGAAGAGAGTTCCACAAGTCTACAGGAAGAAAGTTCCACAACTCAGCAGGAAGAGAGTTCCATAACTTATCAGGAAGAGAGTTCCACAAGTCTGCAGGAAGAAAGTTCCATAACTCAGCAGGAAGAGAGTTCCACAAGTCTACAGGAAGAAAGTTCCACAACTCAGCAGGAAGAGAGTTCCATAACTCATCAGGAAGAGAGTTCCACAAGTCTGCAGGAAGAAAGTTCCATAACTCAGCAGGAAGAGAGTTCCACAAGTCTACAGGAAGAAAGTTCCATAACTCAGCAGGAAGAGAGTTCCATAACTCAGCAGGAAGAGAGTTCCACAAGTCTGCAGGAAGAAAGTTCCATAACTCAGCAGGAAGAGAGTTCCACAAGTCTACAGGAAGAAAGTTCCACAACTCAGCAGGAAGAGAGTTCCATAACTCATCAGGAAGAGAGTTCCACAAGTCTGCAGGAAGAAAGTTCCATAACTCAGCAGGAAGAGAGTTCCACAAGTCTACAGGAAGAAAGTTCCACAACTCAGCAGGAAGAGAGTTCCATAACTCATCAGGAAGAGAGTTCCACAAGTCTGCAGGAAGAAAGTTCCATAACTCAGCAGGAAGAGAGTTCCACAAGTCTACAGGAAGAAAGTTCCACAACTCAGCAGGAAGAGAGTTCCATAACTCAGCAGGAAGAGAGTTCCACAAGTCTGCAGTTCTTGGAAAGAAGCTACTGAAATAGGAAGATGTATTAGGAAGGAAGTGGATGAAAAATAATAAAAACAAACAAGTAGGCCCCCAGAGCGTTGTCTTTAGCTTCTTTTCTGGTCTCCAATATGTCCCGAGGTAGGTTCTGTATTACTGCGTATATAATAAGCTACCTTCCCCGTGTAGACTGAAAAAGCGACTTGCCTTCGTGATAAATGCTTGACTTGAGTTTCCGGTTGCAGCGTAAGACGAATAACGTAAACGACCGCGAACGATTCCGCTAACCTTTCTTTCTTAACCCTAACCCTAACCCTTTCCTTCTTAACCCTAACCCTAACCCTAACTCCACCTGTTAAAAAAAAATCAGATTTGAGTACAAACAGACACCGGCTGTTAAGTACTATACCCCTCGAAAGTAAAGTTAGAATCTAAGTTGGTTTATTACAACAGACATAAATAATCTGAACTGTACTTTAATCTTAAGAATGCCTCCCCGTAAAAAAACCCCAAACAAATAAACCCCGAAAAGAGAAATAAGAAAGAGTCACTGAAACCCACCAAAACTAAACCAAAAAGCGTGTCCGTTAGTGCTGCAAGAAAGCTATAAGAAAAGAATAGAGTCAAATCTACATGTCGGTCTATCTATCTATATATTGCAATCACACTTATATTACGAACCTTAACACACACACACGCGCGCAAAGTTTGAATTAACTACTAGACACCATCCTCGAGTGTCTTCGGTCTCTCTGTACAAGGGTTTGTCAGGACAACCTGGCATGAGAATACTTCCCCCTACTAGTAAACCCTGACCAAATATTCAAAATAACATAGTATTCGAAGCCCAAATAAGATCTCATCAAAACAGCTATACACTGGCTCATACGAGGAATGGTGCACCTTCTTCAAATAATGTTACCTCAAGTAACAACACTAAGCTGGAATTCGGTAAGACCAAGAGACCACAAGAAAGATATACTATAACATAATCAACTGGTCAATTGGGGAGAGGGAAATTAATATTTTTAACTTCTTTACAAGTTCTAAGGAGAAAACATTAATGGAATATTCTAATATCTATGTATCTCATATACAGATCAAAGTGTTAGCCCCAGGAAGGGGACCCTTGATTTCTGAGAACTTCGACTGGAGTAAAATGAAACAAAAAAGCGGATGTGACGTCATACCACTAAGGCGATATTCGTTCTGATTGACCAATAAAATAACAAGGGATATTCAAGTAGAAAATAAAGACGAATTTACTTTTATTTTTATTCACCCCCAAACAAGGGGCCACATTGCCAATGAGACGTAAGGGGCTTCTGTGAATTAGGGGCCCAATTTATAGGGGTATCCTAAGTGGGGAGTTGTGCAGCGAGATGTTAGTTCACATTACATTTAACATTTCTGCGTTTTGGTACAGTCGGGGAAACAGTGAGCAGGGAGGGAATTCCAAAGACAAGCGGTTCGAGTAAAGAAGCTATTAGGGTAAAAAGCATTCCGGCACGTGTGAACTTCTACAGTGGAGAGGGTGCTGGTTGGTCAGGGATGTTTACATTGAGGAGAGCACAAGTACAGCAAGTTCGACGGAGCACATTCAGTTGAAGAACTTCTAAAACAAGCACAGCGATGAAATAGTGCGGCGATGGGACAGGGGTTGGAGCTTGGTAGACAGTGTGAGATCTATATGGTTAAAGGCTTTTGTTTACCTTGTCTTACACTAGTGGTTGGTGCACCAGCAAAGTTGTAGCAACAATACTCCATGCATGGGCGAATAGTGGATTTGTAAAAATATAGGATACTGGCAGATGTGAAAAATGTTCTACCGCGGTAGAAGGAGCCCTATTTTCTTTGCAGTCAATGTCAGGTCGAGGACCTTGAATGTTGGAATCTCAGGTAAGGTGCTATCAGCCAATGGCAATCGGGGATTCTTATAATTGGTAAAGGAAAAGATAGTTTTGTTTCAGTAGCATTAAATGCACCAATCCATTTTTGGTCCTATTCCACTGCCGAATGGAGGTCATTTTCTAACGATTCAGCCATTGCATATATGTGTTTTCGATTTTCTCATATATCAAGAATAAAACATGGTATCATCAGAATATATCCATCTCGGAGGCGATTGCATCAGAGAGGTAGTTTATGAAGATCAGAAATAATAAAGGTTCAAGGATCGACCCCTGGGGCTTTGTTTGGTTTGTTTTACAGCATATCAACCATCTCTGGGTTATTTAATGCCGAATAAAGTTGTCAAATATAATTGTATAGGCAGCAACATAATTATTTATAATCCTAGAATACATTGCTCTCAGAATACATTTCTCTTAGAATACATTGCACTACTCTTGGAAAACATTACTCCGGAGGATACCATTATTACTCAAGAACAGGAAAACGGAAAACCCAAAGGAAGCACCACCAGTGAAACTACTCCCCCAAAACTTTACTTTTTGAAAACATTACTCTTTGAAAACATTACTCTTCGAAAATATTACTCTTCGAAAATATTACTCTTTGAAAAATTACTACTTGGAATTGGTATCTGTGTAGGTCAAGAAGCAAAGACAATCTCTGTGGTTGACATTAAATTTC
>OY744518.1:127852282-127904782 GCA_963556195.1 Sepiola atlantica
CCATTATTTAATCAACGGGGGTAGCATGCTCTTTTTCCGTTAGCCATGACTGGGAGAAGTCTTCAGTAATTCCGCAAGGACCCGTGGCGCAGTGGTTATAGTACTAAGTTAAATTTAGTTCCAAGTGACAGTCATTTGAAGGTTCAATCGCGAATTACTGAAGACTTCTCCCAGCATGCTATCCCCGTGGATTCAATAAAGGGTTCCGTTCGAAATTCCGTCTAGATTCGACAGAAATATTCCCGACTCGAATAGATACATCTGAAGAAGGCAGGAGGTTGCACCGGCCGAAACGTTGTGATGATAACACTCAAGATGAGAAATGTAGTCCAAATAACCAAAATTATGCAGGAATAAAGTTTAAAAAATTGGGTGTAGCGTTTTTTTTTTCACGGTTATTGAAAAAGACAAATGTTCATCAAGTTTTGAAATTGTTTATAGTGCACTTACCTACGTATTCGTTTAGGGCTGCCTTTTCGCGCAGTCTCCAACATGGTTCAGCTCCTGGCGCTCTTTTAAATGTTTGCGCCTTAATCTTAGTCATGTGTCCCCTTTTCTGAATGAGTTTTCAACCAAAGGGGAGATAACCTATATATATTTCTATAATATTGAAAATGTTTTTTAACTTGTAAACATGGCGATATCTGAACTTATTTTTCCTAAAAAACCTTTCGACCAGTAATATATCTCCACATGGGCAACGCTAAATGAATATCGCCAGTATATATATATATATATATATATATATATATATATATATATATATATTAATTTTACGTACATAAAAGGCATCCATGGACACGTGTTTCTGGCTATCAGCCGTCATGAGCATAGGTAATCTAGGCAAGGATCGAACTTACGATATAACTGTCTGAAGTCTGGCGTTTTACCACAAGACCACAAACACCTTGCCAAAATATGTACAAAATTTTATCGCAATAAAGTTATGTAGTTTTTGTTATTTTTTACTGGCGATAGAAACATAGCTGTTTACTTAGTATTTTCCACTTCCTAACGGGTAAAGAATATTGGAATCCATGGATATATATATATATATATATATATTTAAATACATTCTTCGTGGTATCAAATTTAATTCCAGCAAGGAATAAAGACGTTTGTGACATTTTTTGGGGTGGAATAAAATTGAAAAAGTATAAAAACGAGAGGAAATAATTAAAAAGAAATTCATGAATAAACTGAGCCGACTTTCGTCCACATTCATCAGAGTATCTACGTTGAAATAATTCAATACGACTAAAAACTTTAAAAAAGTAGAATGAAAACTAGTGACAAGTTTAGGAGAAAAAAAAATTGGGGGGGGGAGGGTCACAAGTTGATCACATTGAGTCCTAGAAGCCACTCTTTTTGTTTACAAAGGGAGGGGTTGATTGACTTAATATATATAGCTTCCAGGACTTTGAGGTGGAATAAAGAATGTGATCTACTTATGACAGAAAACCAGTCACTAGTGTAAGTCGACGCACATTCGGCACTATTTATAAGATGGTCAGCAATTATTCAAATTATTTAGTCGGCCCCGACGTATTGCAGGGGGGGGGGGTGTGTGTTGGTTTATTCTGGATTCAAACCTTTGCACTGTCTTCCTACGTATACGGCATCGCACCGACATTTAAATTGATAAATAATATTACTGATATGTTGGTGTGGGGGAACATCCTTATGAATAGATTTAAGCAAAGGTCGAGCAGAAAAAACAATTCTAGAATTAGATGCCTGGTAACACCGACGCACAGCTACAGAAATTTGGTTAGCAAATGTTATGCTAATATTACCCAACCAAGGTAAGTTTAGACTTATAAAAGTGAGTGATCTTAGTAACGATAATTTTATCTATTTAACAACTTCATTTAGTTAGCTCAGTGGTTAAGTCACCGCTTTTCAGCTAGATTCCAAGTCTCTCCGTCCAATTTATTTGTTGTTTATTTATTGAATTTCAAAGTTAGAATTAACAATATCGAGAGGGTAACCATTTTCAACGAGCACCTCTTTGATAAATTTAATCTCCGAATCAATCAGGGATTCAGAGCAAATCTTTAAGGCACGATGAACCAAACATTTAATCAGGTTTATTTTCCTTTTTATGGGACAAAAAGAGTCCCAGTGACAATATAAACCAGTAAATGTAGGTTTGCGGTAAACAGATGTAAGAAACAATGAGTCAGATTTATGCACTAGTACATCCAGAAAAGGAAGGGTGGAGTTGTGTTCCCTCTCACAAGTGAACTGTAAGGCTGGGTGTAATTGATTGGGTGCATTAAGGAATAATATGGAATCTGACTCATTGTTAAACACGCAAAATGTATCATCTACGTATCGAAAATAAGTAAGTGGTTTATTGATACGGGCCAAAAGATTATGCTCGTGAAAACCTACGAAGATATTTGCCAACGCAGGACCAAGGGGTGGCCCCATAGAAATGTCGTCGATTTGCTGATACATGACATTATCAAAACTGAATTTGACAGACATGGTAGCAAACCGCACCAGTTCTACAAATACCTCTTTAGAGATAGTGGGACCAACTGAGAAACCACGATATAGTACATCAGCACAAATATCGATGGTTCCTTGTAAGGGAACGCATGTAAATAAACTGCTGATGTCGAAAGAAAACATAAACTTATTCTCAGCAGAAAAAGGGCAATTGCGTATATATTCAGCAAAAGTGAATGAATCTTTAATACAGTTGGCCGAATATACTTCAAGCACAGTTTGAAGCAATTCAGCCAACCAATATATAATATTTTTATAAACTATTAAATTATTGATACCTACAGACGATAGCGTTTCAAGCTTATTGCTCTCATCAGTGCAGGAAAATAAACCCGGTTCACAGAGTCAGCCTAGAATCTGCAAGCAGTCGCCATATCCACTTGGGCACCGGAAAATGTCACGTGATTCAGGGAAATTAAGATCTGTATGTACCTAGAAACGGGCATACACAGAAGATGAGTTGAGAGTGTTCGACGAACGTATTCAGGACTTCCGCAAAAATGAAACGTATAGTATGTAGATAATATTTAAATATTTATTATTAAAATAATTATATACTAGCGGGACCCTGTGGAAATTCCACAGTGTTTTCTACATCAATCTGTATAATTTACTGTTAATAATATTATCCAGAGGCTAGAAATATGCACATATTTTACTCACCAAAATGTTGCGTGACGGGATGGAAGTATATATATTTATTTATATTACTCGGTTGCCGGGGCAAAAGCTGTCTCTTCAGCAGTCACCATCGGTCGCGACTCCCCTCTAACTCGCACCCTCCCTCCCCTCTCCCGTTGTCAGGGGCAAAAGTAAATACTAAATCTTCTTAAATAGGAGTGTCAGATCGTGACACACAACATAAATAACACACACTCTATCGTATTAATATATAAATAATAATAATAAGAAGAAGAAGAAGAAGAAAAAGAAAAAGAAGAAGAAGAAGAAACATTTTTAATATTAAAAAAAAAAAAAAATAAATAAATATCGTAAGCCTGAAACCGGCCCGTTTGGTAAGCGTTTCCGCTAATGGAACTGGATACCAGAGTTCTATCCTCGGTTGAGTCATAGCAAAAACTAAAAAAAACTTTGCTAAAACTCTCAGTATTATAAGGTCAGGATCAAGGACAATGAAGCAATCCTGGGGAAAGAGTGGCGCCCTCCCCTACATCTCGGGTTAGTCGCTAATGTAAAGAGATCCTCTACTGTAATCGGACACTTTAGCCTTTTATAAAGTCTTAAATTAGCGACCACCTCACCTAAAATAAGCGAACGCCATTTTTGATTGACGAATTTGACAAAAGAACTAAATAAATATTTGAAATAAAAAAACTTAATTTCTCAGATGTTAACTGTACAATATCATTGCTCTTGTCTTATTTTTACGTCTCTATTCGGTACTTTGTTACATTGGGACCCGGGCTAACTTTGACCGTGACCCTAACTTTAACCCTAACCCCCAATGACCCTGAACTTTATAGCTAACCCTAACCCCACACTGACCTTAACCTTAACGACGGGGTCAAAGTTAGCGCGGGTCCCAATGTAACAAAGCACCCTCTATTTGTTAGTAAGTTAAGCTTGCATTATTATGCCCCTCCCCCGATAAGAGTGAAATAATTTAAAAAATAGTAATTTGCATTCAAATAACTCGTGTACAATGGACACTGCGCATATCTACTAAAAATGGTTGATATGCCGTAAAAACTGGCAGATTTACCGAAAGAAAACAAAACTGTACTTGTTATTTTTTTTCGATTAGATTTTCTTTCTTATTCTGCTTTAAATCACGACTTTCGTCTCTTTCGTTTTTGTTACCTATTTTTTTTACTTTTTGCGATTTATTTATTTGTTTTTCTTGCGTTTTCACTTTTCAATTACGTTTATTCTCTCTCTATTTTCTCTCTCTATCACTTTCTTACTAACACACACACTCTCTCTTTCTTTCGTACGCGCTCTCTGTGTTTCACAGAAAAAAACAAAACAAACATTGCTTAATGTGAGTTAAAAAAAAACAACAAAAAATAATACTGGCTGTCTCTCCAAGTAAAAGAAAGGAAATAAATGGTTTTAACATTTGAAGTTATCGTCTGCCAGCGTTCGCGTTGGCGCAGCTCGTAGTATTCACTGTATTCCAAACATTAGTTTTATTCGTAAATATTCTAAATATATTTCAAGAACAGATATTGGATTTTTATACATATATATAAGTATTTGAAGCACAGAAATGCATAGAAGTTACCTTTATTTTTGATAATGTTGCATTGAAAAAGTATTTCACAGTTCTCTCTCTCTTTCTCTCGTCGTTCAAATGTTTCACCGAGCAGAAAGTGCATAAACTGTTTAGTTTACTAAATGAATAATGACTCTCACAACGTTGTCTCCTCCTCCTTCCACGCTGAAGCGACAGTATTTGAAGCATAGAAATTCATAGAAGTTACCTTTGCTTTTGATAATGTTGCATGGTAAAATGAAAATATTTCACATTTCTGTCTGTCTGTCTGTCTGTCTGTCTCGTCGTTCAAATATTTAACCGAAGAAAAAAAGCATAAACTGTTTAGTTTACTAAATAAATAATGACTCGCTCTCCTCTCCCAACGTCGTCTCCTCCTCCTTCCACAATGTCCTCCTCCTTCCACGCTGAAGCGAAAGTAGCGAGTGGGGTCAGTTAATGGTTTAATTAAGTTAATTTTGATTTACTTAACTTCATTTAGTTAGCTCAGTGGTTAAGTCACCGCTTTTCAGCTAGATGTTACGGTTTCGATTCCAAGTCTCTCCATCCAGTTTATTTATTGAGTTTCTTTAGGAGCGTGACACACGTACGTACACCTTAGCGTAATATATATATATATAAAAGTTATATATATATATATAACTTTTTTAATATATATATATTACAAAAAAGTTATATATATATATATATATATATATAACTTTTTTGTAATATAGCAGGAAAAATCCCAGCAGAGAGCTCGATTAATTGAGAGTTAAAAAAAAGAGAGTAATATTTATTTATTTTGGTACAGTAAAATTAGTACAACATTCGTACCGTTGGTTTCAAGCACAGAAGGACTTAGCCAGAAGCTGAAGAGAGCCGGATGGCTAAGTCCCCTGTGCTTGAAACCGACGGTACGAATGTTGTACTAATTTTGCTGTACCAAAATATATATATATATATATATATATATATATATATATATATATATATATATGAGAGAGAGAGAGAGAGAGAGAGAGAGAGAAAGAGAAAGAGAGAGATTCTCCCAACCTTCTTAAACTAAAAAGGAACACAGAAAATATCAGGAATAGAGTCGTTGGAAGAATTAGGTTCTCAATAAACAGACATGGGTAACTTGAGATTACGAACTTGTCTGCCAAAATGGTACGTAAGCTGAGGGCGTAGTAAGAAAATCGCGGGGTGGTTCCTGATGTTAGGGTTAGGGTGAACTAGGAAGGGTTAACAATACCTATTGCTTCATTATTTCCAAAAGAAAATACTCCCACCTCCGTATACTCTTGGTCTGTATTTGTAATTTTTTGAAAAAAAAAAGAAAGTCTCTTTATTTATTATTATTATTTTATTTTCGCCCAGCACTTACTTTTGTATGTATTGTTGATTAAATCGTTTCGGTTCACGAGACCAAGATAATTAAGCGAACCGGTTTGTTTTTTTCGTCTTTTCAACTCAACACTCTTCTGTTTTCTTCTTCTTCTTCTTCTTCTTCTTCTTCTTTCCTCCATTTCTTTTCTTTCTTTCTTTTATTCTCCTTTTCCGTCCTCTTTCTTTCCTTCTCTTCCTTCTTTTCCTTTTTGATTTTATTCTTCTTCCGTTCCACCACCTTCTTATTTGTCACTGCTTTCTCTTTCTTCTTGATCCCTTACATCTCTTATTTGCTGTTGTTGTACTTGTTCTTGTTCTTGTTCTTGTTCTTGTTCTTGTTCTTGTTCTTGTTCTTGTTCTTGTTCTTCTTCTTCTTCTTGTTGTTGTTGTTGTTCTTCTTCTTCTTCTTCTTCTTCTTCTTCTTCTTTCTTTCATCATCTTATATTCTTTCTTTTCCCTTCTACCTCTTTTTCTTCTGAGTAATTCTTCATGTATGTTTCATATTCCTTCAGCTCTTTGCAGAGCTCCATCTATTTGTCTAGTTTTTCTGATTCCTCGATTTTCACTGTGTGATATGCTGGGATGGTAAAGTCTACTAATTGTCAATTTTGTTCCTCATTGTTGACTATTATCACGTCCGATCTCATTACGTGGATGACTTTGTCCGTTTCTCAGAGGATTTTATGCATTTCACTTTCCGATACTGTCTTCTGTGTGTGCCCGTACAATTTCTTTGCAAGTTCGGAATGCAGTCGTTTGCACAGTTCCCAGTCGATTATCTTGACGACCTAGTAAGGCATATTTTATATTCCTTTTAGGATAATTTGTTGCATTCACTTATAATATGGTTTACAGTTTCCTCGCTTTGGCTACGAAGTCTACAGTTGTTGATATTATTATTATTTACTCACTAGGAGTTATCACACTGGTCATCGTCAGTGATCGCCCACTGCCAACAATTATTATTATTATTATTATTATTATTATTATTATTATTATTATTATTATTATTATTATTATTATTATTATTATTATTATTATTTACTCACTAGGAGTTCTCACACAGGTCATCAGTGATTGCTCACCGATAACCGGTGGTATTCCCTGTAGTCTGAGTGACAACAAGTCTCCCCAGATTTCCAGCATTCTCCATCTCTTTTCGATAGCCACCGCAAATAAACTTGCAGTATCACAACAGCCCTTTACCATTGATTTTTCGCTGGTAAGGACCATTGGTCTTCTCTGGGGTTTGGGTGGCAATAAGCCTCCCCGAAGTCCCAGCAGTCTCTGCACTTCCAGTGGAGGTCTGGTTTGTGCTGTCCCTCCTCGGTCTTCTCATCCTCCTTGACCCTATGTAAATAGTTTGTGTAGTGTTGGTGCCATTTTTTTTTTCCTTTTTAATTTTAAAATTTTATTTTTATTTTTATACATTTATTTATTTATTTTTTGTGGGTTGGGGTGAGCTTATAGTGTTTCTTGCTATTTCTGTTCATTGGTCCATTTTTGTGTTGTGTCAGTTGAGGCCGCTGTAATTTATTGGGGGAGGGGGAGCTTATTAAGTGATGTTTCTTTCATTTTCTGTTTCTTCGTTTGTGGTGTGTTCTTTCGTTAGTTTTTGTGTTCTTCCTGTGTTAGATTTTGTATGATCCTTCGTAGCTTATGCGGGTTAGTTTCCGCATTCAATAATTTTTCTTAAGGTTGTAGCTGTTTTGATCATTGCTGTCCTTTGTATAGTTCCAATGATTCCTTTGATCCCAATTTCTCCCAGTCTTTTTTCCAGGTTTTTGGGGATTGTTCCTAGTGCTCCTACGATTATTGGTACTATACTGACCTTTTTCATGTTCCATATTCTTTTCAGTTCTCTGGCTAGTTATGTATATTTGCTTCGTTTTTCCGTTTCTTTGCTTTTCAATCTGTGGTCTGCTGGAACGGCGAAGTCTACGATTTTGCATGATTTTTCCTTCTTGTTAGTTATTATAACATCCGGTCTCCTTGCTTGTATGAGTTTCTCTGTTTGTATATCCATATCCCAGATGATTTTGTGTTTTTCGTTTTCAAGTACTGTGTCTGGCTTATGTTTGTACCATTTGTCTGCGTATTCGAAATTTAATTGTTTGCACAGTTCCCGATGTACTGCTTTCCCCACCCAGTCATGTCTGTTCTTATACTCGTTTTGGGCTAGTTTGCTACATTCACTTATTATATGATTTATTGTTTCGTCTCTTTGTCCACAGAGTTTGCATTTGCTGTTTTCCTGAGTTTTATCTATTTTAGCTTTAATGTAGTTCGTCCTGATTGCATTGTTCTGTGCAGCCATCAGTAAGGATTCCGTTTCTCTGTTCAAGTGTCCTTTTCTTAACCATGTCCAGCTATTTTCGTTGGTTTCTTCACTTGTCAGTCTTCTGAAGTGTCCGTGTAGTTTTTTTTCTTCCCATTTTTCTTTTCTTGCCGTTTTGTTTCGTGTTTCGGTGCTCCCCATGTTGTTCGTTGGGACGGTGTCTCTTGCTGCAGTGATAAGGATTTCCCTGTGTTGAGTTATGTATTTTTCCAGCTCGTTTTTTGAGTTTTCCACACAATCTTCTATATTTACCAGTCCTCTTCCCCCTTCGTTTCTTTTCATGTAGAGTCTGTCCGTATCGTCTTTTTGATGTAGTGCATTGTGCATGGTCATTAATTTTCTGGTCCTCTGGTCCAGGTGCCTGAGTTCCTCTTTGGTCCAGCCTATGAATGGTCCAGAGTATCTTATTAGTGCTACTGCCCAGGTGTTTATTCCTTTTACTAGATTCTTACTATATAATTTTATTTCTTCTGTTTCATTTCCGTAGATTTGATGGCGTCTGCCTCCAGAACTCCAAGATATTTGTAACTATTGGTGGGGAGTTCTATGTTCTCTGTTGTCTCCAGTTTCCCTTTTTTATTTCTAGTAGTGCACACTTTTCCATTCCGAATTCCATTTGGATGTCCTGGCTGAAGATTTTGGTCATATTTATCAGCTTTTCCAGTTCTTTTTTGCTTTTTGCAAATAGTTTGAGGTCATCCATGTACATCAGGCAGTTTACTCTTAGTTCTGTGTGTGTAAACTTGTATCCGGCACCACATTTTCTGAGTATGTAGTTAAGTGGCATCATAGCTATTATAAACAGTAGTGGTGATAGAGAGTCTCCTTGGAAGATGCCTCACTGTATCTTTATTTCAGTCAGCTGTTGTCCTCCGGCTGTCAGTTCCAGTCTCCATGTTTCCATTGCTTTCTTAATAAGATTAATCATCCTTTCGGGTATTTTGTATATTTTCAGGCATTCAATTATCCATGCTTGAGGGATTCTGTCGTAAGCTTTTTTGTAGTCAATCCATGCCATGGATATGTTCTTTTTCCTGTTTTTTACCTCTTTAAGGATCTTTTGATCGATGTATAGGAGGTCATGCGTCCCTCTTTTCCCTTTACGGTATCCTTTTTGTTCTTCGGGGAGTAGTCCACGTTTGTTTAGTGACTGGTAGATTTGTTCTCTCAGTTGTGTCGTCAGGATTTTCCACATTGTTGGTAAACAGGTAATTGGTCTGTAGTTGCTTGGGGTCGTTCCTTTTTTGGCATCTTTTTGTATAAGCGTTGTCCTTCCTTTGGTCATCCACACTGGTATGTCTGTTTTATGGATACATCCTCTCAGTTTCTGCGCCAGTCTTTCATGTCTTTCATGTAAGGTGGTGAATTTTTTAAACCAATATGCATGTATTCCATCATGACCTGGTGATTTCCAGTTCGCTATTTTCCTTAGGGTGTCCTTAATGGTTTCTTTAGTAATCTCTGTTTCTGTTCCTTCTTCTATTTCCTGTAGTTCATTTTTCATGTTTTTTAACCACTTGGCATTTTGGTTGTGTGTTTTAGGATTTTCCCATATCTTGCTCCAGAAGTGTTTTGTCTCTGTCGGGTCAGGGTATTCTGACGTTATTCGTTCTCCATTTACGTTTTTTGTAAAACTGGCTTTCATTGTTTTCAAATGTCCTGTTCTGTTTTTGCTGTTCTGATTTGTATCTATATCGTCTCAATCTTCCCTCTATTGCTGCTATCTTTTGTTTTACTTCTTCGTGTTTCTTATTCAGTCTTTCCTGGTCAACCGGATTTCTGCTATTCCATTCTTTCCTATTTTCTTTTATCCTGTTTACGGTGTAAGCTTCTTTTCGGAGTTTGGTTATCTGGGTTTCCAGTTTGATTTCCCATCCAGATTATTATTATTTACTCACTAGGAGTTATCACACTGGTCATCGTCAGTGATCGCCCATTGCCAACAACCTGTGGTATTCCCTGGAGTCTGAGTGACAACAAGTCTCCTCAGACTTCCAGTATGCTCCACTTTTTTTTCGTTCATCACCGCTGATGACCTTGCGGTATCGCAACAGCCACCTACCACCGATTTCCCGCTGATAAGGGCCATTATTATTATTATTATTATTATTATTATTATTATTATTATTATTATTATTATTATTATTATTATTATTATTATTATTATTATTATTATTATTATTATTATTATTATTATTATTATCATGTACTTACTAGAAGTTATTTCACAGGGCATTATCAGAGATTGTTTACTGTAAATAACCGGTGGTGTTCCCTGGCGTCTGAGTGACATCAAGTCTCCCCAGATTTCCAGTACTCTCCATCTCTTTCGATAACCATTGCAAATGATTTTCATGTAACTGTTGGTTTCACATTTTTCTTTACTCGTGTGTTTGTTTTTAGTTTCGCTGCTCCCTGTATTTATCATTTGTTCGGTCTCTTTTGTTGCAATGATTCATCTTTCTGTTTCATGTATTTTTCCAGTCTCCTGTCCCATCCACGCAGTGTTCTATACTTACAAGTCTTCTTCACCCCTTAATTCCTTTTTTGTTTTGCGTAGAGTCGCTCAATATAATCCTTTGGTGCAGTACACTGGCAATGGTCGATAGTTTCCCAGTCTTCTACTCCAGGTGCCTGAGTGGTCCAGCTTATGAATGATCCAGAACATATTACTACGGAGACTGCCTAGGTGTTTATTCCTTTTACCAGGTTTCTACTAAATACCTTGGTTTCTAAGAGTTTTCTTGTTCTCCTCAGGAATCTTTTGCAAATCTTCTCTTTCATTTCTGTTGATTTGATGGGGTCTGCTTCAAGAACTCCAAAATATTTATAGGTATCATGTTCATCAAGTACCCTTCATCTCCTCTTGGTTAGACAGCTCCGTGCCTTCCGTTGTCTCCAGATTTCCACTTTTTATATCTAGCAGTGCACTATTTTCCATTCCGAATTCTATTTGAATGTCAT
Organism: Sepiola atlantica; assembly: GCA_963556195.1. Lineage (NCBI taxonomy): Eukaryota > Metazoa > Mollusca > Cephalopoda > Sepiida > Sepiolidae > Sepiola > Sepiola atlantica. The sequence goes on from OY744518.1 coordinate 127,863,706, forward strand.
AGCCGAAGATTATGGCCGTATTTATCAGCTTCTTCAGTTTTCATTTACTTTTTGTAAATAGCTTCAGGTCGTCCATATACATGATATGGTTTATTCATTTTTCACTATCTGTAAGTTTGTACGCGACATAACATTTCTTGTGTATGTATGTTGTTGAGTGGCATCATGGATATGATAAACAGCAGTGGTGATAAAGAGTCTCCTTTGAATATGCCTCTCTGTATTCTTATCTATGCCATGTGTTGTTCTCCAGCTGTCAGTCCCCTTTTCCATGTTCCCATTACTTTCTTAATAATCTTTGTACGATCAGCTTTCTTGTAGTCGATCCATGCTATGGCTATGTTCTTTCTTCTTTTGATCTATGAATAATAATAATAATAATAATAATAATAATAATAATAATAATAATAATAATAATAATAATATGAATTCGTTTGAGAAGGTCACTTCCGAAGCGGCCGCCTCAATCAAACCCCACCTACACGGAAGATGTTACAGTCTCCCCCTCAAAGTTAAGTCTTTTTCCTGTTTCGCCATTTTGAATGTATTTAGCATTTTACTAATCTCAAACAATGCTAGTATTTTTCACCCTGTAAACCAATGCTTTTTCTTCTTCTTTTTTTAAAAAGTTTTATTTCTCTTTTCTTTTTTTATATTTATTTTTATTCAATTTCATTCTATTCCCTTTTATCCCTCACTTAGGTATCACACTATCTCTTAGCGATTAATCTATAAATATCTCGTGGCTCTTAATAGGCTGCAAATCTTCGATGCCCCCCCCCCCCGGGTTCTGTTAAAAGCTCCCTCGACAGCTCCTTAGTACCCGATGATGATGATGATGATGATGATGATGATGATGATGATGATGATGAAGAAGAAGAAGAAGAAGAAGAGATTTGTTGCTCAAACTTCTGGATAAAAACCGGCCCATAATTAACATAATTAAGTCTTAATTAACGAAGAATCTGTAGAAGCGGAAATCTAACCCCCCATCTCCTAGCACTACAATCAAGAATACATCGGTAATACACAAGCAGAAAAGTGGAGGGGAACCTATCGTCTCCCTGCATCTGCTACCATGGAGTAGCCAAGAAAACTTTACTTATGTCCTTATATAACATATATATATATATATATATATATATATATATATGAATTTTTTTTCTTCTGTGTGGTAGTGCACAATATCACTCATTAAAATGAATGCGACAACCACTATCCCTGTGACAGGACCACAGGAAGAATAAGCCTGGGCCTGGTGTGGCCACACACACCAAAAATATGAATAATGCACAATAATATCAATACAAGCCGTGGGACTCAGGAGAAAGACCTGAGTGTCATGATGGGCAGGTGTTCCCTCGTTAGCCAACATGGGGGACCCGGTCCGTATCCTGCGAATGTTGGCCCTTCTCATTTCAGAAACAAGAGAACGGACAAGAACCAGGTAAGTAACCTCTCTGATCCCAGGTATGACAAGGACACAGACCAGAGACAAGAAAACCAGAGCGAAAACAGCAAACTGGAAAGATATAGAAAGAAATGGACCACGAAAGAGAACAGACTGGTGATGGAGTGCTACTATAAAAGCCGCTACCCTACAGAAAGAGGCTACCGAAAACGAATGAAACATCTCTGGGACATTGCTAGTGACTACCACACAACGGAACAAAGGATAGCAGATCAAGCAAGACAGATCCTCAAGCGAGGATGTTTCTCGGAGATGGAATTGACGGAAATCAGACAGAAGGCTAATGGCGAAACGGAGCAAGAAACACCACCAAAGGAGAGACCACAGGAAGAGGACGGGCAAAACATACATACTGAAACTGAAGAGATTGAAGACTACGGAATCAGAGAACCAGGGGAGATGGAAGACTGCGGAACCACAGAACCTGCTGAGATAGAAAAAGAAGCAAGTGAAGTGGAGAACATTAGACGATACATGTTAGAAAACAAAACAAAACTCCCATCTCTCAGGAATGAAGTAGCGAAGAAGTTACAAGCAGAAACAGAAAGAGTAAACAGACTCCTCACACACATCCCAACAGAAACTATTACAGACCTAAACAGCCTGATATATGCAGGGGCAAAATCGGTAAGTATGAAACTAAGAAACGAAGAGAATGGACAAAAGAGAGGACCGACAAAACCTGGATGGGAAATAAAACTGGAAACCCAGATCACCAAACTTCGGAAAGAAGCTAAAACCGTGAACAGAAGGAAGGAGGACATGAAACGATTAAGAAGCAAAAATCAGAAACGCAAGGAAAAACTAAATGAGAAACATGAAGAAATAAAACAAAGGATAGCAGCAATAGAAGGAAGACTGAGACGATACAGGTACAAATCAGAACAGAGCAAACAGAACAGGACCTTTGAAAACAATGAAAGCCAGTTCTACAAAAACGTAAATGGAGAAAAAACAACAACAGAGCAACCGAACCCAACAGAAACAAAACAATTCCGGAGCAAGATATGGGAAGAACCAAAAAAGCACAACAAGAATGCCTAATGGTTGAAAAACATGAAAGATGAACTGCAAGAAATCGAAGAAGGAACCGAAACAGAAATCAACAAAGAAACGATCAAGAAAACCCTGAGAAAAATGGCAAACTGGAGAGCACCAGGCCACGATGGAATACATGCATACTAGTTTAAAAAATTCCCGACCCTGCATGAAAGAATAGCGCAGAAACTGAGTGGATGTATCCGCAAAACAGACGTACCAGAATGGATGACGGAAGGAAGAACAACACTAATACAAAAAGACCCCAAAAAGGGAACGACCCCCAGCAACTACAGACCGATAACATGTCTACCAATAATGTGGAAAATTCTCACAGCACAACTGAGAGAACAAATCTACCAATCCCTGGACAAACGTGGACAGCTCCCCGAGGAACAAAAACAATGCCGGAAAGGACAAAGAGGGGCATATGATCTACTATACATTGATCAAAAGACCCTGAAGGAGGTGAATGGCAGACAAAAGAACAGAACCATGGCATGGATTGACTACAAGAAAGCTTACGACAGAATCCCCCAAACATGGATAATTGAATGCTTAAAAATATACAAGATACCAGACAGGACTATTAATCTCATCCAGAAAACAATGGAAACATGGAGACTAAAACTGACAGCCGGAGGACAACACCTGTCTGAGATAAAAAATACAGAGAGGCATTTTTCAAGGAGACTCACTATCACCACTACTGTTTTAATAGCCATGATGCCACTCAACTACATACTCAGAAAGTGTGATGCCGGATACAGGTTTAAGGATACAGAACAAAGAATAAACCACCTGATGTACATGGATGACCTTAAACTGTTTGCAAAAAACAAAAAAGAACTGGAAAAGCTGATAAACATAACCAGGATATTCAGCCAGGATATCCAAATAGAGTTTGGAATAGAAAAATGTGCACTGCTAGAGATCAAAAGAGGAAAACTGGAGACGACAGAAGGTATAGAACTCCCCAACCAAGAGGAGATGAGGGCGCTAGGAGAACAAGATAGTTATAAATACCTGGGAGTTCTGGAAGCAGACACAATCAAATATACAGAAATGAAAGAGAAGATTGGAAAAGAATATCTACGAAGAACAAGGAAACTCTTAGAAACTAAACTATATAGCAGAAACCTAGTAAAAGGGATAAACACATGGGCTGTATCACTAATAAGATAATCTGGACCATTCATAGGCTGGACCAAAGAAGAACTCAGGCACCTTGACCAAAGGACTAGAAAACTAATGACTATGCACAATGCATTGCACCCAAAAGACGATACGGACAGACTCTACATGAAAAGAAATGAAGGAGGTAGAGGACTGGTAAGTATAGAAGATTGTGTGGAAGACAGCAAAAAAGAGCTGGAGAAATATGTAACCCAGAATACGGAAAGATTGATCACCACAGCAAGAGACACCAGCCCAACAAACAACTCCGGAAGCACTGAACCCAGAAACAAAAAGACAAGAAAGGAAAAGTGGGAAGAAAAACAACTACATGGACGCTTTATAAGACTCACAAGCGATGAAGCCAATAAAAACAGCTGGGCATGGCTAAGAAAAGGACACCTGAACAGAGAAACGGAATCTCTGCTGACGGCCGCACAGAACAATGCGATTAGGACAAACTTTATTAAAGCAAAGATAGAAAATACCCAGGAAAACAGTAAATGCCGATTGTGTGGACAAAGAGACGAAACGATAAATCATATAATAAGTGAATGCAGCAAGCTAGCACAAAGGGAATACAAGAACAGACATGACAGCGTGTGGAAAGAAGTACACCGGGAAATGTGCAAACAACTGAATTTCGAATATGCAAAAAAACAGTATAAACACAAACCAGAAACTGTACTAGAAAACGAAAAACACAAAATCATATGGGATATGAATGTACAAACAGACAAACCCATAACAGCAAGGAGACCGGATATGATAATAATCAACAAGAAAGAAAAATCCTGCAAAATCGTGGACTTTGTCGTTCCAGCAGACCACAGAGTGAAGATCAAAGAGACGGAAAAAAGAAGCAAATATACTGAACTTGCCAGAGAATTGAAAGGAATATGGAACATGAAGAAAGTCAGTATAACACCAATAATCATAAGAGCACTAGGAACAGTCCCCAAAAACATGGAGAAAAGACTAGGAGAAATAGGAATCAAAGGGATAACTGAGACCATACAAAGGACAGTAATGATCAAAACAGCTACAATCCTGAGAAATGTCCTCGAATGCGGAAACCAACCCACATAAGCAACGAATGGAGAACAAGCACATGGAAGCACAAAACAACAACACCGGGGAAAATACAACCGCACGAGAAAGGCGCAAGCATAGGCTGACGCCACGAAAATTATGGACAGAGGGTCGAGGAGGGAAAGCGCAAACCAGACCTCCACTGGAATAGCGCGGACAGCTCTGGGACCTTGGGAAGGCTTGTTGCCACTCGGGTCCCAGAGGGGACCAATGGCCCTTATCAGCGGGAAATCGTTGGTAGGTGGCTGTTGCGATTACCGCAAGGTCATCAGCGGCGATGAACGAAAAGAGGTGGAGCATACTGGAAATCTGAGGAGACTTGTTGTCACTCAGACTCCAGGGAATACCACATGTTGTCGGCAGTGGGCGATCACTGACGATGACCAGTGTGATAACTCCTAGTGAGTAAATAATAACAATCACAAGGAATTTATAGCAGGGAGAAAACAAAACCACACAGATAAAACCACAACACGAACCAAGGAACAGAAACTGCAAGAAACATCACTTCATAATCTCCTCCACCCCCAATAAATTACACCGGCCTCAGCTAACACGACACAAAAATGAACCAAAGAACAGAAATTACAAGAAACACTATATGCTCCCCTTCTCCCCCCCAAAAAAATAATAATTTTATTTCTTTTTAAATAATGCTGGCCTAGGCTGACACCAGACAAAATATTTGTAGAGGGTCGATGAGGATGAGAAGACCGACGAGGGACATCACAAACCAGACCTCCACTGGAAAAGTGCGGAGAATGCTGGGACCTTGGGGAGGGTTTTGCCACCCAAATCCCAGAGAAGACCAATTGTCCTTACCAGCGAGAAATCAATGGTAAAAGGCTGTTGCAATACCACATCGTTATCGAAAAGAAGCCGAGATGCGTCCAAATGTAAGCGTGACATATCTCTTGTAAAGATGATTGGACGCATCTGAAATTAGGTACGCCCATAATTAACCGTGCAAGACTTTTTATAACGATGTCTGGACGTATTCAAAATTGATGTGTCCAAATGTAAGCGTGATAGACCTCTTGTAAAGATGATTGGACGAATCTGAAATTAGGTACGTCCATAATTAAAGCGTGCCAGACTTTTTATAAAGATGTCTGGCCGTATTAAAAATTGATGTGTCCAAATGTAAGCGTGATAGACCTTTTATAAAGATGATTGGACGCATCTGAAATTAGGTACGCCCATAATTAACCGTGCCAGACTTTTTATAAAGATGTCTAGACGTATTAAAAATAGATATGCCCAAATGTAAACGTGACAAACCTCATGTGAAGATGATTAGACGCATCTGAAATTAGGTACGCCCGTAATTAACCGAGGCCGACTTTTTATAAAGATGTCTAGACGTATTAAAAATAGATGTGTCGAAATGTAAGCGTTACAGACCCCTTGTAAAGATGATTGGACGCATCTGAAATTAGGTACGTCCATAATTAAGCGTGCCAGACTTTTTATAAAGATGTCTAGACGTATTAAAAATAGATGTGTCTAAATGTAAGCGTCATAGATGTCTTGTAAAGATGATTGGACGCATCTGAGATCAGGTACGCCCATAATTAAAGCGTGCCAGACCTTTTATAAATAATATCTAGACGTATTAAAATAGATGAGCCCAAATGTAAGCGTGACAGGCGTCTTGTAAAGATGATTAGACGCATCTGAAATCAGGTACGCCCATAATTAAAGCGTGCCAGACTTGTTATAAAGATGTCTGGCCGTATTAAAAATATGTGTATCCAAATGTAAGCATGACAGACCTCTTGAAAAGATGATGTGACGCATCTGAAATTAGGTACGTCCATAATTAAGCGCGGAAAACTTTTTATAAAGATGTCTGGACGTATTAGAAATAGATATGCCCAAATGTAAGCGTGACAGACCTCTTGTAAAGATTATTAAACGCATCTGAAATTAGGTACGTCCATAATTAACCGTGCCAGACTTTTTATAAAGATCTGTGGACGTATTAAAAATAGATGTGTCCAAATGTATGCGTGACAGACCTCTAGTAAAGATGATTGGACGCATCTGAAATTAGGTACGTCCATAATTAAGCGCGGCAGTCTTGGTGTTAAAGATGCATGTGCGCAAAAAATTGATGCGTCCGAACGTAAGCGTGACATACCTCTAGTAAAGATGATTGGACGCATCTAAAATTAGATACGTCCAAACTTGTGCACTACAAACCTGCGATTTCAAACTGAAGCGTGACCGACAGCCGCAGCCTTTCATCGAAATGCGAAGACGCACGAAAGAATAAAATATAGTTTACTTAGTCTCATAGAAATAGGCTAAGAAGAGCGATTGAGGATGAATTCGTACTGTACTACTACTACTACTACTACTACTACTACTACTAGTATTGGTATTATTAATACTAGTAGGGCGTATAATGTCTATTAATTTGGGGTGCATAGGTTATGCCCTTAACAACGTAGGTTAGGCCCCAGGGGTAAACATGTTTATTATTGCAGATCGAGTTCTTCAGAGAGAAGTGTTTTGATAATTAACCGATGCATTTTAATGCACCGCGGTTTGAATCTGGCGTACAGACATTAGACACGCTTGTTTGGCAATGGCGTTTCTTTTTTTCTTTCCCTTCTCGTCCCCCGTCATAACATAATGAAACCCAGAGCTTCGGCAATTAACTGGTATATGTACCGTTTATGTTTCAGACCGAACTAATTTGCTCACTTCTCTCTATCTTTCTTTCTCTCTCACTTTCTCTCTTTCTCTCTCTCTCTCTCTCTCTTTCTCTCTCTCTCTCTCTCTCTCTATATATATATATACATATATATATACATATATGTATATATATATCTATATATACATTATATATATATATATATATATATATATATATGTATATATATATATATGTGTGTGAGAGAGAGAGAGAGAGAGTAAGATAATACTTTAAAGATATAAATAATATCTTTAATCAGTAGACTATCAGGATAAAAAAACAAAGCTCAATATAGTGTATAGAGCAATACTATTAATTGAATGACATTATAAAATGAGAAATTAATCAGATTTTATCAAAGTTCAAAAACAAGTAGTTGTATTGCGCCCTTAACTCATGCGTTTTCAAAGAAAATCTTCTCCTTTAAGGACGCAATACCACTACTTGTTTTTGAACTTTAATAAAATCTGATTAATTTCTCATTTTATTATGTCATTCAATTAATATATATATATATATATATATATATATATATATATATATATATATATATATATATATATATATATATATATATATATATATATATATATATAAGTGTAAGTTTGAAATCCGAGGCAGGAGCAATGTGAAATAGATATCGGAAGGTGAAACAGATGAACAAAAATAAATGAGAAGAGAAAATAAGAAAGGAATCTCAAATCAATTTATTAATATTTCACGTAAAACAGATTAAATACCAGAACAGTAAATAAAAAAAAAATTTACTGTCAGGCAATTAAAAGTTCTGGAATAAGGTAAACTTAAATTTTCGAGAGCGTTCCTCTCATTATCAAAAGACTAAAAATATGACCGAGTGGTCGAAAAAACAAGGTGGACTGATGGGATCAACTGTTGACGAAATACCGCAGAGAATTGAAAGTATATATGCAGAAAAAGAATTAAGATAAGCTGATTGGACATCAATATTAATTATTCATATCATAATTTAATTATATAATTATTCAGCTGAAGCTTATCATCTTATTAATATTTGTTTATTTATATACTATTTATTATAATTTTATTATTTTATTTATTTTCTTTTTCTTTGTTAATTCAATTTTAATTCTAAATTTAAATTTGATAAATGTGAGCCGTTAAAAGAATACGAACAGTCGAGGGGAGGCAACTTTGAAATCCTTTGAAATCCAGAATCTGGTTAGAATTAACTTAAAACTGAAAAATTGAAATCAATTGTGGAATAAATGAGAGTAAGAAGACTCAATTGAAAAGGGATGGGGGGTTTAAGAGATTTACAATATATACATATATATATATCAAGTGCAAATTTCTCAATTCATATTTATTTTAAAGGTATAATATTCCTAAAATTAATTCATTAAAAAATTTTTTTAATTAAATTTTATTTAGGGATTATTAATATATATATATATATATATATATATATATATATATATATATATATATATATATATATATATAAAGTGTATATTACTCCATTCTTGTTTATTATTTATGTTTTTCTTTATTTTTTTATTATTTTTTATGTTTTACTTATTAATATGTAATTATGTACATTTAAGCACAGGACAAAAGGCATTGAGGTGTGGGGTGGATGGTTCTGGGTAAATAGATGGAATAAACAGAGGCAAGGAGGTGGGAGTGCAAGAATCAGAGGATGAATAGAGAAGACAGTTCATATCTGTTATTCAAAGTTGGATGATATTTCGATATTAGAATAGCTTTCGAAATTCGAAGTTGACCGACATTGCGGACAGAGTTGAGGATGCGGACACTAATAGAGCGATGTGTGTTGCCACATGATATTAAGTAATATAATGTTTCAAATGTTCAAAGCATTTCTTTCTTTTGGGAGGTTATCTTCAGTGCTCGTAAAGATTGATGTAATTTGAATAGCATTAAAATATTTTCTCTCTCTATATATATATAAAGTATTGGAAATCAAAACGCGATAAACGCGATAAACGCGATTTCCAGTATTCCAAGCTATCACCACAGAAAGTGTTGCCTTTCAACACACGACCACATCCGAAAATAATGTTTTACATGATATCATACTGGCATTATTTCATTTTGTTTTCAATTAAATCAAGCTTTTAGTCCAAGTTTATATTTAATATGTTCACTCTTTTATTGTTTAATGTCTCCACCAGGAGAGTAGAAAGTGACTCAATTTCCTTATTTTGTCCTTTAGTCCTCACATTCTATGAGCGATGTTTCTGACCAGGGGAAATAATTGCTGCTTTCTGGACTGGAATCAATCTATCAAACACTTATTGTTGGCTAGTTTTTGACCTTGAAGTAGTATTCATAGTTAGCTCCTTACATCAAGTGGCTTAATGCCTTGTCAGGAGCAATTTCCATTAACATAATTCTTTTCAAACAAATTACATTTATCGCGTTTTGCATTCGAACTCTTTTTTATTTATTTATGATAGTTCACCCCAAACAAGGCAGGCCGCCACTGTAGGTGTAAGGGGCTACTGAGAAAGAAAATGGGAGGGGGGGTCAACCTAAATTAGGAGCCGCGTAGCGAGATGTCTGTTTACGTTAGTTTTTAATTTCTGTATGTAAGTAGCGTCAGTAAAGCAGAAAGCAGGGAGGGAGTTCCAGAGTCCAGCAGCACGAGGAAAGAAGCATTTGGAGTAGAAAGCTCTACGACATCTGGGGACATCCATAGTGTATGGATGGCAAATTGTCGGGTTAGTCTAGTGAATATACGTCGTGGGGGCACCAGAGCAGCAAGCTCATCAAAGCACAATCCATTGAAGTACTTACATACACACACACACACACACATATATATATATATATATATATATATATATATATATATATATATATATATATATATATATATATATATATATATTCTTATTAAGACCCTTACCCATAGGGCCTTAAAGATTTGTTCGAAGACCAAGCTGGATGAAGAAATTAAATTTATCACTAACAATGGCTATCCTTTAGACATTGTACAATTTACCATTAAAACAAAAATATAAGATTTTTACAAAAGCAAATCAGCTTCTGTAGACAGATGCCCTATTTACCTTCGCCTACCTTGGCTTGGTAACATTAGTGATAGATTCGCCAAACAAACCTCTTTGTCTGTACAACAATGTTATTTTTCTGCGAATACACGAGTTGTTTTTTCCTCTCGACCGATCTTGACTTCTATTCGAAAAGATGTCCTTCCCCCACATCATAATAATTCTATTATTTATTTATTTAAATATAGTTGCAGTATGCATTACGTTGGGATGACGTCACAAAGTTTAGACATGAGGGTCAAACAAAACGTGTCCACAAAAATTCGCAATGCAAATTATTCACCAACTGACGTTTTGAATAATACTTATGGTTCGTGGATAGGTGAACATTTCATAAATAACCGCACTTGTGCCTCTAAATTCAGTGTCGACTTATTCTCCATTCTTAGTAAGTCGCACTCTCCCTATCATCTGAAGATACTAGAAACAATCAATATTAAGTCCTGAGACATTCTCTTTGCAAGCAAAGAGAAAATCTCCTCGGGCTTAATGTTGTTTCTATTTGATTGAAGTTTTTTATTTTTTTCTTTACCCTTTTTTTACCCCTTTCCCTCGCTATAATTCTCATAGCATCTTTTTTATATTTTATACGATGTATGGCTCTGTTGAGCGAGGTACGAAACCGGTCAGCTGCCTTTCATCTTTTTAATTTATTAATTCATTATGAGTAATAAATATTGTCTCTTCAATGTCATTTTAAAGTTTTGTACGACACAGAAAATATTTAAATATATATATATATATATATATATATATATATATATATATATATATATATATATATATATATATATATATATATATATATATATATTCAGAATTTACTTCAACAGTGCTCAATACGTGAGTAGAGCTTATTAGTAGTATGAAAATATATCCATTAAAAGTAAACTACCAGAAACCTTCTAAAAGCAAGTGGTAGCGATAATCGAAGACACAAAAAATACCAGTTCGCTTATTCTGGTGCCGGATTATTTAATTTTTTTTTCACCAGCAAAAGTAATTACGTTGTAGTAGCATCAGTATTCGTTCCAATTCAATTAACTCACCACAAGTTCATGTTTAATTGTCGTAGGAAATCGTCAGGCTAAATGCAACATGGAATCATTTAGCCTGATGATTTCTCGCGGGAATGAAATGTGAACGTTTATGTGTTGATTAGATATATTTTCGTACTATATATATATATATATATATATATATACACACACAAACACCCCCCCACACACACACATATATATATATATATATATATATATATATATATATATATATATATATATGAAAAAAGGAAAACCGAAAATTGTTTATTTGTTCATCGACGTTTCGTCTTTATTTCAAGACTTTCTCAAGACGATTGATTTAAAAAAAAAAAACAGAAGTTAAAATTTGAAAATACGTGCTGCGTCTATGACGTGGAAAGAATCTCTTATTCTTTTTTCGAAACGAAATATAAACATTTAAAATTCAAAATATGTAGTGCATTTATGAAGTGGAATTAATTTTGTATTAGTTTGATGATCAGAGGAGATAAATTGTAGAAGCCGAGAAGGCGTTTGTTTATTGCTAATCGCCCGAGGCGATCCGAACGGTGAATGCCAATTAAGCTTCTCATGCATTCTTTGTAAGCCAGACTGCACATCACTCAATGCGCTGGCCTTTTAAAACCTCACCTGGCCTTATATCTAACCTCCCGCAGAAGCGGTATATAAATATAGTAGAAGAAAAGTTACGTTTTAATCTCACTGTCAGTGCGACCAATGGCTCAACTTCATACGTAAAGATATATACAAATGCAAGTTTTCTTTACAAATCTACGCATTTTTAACTAACGGATACATTTCGATCAGATTTCACTTTTCGTAACTGACTAATAAAGGAGAAAGGTCCTCCGAAAATTATCACTCCCTTATCGATTTAACTTTCAACCTCCAGAAGACTGTAACTCGATAAAGTACTTCAGTTTGAGGTGCAGTTTTCGGAAGATTGAAGGTTAACTCTTCGCTTTTGACCCCCATCCTTTCTGTAATTTTCATCCCTTCTCTGATCTTCCGCTTTCTTTAGCCCTCACCTTCTGTGTCCCTCACCCACTGTGTATCCCACCTTCTGTGTATTTCCTCCCTTCTTTGTAGCCACCATTTTGTGTCCTGTTTTCCTTCCATCGGAATGAGCAAAAGTGGGCGTGGCTTATACGGACTCAGGTTATTAAAAGGGACGTATCATAATATTTTACATTAATTCCCGTTTAAATTTTGACTGTATTTTCAAGATAAAAGCCTAAAGTTAATCTCTAAAAGGAAAAATGTATTTTTACATGTGAAAAAAAAAAATTATAATGAAAACTGTTATCGCGGCGGCTAAAAAAAAAAATTCAGTGATAAAAATCACTTGAAACTAAATATCAGTTTTATGGAAGGTTTTTCAAAGATATTTTTTCAAGATGCATTATGCTGCGCCAAGAAGGTTGAACGCAAAATATACTAATGGGACAATAATTTAAAATAAAGAATTTTTATGAAAGATTGCAAGAGTATAACAACAGAAATGATTGCATGATAGACAATTCCCCACCTAAAGAACTTCATCCAATATTAACAAGTGAAATAACAATGGACAAAGTCCCAGTGGTTATCAACGTTTATTCCGAACATTTGAGAATGGACGGTAAGCCACTCATCAAATCAATGCAGCCTATTTTTAACACAATTCCATGATAAATGCCAGTATACTGAAATCATATGCCCTTAATAGGGTTAAGATGAAAATTCATATACACTAAATGTACAAAAGCAAGGAAATTCCCAATTTTTTACACTTTTATTGCCATTAACGGTATGCGAGCACAACACGGCTATGTATTTTACTGGTAGGAATTTTTCTTCAGCGCACCTCACACACTTCATCCACTCACGCATAGAGATGTATACTGTAGTGATGTGATAATGAAATGGTTTGGTTGATATGTAGTCATACCCTTAATGACAATAAAAGTGTAACAATTTGGGAATTTCCTTGCTTTTGTACATTTAGTGTATATGAATTTTTATCTTAACCCTATTAAGGGCATATGATTTCAGTATACTGGCATTTCTCATGAAATGTCACTACTTTTGTAAAGGCTATGCCTCAATACAATAGTAATTTTTAAGGTTTTTTTGAATTTTCTGGAAAACTAAGGTATATGGTAAACTGAAATTAAAATGCCATCAACTAGACCCTAGAACCTATATCTCTGCAAAAAAACAGCTGAATCCATCAAATAGTTGATGAGATACAGGGTGGCACACACGTACGTACCTAGACACGGATAACACAAAATCACTCCTGACCTTTCTGGATCTCTGAGTTGCCTTGACTAATGATGCTGAAATTCTACACACTTACAGAACCTATCAAAGGAAAATTTTGTGCAAAGTTTTACCTAATTTGGTTTATTCGTTTTTGAGTTATGGCTGATCAAAGAAATGAGATTTCTAGCATAGGTCGTTTTTGAAGTCTATTAAGGGATAGAGCACTATCGCGCCTCCCTTGATTCTACAAACTGCGCGGATTCCACATATATGTATTTTCATAACATAGCCCCCACCCCCCTAAACAAGGCAAGTTGCCACTGTAGATGTAACGGGCTACTGAGAATTAGGGTGAAAGTTTAGGGGTTTATCCTAAATTGGGATCTGTGCAGCGAGATGCTTGTTCACATTAGTTTTACATTTCTGCATGTCGGTACAGTCGGGCTAACAGGGAACATGAGGGGAGTTCCAAAGGTCGGCAGCTCAAAGCTATTGGAGTAGAAAGCTCTCCGGCATATGGGGACCCCGCAGTGAATGAGTGGGATTTAGCTGATTATCGGGTTAGTTGAGTGTATTTACGAAGACAGAGCACCAGAGCAGCAAGTTCATCGGAACACATTCTATTGAAGTACTTGTAAAACAAGCACAACAATGCAACATTACGGCGATGGGACAAGGGTTGGAGCTTAGTGGATAGTGAAGGACCTATCAGATTAGAGACTCTTATTTGGCCATTGTCTAAGATGGAGAGACTTGTGGATGGTACTCCTGTAATACCCTTTTAAAAAGCTCAAGAAAACTTAAATTTGGAGAATATTAATTAATTAATTCTAATACCTGTTGTTAAAATTTCATAAAAATCGGAGATATCTGAATCTTCACTAATGCCTTCAACCTCTTCTTGGTATATTTGCTAAACTAAATTAAACTTTATTTAGACCACAATTTTCACCATTAATCCTAGCAGCTGTGTTCCAAAATTCATACTGATTATTTAATTAGTTTAGGAGTGAATCCTTTAATACAAATATATAAATAAAGACACATACCTACCTTTATATAAACAGAGATATCTAGCAATTTATCAATCTATAAAACTCCGTGTATCTTACTTGCTTGTTATCTTGTCTTCGACGTCAGAAAATAATTAAATTAAAATAAAGATGAGGACAACCAGACACAGAGGAGAACGTAATGATATAGACGAACCAGACGAAAGTCTTGACACCCGCAGTTCTAGCAAATTGCTAACACTATATGGATGTCTGCTTGTTTGCTTGTCAACTTGTTGCTTTCGTGCACACTAAATGACGTCAAAAAAAGGAAGAAAATGTTTACCATTCCGATAGAGAAGAATCTTTTGAAGAAGATAGCGGTCGGGGTCAACTAGTAATCAACTCACCATCTAGTGACATGTAATCCCACTATAGTTTTAGAGCTGGTCTGTTTTAGATCCTGTTTCTATTTATAGCTCTGACATTGTAGCAGTCTGAGTTTTTGATGTTGGATAGCTGGCAATATGGTGCATAAAACCAGATTGTTTTTCGATCTCTATTTCAGGGTTTACTTTTAATTATATGCTCAGTATATTTCAGCCTTTTGTGAATTGATATGTAATTATCATTATACTATATCGCTAAATCCGCATCTAAATTTTAAATTATTTCAAACTCTATTTCCATTCAGGCGGTTTAATACGCTAGTGAGAGGAATAACATATCATTAGAGGTTTGACTGGGTACTGGTTTACCCTACTACTGCCTCCTTGAACTCACTCTAGCCTATCGGAATGGTAAACATTTTCTTTCCATCCCCTTCCCCGATATTCCAAATACGGTGTAAGTGTCTCATCCTCTCAGCATACGAGCGAAAAGAAAGCTACTAGCACCTGACAAGGCTCATCCGGGCGAAATAAATTATTGTGTAGAGGCGAAAACCCCGTTCACATAGTCAACCAAGACTCTGCACGCTTTTGCTTTATCCCCACGGCCATCAGAAATTATCACGTGATACACGAGAAATTAAGTTCTATTTATGCCTAAATACAGCGGGCAGTAAACTGCAGACAGTCTAGAGGGTTCAACGAACGTTATCGAACCTTGCTCTCATTTATTATAATGTATATATATATATATATATATATATATATATATATATATATATATATAATATTTAAATGTTGAATTAAATTAAAGATAATTGAATCATCGTTTAATAATAATCTATCGTGATAATATGAAGCTCAAGATATGAAGCTCCTTGCTTTGAACTTTGATGTTCTAATAAATATTGTATCTTTACAATTTTTTATTCTCATCTCTCATCTCTAGAATATATATATATATATATATATATATATATATATATATATATATATATATATATATATATATATATATATATATATATATATATAAAATATATATATATTAAACGAAAAATAAATACGGCCGTTGCAGTTTAGGACGACTAATAATGCAGTTTTTCTGCATCTTAATCACTTAGCAAGTGAAACAATTGAAATAATAGTAAGCTCAATAACAACGAGCTGAAAATCACCAATAAAAATAATTACATAGAAATCATTACATACTTGGGTGATAAAAATCGTACATATTTCTACACAGAGCGTCCTGGCTCAGTGGTAGAACGCTGGACTATAGACATCAACATCGAGGGTTCGATCTCTGTGTAAGTTAGCCATGCTGATTACGGTTGTGAGCTTGTCCACGGATTACTTTTATGTACGTATAAAATTAATATATATATATTTATTTATATATATATATCATAATAAGTGAGGTCTTGGGGAGATTGGTTATTTTGCATGTTTTTAAGAAATACTTTACTATCTTTTTGGAGGGGTATTTGGTTTAAAGGGATTATTGGTGGGTTATGTAATATTGTTACAGACCATTGGGCTAGCAAGAATTTTCTTCTGTGGGGGCATTTTCTGAAGACCTCGGTTTTTATGTTCATGCAGCTTATGGAAGGGTTGTTGATAGCTTGTATAATTTAGAATTTCTCAGTAGTGGGAGTGTTTCTAAAATAGAAAAGAACTATATACGCGTGTAGAATTTCCCTAGAAACACGATAGGATTAGTTCTTACACTCTACAGGATATTTTAAGGAAGTTACGGCCCCGTTTCCAAAATTTTGCACGAGAAATATAAATATAATTATGAGTGTCATTTAAAAAGATTACTCAGCCAATATTCCGATTGCTTAGTTTGGAGAGACTCAGAATAGCAACATCGAATGTATTGGTTCGATCATTCCTCGGGTTGCAGGTATAGTTATTATTTTGTGCGGTGTTGCGTATGTGGTTACTTTTCGATGTGGTTTGCTTGCTTATTAAATTAGGCAGTTGTTTTTTAGCATTAATGGGTGCTTGCTAAAAATGGAGATATTTGCGAGGGTGTAATTTAAGAGTTGTAAAAGTGTAAATTTATGTGTATGTTGGCCATGGAAATGCGATCTTGTGCGTTTTTTCTTATATAAGGAGTAAGAGGGCATAAAAGGGGTGCAAAACTGTTCTGTGACGGGTATTCTTCTAGTAACTTTATAAACGTAACTAAAACACTACTTTCAAACAGACACCTCTATTATTTCTCTCTTTCCTTTAACAAAACATGGCACGAGTGCCGCCACACCCAACAACCGATCAGACCATGATAGCGACTGCCAGATAGGTTTCTTAAAATGGCGGCCTGCGTTGTTGGCTCAACGACTTGGACGGATGGTGGAAAAAGCTAAAAAAAAAAAAAAGAAAAAGACCGCGAAAACCGAAACGATAAACACGGGGCGGGAAAAAGATCGAGATAAGCGCAGATCTTGTGTGTCATTAAAAACCCGTACCGAACCCAAGTAAATTAATGTATTTATCTAGTGCATTCTTACACGTGTCGAGTGGTAACACAATAAACAGTGCAAGGGCCCAGACAGAATCAGCTTGTAACAAAACATTTAGGTAAAAAAAAGTAAATAAAAAAACTTTAAAAAACCCAAAACAACCGTCGGTTATAAACAGTCCTCGGCTAACCCCAGCCGGTCGCTATCTTTGTTTACAGCTGAACCTGCCCAAAATGGGGGTCGTGCGTAAAACTTGCAAGGCGCCGGGGCTGAGGGCACGAACGCAGTTTAGAATTTTGTTTGCTTTTCAATTTTTGAATCGAATATATGTTCAGCACCCCAGTTATGTCAGCGGCTTAAAGGAGCATGGTTAGCGTCACGATATTAACTGGCCCCGTGCCGTACAAAAGGGTGCATGACATAGGAAATTGAGTTCCTAAGCTTAGCTCATTAGGCTACATTCTTCCTTTCCACACCAATGTCTTACCACTTACCAAGGCCAAAAGCCATTCGACGATAAGGGTTAAAGAGATTATCATACTATAAGAAGATTGGAAATTATGGTTGAAATTGGACAGAATTGGATTACTTAAGAAGACGGCTCGACAAGTGTTTGTGTACATTCAGCTTGATAACGACCATATTGTAGTTAACAGGGAAGTAGTTCTCTAGTATTATGTTCTATTGATGTGAGGTTCTTGGCAAAAAACTCTGTTCATGGAAGTTTCGTATTTATTTTTTAAAACGTTAGTTCACCCCAAACAAGGCAAATTGCCGCTGAAGCCTAAGGGGCTATTGTGTTCGAGGCAAGATTTATAGAGGTGCAAGCTGGGTGGGGAGTTGGGGAACAAGATATGTGTTCACATTATATTTAAATTACTGCATGTTTGCACGGTCGGAGAAACATGGAGCAGGGAGAGAAATTCAAAGACAAGCTATTACATAACGAAATCCATTCGTTAAATGGAGGAGTGATTGACGGATTGGAGGTCAGAATTTACCCTTAGGTTTACGGAAGTCGACAAAATCACGTGACTTCCTGTTTAGAGAGAATTCGCTCTCTTCCTGGCGACACTTCAAGCAAAATAGACGTGTAAAAAGCCCCGTCCTCGATGGAGAGTGGCGGGCGTGCACAAAGTTGCTAGGTGAAACGCGACACAAACTATCTGTCCATTTATATAGCTGTCTACCCTCTCTCTATGTCTCTCATCTGATACACAGTCCACATATTAAAGTCTTGACACCTCCCCTATTCTGCGTTTATGAATGGTCCAAGTTATCTACGTTAATAAAAGTTCTCGTAAACTAACATCAGCGTCCGAGTGATTTTGTCTACGGACGATAAAGGGCCTGGGTTCCCGACGACGATAACGGATGTATAATTTTTTTATACACGCCACCGACAACCAAAACTGGTTTGGTTTTACGCACATAAAAGAATAGCAGTATTCACCCATTACACATATGCAAATGAGCGTCCTTCTTGTATTAGATAGACGACCGTCCAAACCAACTATTACAATATTTACTGTCCTTATGTCAGACTTGGTTCCAAGTTGTCATAAACGAGGTGTCGCAACGGACACGAGCTGCTTTCCTATATTAAAATTCCACTTACGGCGTGCGCCTCCAAAAGCCTCTGACACAAAGTTCAGCTCCTAGTCCGTTCGTGTGTCTTAGATATAAAATCATAAAATCAAATAATAAAATCAAATAATAAAATAATAAAATAATAAATAATAAAATAAAATAATAAAATAATAAAATGATAAAATTAAATAATAAAATAATAAAATAAAATAAAAAATAATAAAATAAAATAATAAAATAAAATAATAAAATAATAAAATAAAATAATAAAATAATAAAATGATAAATAATAAAATAAAATAATAAAATAAAATAAAAAATAATATAAAATAATAACATAATAAAATAAAATGAGAAAATAAAATTATAAAATAATAAAATAAAATAATAAAATAATAAATAAAATAATAAAATAATAAAATGAAATAATAAAATAAGAAAATAAGAAAATAAGAAAATAAAATAAGAAAATAAGAAAATAAAATAAGAAAAGCACATGAGAAAAATATATAAATAAATAAAAAAATCTAAAAATAATAAAATAAAATAATAAAATAATAAAATGATAAATAATTAAATAAAATAATAATATAAAATAAAAAATAATATAAATAACAAAATATAAAATAAAATGATAAAATAAAATAATAAAATAATAAAATAAAATGATAAAATTATAAAATAAAATAATGAAATAATAAAAAAATGAAATAAAATAATAAAATAAAATAATAAAATAATAAAATAAAATAATAAAATGATAAAATGATGAATAATAAAATAAAATAATAAAATAAAATAATAAAATAATAAAATAAAATAATAAAATAATAAAATGATAAATAATAACATAAAATAATAAAATAAAATACAAAATAATATAAAATAATAAAATAATAAAATAAAATGATAAAATAAAATAATAAAATAAAATGATAAAATATTAAAATAAAATAATAAAATAAAATAATAAAATAATAAAATAATAAAATAATAAAATAAAATAATAAAATAATAAAATAAAATAAGAAAATAACATAAGAAAAATATATAAATAAATAAATTAAAAAAAAATAAATTGTTGAATAAAAAATAGTTGAATACATAAATAGATAAATAAAACTGAGGCACCATAAAAGGAATATATACGCAAAAAAATAGATATATCTTCCGTCCGGAAGGATTATTATTTACTATGATTATCGCGCAATATAATGGGATATTGTAGTTGACATAGTTATTTTATTTGACGTTTGCGTATAATGTTGCAATATTTCCCTCCCACGAAGGCTTGACACAAAATCGGTATATATTGCAGAGAAAATCTAAATATTTCAATAAGGTAGGAACTGACTAAATATAAAGTAAAGAGTAAAAATAAATGAATGTGAATGAATGAAATAATAATCTAATAAAATAGTATGATATGATAATAATAATAATTATAATAATAATAATAATAATAATTATAATAATAATAATAATAGTAATAATAATAATGCTAATAGTAATAAAAAAAAAATGTGATATATATATATATATATATATGATAAATATGTGTTATTGTTTATTATCTATGTACGTATACGTTTCGTCCTTAATAATCGGGACTCATCAGCGTAGAGATTTGACTATTCACTACGATTCGAAACCTCGGATTACGAGTATCTTGCAACTCAAATCCGACGCATTAACCACTCGGCCAATTTATATATATATATATATATATATATATATATATATATATATATATATATATATATATATATATATATATATATATATATATATATATATATATATATATATATATATATATATATATATATATATATATATATATATATATATATATATATATATATATATATATATAAATATATATATAAATATATATAATGAAAACATGCAATACAAATTATATAAAGATAGATATATTAATAAATAAATACATGAAATAGATATACAAATAAATAATAATATAAAGATACGTCTAAAATGTTTCACATTTACTGTGATTATCATGATACATTATAGTTATGGGAGTATCATGTCATCTTATTTGATATATATATATATATATATATATATATATATATATATATATATATATATATATATATATATATTATTGGTGTTGATGGACGTATTCATACCGGTTAAGAGACTGATCCAAACTGCACAAACTCCACAAACCCATAACAAACACTGCCTCCACTAATACAACAGTCACATTTAAAATACTGACCCTCAATCTAGACAACATATACCATCTAGCCAAACTCCCTGAATATTCTACCCCTAGGCGGACCTATAATCTCGGGGGTTGACCCACTAACTGAATCAATATCTGGATAGATAACTCCCATTTCAAACCCTTTGCTACCCAACATCCCTGGCTACATAAAGGACACTACATCCTTCATAAACACTATTAGACAAATCGACTATCTTCCCTAAGAAATTATCCTAGTCACAATGGATTTATTATCCCTGCACACAAATGATGAAGGTGTAGAAAATTCCTTATTGTCTACAATTTCCTCAACGACCGAATACAAGATAAATGCAGCTTAATGCATTTGATCGTCACACTCAACGATTTCCAATTAAATAACCAAAACGGACTTAAGTTCAAAGGCACCACTATGCCCCCCAGCTATACCAACATATTCCTGCACACATTAGAAACCCAACTACTCCCCAAATTCCCGCTCAAACCCTTCCACTACTGGCGCTACATTGATAGAAGTTTTCATAGCATAATCAAATTAATCATGGAACACTCATATACCTCCATTCCACTTTTAGACGTCACAGTCAAATTCTACAACAAAAATATCTACATCGCTGTACACTAAACCCACAGATAACCATCAATCTCCTGATTTAAACAGCAAACACCTTTTAAACCTGAAAAAATCTATTATTTATAGTTCGTGTATACGTATAAAACGCATGTGCTCATACCTTCTAGATTATATGGACCAAGTCACTAATTGTATGCAACAATTTATCACTAGCCAATACCCCATCAAATACATATAAAAGGTATAAACAAAACAATTAGAATTGACAGACTGCGTCTCCTTAAGTACAAATAAACAACACTAATAACCGCATCCACATGCACAAAATCACAACTAACCTTACCAAGTTGTAATAACCTACAAACTAATCCCACTATGAAGTCCATCTTTAACCTTCCTCCTATTAATACAATCAGACAACCACCTAATTTGGCAGTCATTCCTACCCGCTAACACGCAAAACACATCGCGACATGCTAATTACAAATATAACAAAACTAGATTCCTTTTATAAACACACATAGACACCACACTCCTGTTAAACACACCTAACACGAACATTCAACTCCAAACTCCTGATCTGACATGACAGTTGCCACATAATATACTACATCTATTGTTCTATTTATAACAACGGAGGATATATTGGAGAGACCAAAACGCTCTTCAGATCTCGTTTCAACAACCACAAAACATCTATACGATGAATATCTCCCTTCGCACCACAAGCAAGACATTTCAAATTTCCTGGTCATACATTAGACAACATCAAATGCCTCTTGA
The DNA here is from genome assembly GCA_963556195.1 of Sepiola atlantica. Taxonomy (NCBI): domain Eukaryota; kingdom Metazoa; phylum Mollusca; class Cephalopoda; order Sepiida; family Sepiolidae; genus Sepiola; species Sepiola atlantica. The sequence goes on from OY744518.1 coordinate 127,886,589, forward strand.
TAGACTGTAATTTCCCCTCAACCAAAATTCGGCAACAAAAAAGAGATTTAATAGAGTCTTTGGTTTGACACATAACTTAATACATATCATGGTCCCTTTAACCAGTATCCCCACTCCTTACTACATTTATATAAATATAAATATCACATATACAGCCCAACAAATAATCAATAGAATAATATAGCATAATCAGCTAAATCACTGTATTTATATTGATAATATCTATTTTTACATCTCTCATTTTATGGTATCTTTTTATATTTATGTATTTATCTGTTTATTTATGTATCTATCTATCTATCTATCTATCTATCTATCTATCTATCTACCTATCTATCTATCTATTTATCTATCTATCTATCTATCTATCTATTATGATAATTTTTATTATATTATTTTATTATATATATATTGATAATATCTATTTTTACATATATTCATTTTATGGTATCTTTTTTATATTTACGTATTTATCTGTTTATTTATGTATTCATCCATCTATCTATCTATTATTATAATTTTTATTATATGATTTTATTATATATATAACATTTTCTTTTATTATTATTATTATATTTATTATTATTACTAACATATATATATATATATTATTATATTATTATTTTTTCATTCATTCACATTGTCTTATTTGTACACTCTACTCTATATTTTCTCCTGTCCCCTCAATTCGAATGCTTAGATTTTACCCACAATAGGTACCGATCTTGTGTCTACCCCTCGTGGGGAGGCAAGTGCCCCAACATTACAGATTTACTACGTTATACATTAACCGCTGCTTTAAATTACATGATAATCAAAGTAAAGATTAATCTTTCTAGCCGGAAGCTATATCTTTCTATTATTATTGTATTTATTTATTTATCTATTGCATTTATTTATTGATTAATATATCTGTCTTTCTATTTATATAATTTGTATTACATGGTTTCATTATTATCATTATTATTCTATTACTCATATATATTATATTATTTAATATTATTTATTATTATTATCTATTATTATTTATTATTATTATTTTTATTCTTAACTATATAATTTTGATTTCATATCTTATCAGTTCTCTCTGATTCAAATGGTTAGTGTTATTTATTCCTTTCCTGACGTGGTAATGTTTCGTTGCCGTATGGTTATGACGCTTGCTTGCGGAGTTTAGGTTGATTCTGTAGCAGTAGGTTCGAACCTTGGGACTGTCTGAGATTATGTTTCCCTGATGAGAGCAAAAACTTGAAACGCTGGTGCATGTAGGTAGGAATAATTTAATATTATTTACTTAAAATTAATAAATATCTCACAACCATCCACATTGGTTTCATTCCCTGCTCCCGTCTTCTCTCGGCCCGAACCTAGGTCCTGTGCTCCCAGTAGTGGCTACTACTTCTTCTCATTAACCCATCATATCAACCCAATATTTTCATGTACTTGCATGACATTTTTCTTAAAATTATCATCCTTAGGAAGTCTTACAAATAAAGACGAAACGGTGATGAATACATAAAAAAACATCTTTTGGTTTTTCCTTTTTCATTTCCCATTACGTCGGATTACCCTCATCCTTCCTTTCTCATATATATATATATATATATATATATATATATATAAAATACAGAAATTCAATGTAACATCAGTACCGTCGGTTTCAAAGCGGGAGGTTGATCCCGATTATCGTCAGCTGATAAACATATTCAGGAATGGTGGGACTTATTCGGTCACGTCTGAGATCACGTAGGACGTGATTTGTGAAAGGGGGGGACTTAAGTTTACGGTTCCACTTCCCCTTAAAAATATGTTTTTACTATCTTTTAAACTTGAAATTCCCCCCAAAATTGGCGGCCATTTTAGAAAGCACGCTGGTTTGCTTCAGTAAAAGTGACGATAACAAATGCATAGATAATAAAACTTACAATCAGTAAACACACGTTAAAATTTACAGTTAAGTAGAAAAGTAAATTTTCTTGCGTTTGGTAACCGTTATTTGTTTACTTGTTTTGTTTTTTCACCCAATTTTTTTCTTTTTAAGTATACTGCACAGTGCACAATAGCCAGTCAGTTAATATTGACATTTTGTATATATATATATATATATATATATATATATATATATATATATATAGGTAGAATCTTCTCTTGCAGACAAGTATTGTTGAATATAACTGACAACTTATGTCTGGATATCCTTTGGTAGATACTTTCAATAATCCGAATCAGAATCTTAGTTTCCGGGGGGGATTGACCGATGAATCTGCCATAGTTTTCAGTTGTTTCCCAAGTACTTTCAGAGTACATCCGGGTCCATCTTCAGTGGAATGGGGATAATCAAATACAGACCATGTGTTAGTATTATAGATGGTTTTGGCGGGAATTATGTAATAAGTACGAAACTATAGTTAGAATTATAGACATTTTAGTATATTATTACTGGTATTAAAGTTAATTCTGTTAATTAGGTTTTTTTTTGTTTTTATATATAGGGTTTCTACTATATGGAGTTTTTTTGTTAGTACTATATTCTAAGATTTTGGTATTTTCTACTAAGAGTTTTCTGAATGCCGATCGGAGGTAGGAATGGTTGTTAAGTGTTAGGCTAAACTAAGTTTCTGATTCGGAGTATTGAAAGGATCTACAAAAGGATATCGAGACATGAGGTGTCTGTTATATTCAACAATATATATATATATATATATATATATATATATATATATATATATATATATATATATATATATATATATATATTAATTAATTAAGTTCAAATATTAACTAAATGAACAAAACCATTACTTTTCAAAAGTGCTCAATATATATGAGAGCTTTTATATTAAAATAAACATAGTTTGAGTATCCGACAATCGTTTCAGAACCTTCTCGGCTCCTCCTCAGGGAGATACAGTATACCCCTGAGGAGGAGCCGAGAAGGTTCTGAAACGATTGTCGGATACTCACACTATGTTTATTTTAATATATATATATATATATATATATATATATATATATATATATATATATATATATATATATATATATTGGAATTAGTTGCTATTCATTGTAAGTAATGATGGAATGAACATGCAGATGTTCATTTTTAAAAAGACAACGGTTTTCTTTACAAATCGGTGGAGAGATTTCACGTGAACTAACGCTGAGAAAAAAATAAACGTTAAACAAAGTCGAACATTCCAGTTTTATGAACGGTTTTAATTTCATTCAAATTCTTATCATCTTTTGTACAAAGAGCAGAGGCCTGCTGAAAATATAAAAAATAATAATTACAAAAGAACAGCACCAACCATCCTTAATATATATATATATATATATATATATATATATATATATATATATATATATAATTATTTCCACAATCAGACCACGCCGCAGCCCACAATCCATGAAAGCCACAAACTGGATCTTATAGACTCAAGTTTCGCCCTCTCTTGGGCTTATTAGAAGAACGTATCCGAACTCAGGATTCGAAACCCGAATTACTTGCAAGCGAGACGAGTACTCTGCCACTAAGCTACCTGGCCAAATACAAGAAAGTCGATTAACTAACACAGATTAAGCAAACCGTGGAGACATCTGCCTGGGTTCTAAGTAATTGGATGACTAAACCCCTTGTTGAGAAGAGTAGGCACATTCCACAGTCGGCCTTCGCCGCGGTTTGTTTAATATGTGTTAGTTAATAGACTTTCTTGTATGTGGCGAGATAGCTCAGTGGCGCAATACTCGCCTCGCATTCACGTGACTCTAGTTTCGAATCCTAGGTTCTGATATATATTCTACTGATGAACCCAAAGTAGGGAGACACTCGAGTCTAGGACTTCCGGTTTGTGGCTTTCATGGGTTGTGGGCTGCGGCGTTATCTAATTGCGGAAATAATTATATATATAATCTCACATTATATATATATATATATATATATATATATATATATATATATATATATATATATATATATATATATAGATATAAAATTTAAGTTCTACTTCGGAAGACATGATGAAGTGAAAATATAATTTTCTTTAAAAAACAAATCGATACTAAGATTTTTCATTTTATACAATAAATCAGATATTTCGATCAACACAGATCTTTTTCAATGAAAATCAGAAATTGTTCATTTTCATTTTATTTTCCTCATTATCTATTCACGACGGTGAAAGCCGAGGTGGCTCGTCCTCTCCCGGTGTTATATGGAAAACATAATCGACAATGAGAACAAGAAAAAATGTACAATGTCTGATTTTCATTGACAAAGATCTGTGTTGATCGAAATATCTGATTTATAAATATTAAAAAAAAATCTTGGCATCGATTTACTTTAAAAAAATAATTATATGATATTATATATATATATATATATATATATATATATATATATATATATATATATATATATATATATATTTTAATATCCACATGCATATATGTTTTATCATAACCAAGAATCATCAGTGTGGCTAGGTATAACTGTACCACCGGTTGCAAGATCAAAATCCCGGACTGAAGTTACCTTTGACTTCTATCCGACATCTTATATATATATATATATATATATATATATATATATATATATATATATATATATATATATATAATATATATATATATATTTATATATATAATATATATATATTATATATATATTATATATATAATATATATATTATATATATATACACACACATATATATATATTATATATATATATATGTATATATATACATACATATATACATATATATATATTATATATATACATATATATATATACACATATATATATATATATATATAGATTATATATATATCTTATATATATATATATATATATATATATATTCTCGGCAACCCGGTGAGTACCATGATCACATTATTCTTTTTTCGTCATACAAAATATTTTAACCTCGGAAACGAATGAACGGATCTTTCTTAATTTTAGAATATATATTCAAAAAACTACAAAGAGTAATATGGGTACATTATTATTTTTTCAAATGTTTACATTAATGGAGTGCATATTGTGAATATGAATTTGGCGTTTAAATCTGACTGTTAGTGGGATGAATGGCCCAACTCTATAAGTAGAGAAACAAATGTATTCACGTTTTTTGATTGGTGAAAGAAAACGAAAGAGAATTCCAGAATGGAATATCCGAAGATCCGGAGAGAACGAATCGACAAACACCAACTCCTTGGGCATAACATTCCGGAAAGCATCTCACACAAGTTCCAGACGTAAATAAAAATGATAGTGTTACAATATAGACGTGGGCTGGATAAAAATGTGAATGAGTACGGTTTGAGTGTCGAATTGGTGATGAATGGGGTCTGTCAGTCCTCCCTTTCGTATCTCCTTCTCACCGACTTTGAGAGTTGTTTAATTGATTCCATAAAAAATACAGTTGTGGTATAAGGAGGGCTACTTGCCCATCTCCGGAACTTTAGGCAGCCGAATTGTAAGAAAGTAACGCCATGGAGTGGAGAGTTGAAAGTAGACCATGGATTTACTTTCGGTAAATCTCGCCCCCCCCTCTATTCTGGCCGTCTGTCCTAACATTTCATGAGCGATTTTTCTGACAAAAATGGAAGAGCTGGTGTTTTCTGGCACACGTTATTCAGAGTAGAGAAATATATGGAGATTTCCAATCCTCTCATAGTATTCATCATCATTCAACTGTCAACTTATCCATCTCATTAATCATCATCTTCGAGTGGTACTTAGCATTGGTAAGTGGTGACTCATTGCTAAAAGAAAGGTCACTTCCACTTCTTGTCTTGCTCGCTCATTTTATACTGGATGGCAGCCAGGTGGGCGCGTCCTAGATGATTGGGGTCCACACTGTTAATAATCGCGCCCCTTACATGCGTTACTTAAAACAACCACGGTGTCCATGTTTTCGTTTCTGGAGATGCAAATAAACCTGTGAACTTTACAAATGGGTTGTCGTTGTTGTTTATTGAAAGCTAATTTTCAGGTCGACGCGTGCACGCTGTGCTAATAAAAGATGGCGAACTGGAAGAATCACATCACTACTAGACGATGAAAGATGATGATGATGGTGATGATGATGATGATGATCGTCATCATCATCTGAGGGCCTAGTCGAAGCATGGAGCCACTTCGCGCTAGCTGTCCTCAACTATGTTACATTTCTTTGTTGTCTCCTTCTGTCTCAGGGAAACAATGGATACCTCTTGAAAGAATGTCTACGCGTGGATATAATATATAATGATATAATGGAGCAAGAATTGCACAATCCCCGACTCCAATCTGTTGCGCAATCTTGAACCGGCATTACTTCAGCCCAGTAGCAAAGATAAGTTTTTGTTTATATAATAATGAGTCACCACTTATCAAGGCTCAGAGGCCACTCGAGGATAAGGGGTAATGAAACCTTCAGTTAGACGATGAACAACACCATGAGAGGATTGGAGATGAAAAGTGAAAAGGGCAGGATTAGAACACTTAATTAGACGGTTAGACAAATATCTGTTTATATTGGACTTGAAGATCACCATATTGTAGTCAACGGAGAAGCAGTTCTGTGGTAATGTATTCCACAGATGGGAAAATCTTGGAAAGAAGTTCTGCTCATGGGGGCTCCCTCTGGTTTTTGTCATACAGAGAAAGAATGGAAAATTATTTGCAGTGGCGATGCTGGTTAAGCTTTACAGAGAGGGACCAAAGATTGCGGCTCCATCGAGCACCAACTATGAAAATAACGATAGAGTAGAGAAAGACTAGCAACTAGACAACTGGAAACAATACCGGAATAAGCAGAGAAAGACTAGTGTTATTTCGTAATATTCCACCCCGATACTTGAGAGCGTGGTCTAACCTACTATTTAACCCATAGCTGGAGGGAGGATATATGAATTCATACCTTTCCCAAGAGTATTAATGAAAGTTATGCAGTTACTTAAAACAACCACGGTTTCAATGTTTTCGTTTCTGGAGATGCAAATAAACCAGTGAACTTTACAACGAGTTGTCGTTGTTGTTTATTCGAACCTGGCATGTTGAGCCCACAGTATCGTCCGTAAATACTATGCCATGCCACTTTCGAACAGGTCGTAATGATTGTTGAAATAAACTCTAAGTAAGGTATTTCAAAATAATAACTTACTCATCATTTGCGTGGTGTCTTTTTCTTAAGAGTTTTTTTAGTCTATAAGCGCACGACGGACAGACGAATTTGAAAATGTCCATTATATTTACTAGCAAATATATGCGACCGGAGGGAGCATATTTTTGCTAGGCTGCCGCGTCAGAAATTAACGCTGACGTGTAAACTGATGTAGCCTCAGTCATATTTCTTGGGTGGTTAGACGTTGATAGTCTTTATTTATGACCAAGAATATTTGTAGATTTAAATAAATAAAAAAGAAATTTCGACCCCACCCCGATTTTTGTATTACCCTTCCCCATAAATAGAAATATTTTAATTAATTTTTAAATCAATTTTTATTTTAATTAAACGATTTGATTCAATAAAATTGTTATAATCAACTATTTGAAAAACTAAATACAGCGAACAGTATTTTTTGAATCGGAAGGAAGGTGTACATAAAATAAAACAATACAAAAATCCGTATTCTTTTACTGTAGGACCTGTGCTGACTTTGACCATGACCCAAACCCTGCCCCTAACTCTAACGACGGAGTCAAAGTTAGCTCGGGTCCTATAGTGTAAAAGCACTAAAAAAATCAAATATAGTGAACACAGTTATTTATGTAATTGCTCTCGGAATGAAAGTTTACATTAAATAAATTCGTTAGAATGTGTGTGTGTGTGTGTGTTACAATGTGTGTTCTTTTTAGTAGTAATTTTTAAATCAATTTTTATTTTAATTAAACAATTTGATTCAATAAAATTGTTATGATCAACAATTTGAAAAACTAAATACATCGAACAGTATTTTTCGAATCGGAAGGAAAGTGTTAATGAAATGAAACAATGAAAAAAATCCGTACTCTTTTACTGTAGGACCTGTGCTGACTTTGACCATGACCCATACCCTAACCGTAACCCCCACTTTGAACCTGACCCCAAATCTGACGACGGATTCAAAGTTAGCGCGGGTCCTATAGTGTAAAAGCACCAAAAAATCAAATACAGTGAACACAGTTACTTATGTAAATGGTCTAGGAAAGAATTAAATTCGTTAGAGTGTGTGTGTGTGTGTGTGTTTGTTTAATGACCTTTTTTTTAATTAAACAATTTGTTTCTAAAATCAGTCATATGATTTTTTTGTTGACAGAAAAGAAAAAAAATGGCATCTTTTATTTTAGTAAATAAAACATGGAATAATAAGAACAGTTTGTGAATAAAAGCTTAACAGCGTAAGTTAAAGTAACACGGTAAATACCAGCGTTTGTTTACATTTTAAATTACGCGCTCGTTTTGCGTCCAAACTGATTTGACGGAGGGAGGTTGTTTCAATGGATTAACGTCCCTTACGTCCAAACTAATTTGACGGAAGGAGGTACTTTCAATGGATTAACGTTCCTTGCGTCCGAACGGATTTGACGGAGAGAGGTTGTTTCAATGGATTAACGTTCCGCACGCTGTTCAATCAATTGGACGTAGATAAAATAACTACGTAACTTATTAATTTTTAAATCAATTATTATTTTAATTAAACAAATTGATTCAATAATTATAATTTATAAGTCAGATTATTAGCGAGCAAAATAGCGTAAATACATCTGGAAATCTGAATAAAACAATCATGAGTGTATATTTGCGAATACTAATTTATTAGAAGTTGAAAAGTAATTGATTATGTAAATTGAGAAATGCGCATAGTGTTTACGGCGGTTTTTTAGTAGTATGTAATGAAGCTGGCGGACTTAGATGGAGTTTCCGCTTCAGACAGACAGACATACAGAAAGACAGACAGAAAGACAGATACATGAACTCCATTATTAATAGATATTACTTTATTTGGTGTTTGTATAATAAAGAGCCGAAAAAAGTTTTTTTGTCTTTTAGTGTTGGAGAGGTAAATAAGGAGCAGGTAACTCTTACCACGAATTTTAAGCAAGATTTTCCAGTAATCAAAACTGATGGCTTTAATTGGCGTTGCACATGTAGCTACTGTGCAAGGAGAACGTCGATTAGACATAAAAGGGTTAGGGTTAGGGTTGGGTTTAGGGTTAGGGTTAGGGTTAGAAAAATATTGTTCGAAAGCTAGAGCTGTTGTGAAGAGTTACCTGCCCCTTATTTACTTCTCCAACACTAAAAGACAAAAAAACTTTTTTTCGGCTTTTTATTATACAAGCACCTTTTATTTTACAAACTCACACTTTATGAATTACTGGTAGGAACGAATTAGTTCGTCAAGCGAACTAGTCATGTAATTGTCCTTTGTAAAAGTCGTTTAAAAGATAATGTCTTTACAAATAATTGAAAAGAAAAAAAATAACTCTGCCAAAAAAAAAAAAAAATGGCTGAAGGTCACGTTTGATTCGCCGCAATTCTCGCTTAATGGCCGACAATCGAGGCGCGAACAAACGCGTAGAATTTGGACAAATAAGCTCTTTAGGCTCAGGTTTTTGTTTCCAGTCATAAGGAGGAGGCCACCCTGTAGATGACAAGTACATGCCATTTTTTGTTGTTGCTTTGTTTGTTTCGTTTTTATTTTGTCGAAACACCCACTTGAAGCCAACGCTTCAGTGGAGATGATGTGGTTAAGAAAGGCGTGAGGTCTAACGGCACCTGTCACCCCTGGTTCTCGACTGAAAAAAAAAGCTAAGGGTCGGCCTAATTTTCGTTTTCCGGTGTAAAAGAAGAAAAAGAAGAAGAAGTAAAAGAAGACGAGGAAAAAGAAAGAGGAAGTAGGGGATGAGGAGATGGGGATACAGAAGAAAAGGGGAGGGGGAAAAGGAGGCGTAATAATAGAAAGGATAATAAAGAAGAAAAAGAAGAAGACGAAGAATGTGGAAAGAGAAGGGATAATGAGAAAGAAGAAAGAGAAAAAGAAGAAAAAGGGGATGAGAAGGAGATGACGAAAAAGAGAGAGGAAAAGAAAAAAATAGTGAAAAAGAAGAAGGCGAGGAGAAAAGAAGAAGTAGACGAAGAATACAAAGTAGAAGAGGAAGAGGAAGAAGAGAAGGAGAAGAAGAAGACGAAGACGAAGCTGGAAAAACAGGGGATGATGATGATGATGATGATGATGATGATGATGTAGATAGATAAGATTCCAAAGAAGAATGGATTGAAGAAGATGATGAAGAAAAAAGAAAGAAAAGAAAGTGAAGAAGAAGGAAAAGGGGTGAAGAAGAAGAGGAATAAAAGAGGGGATTAAAAGTAAAAGAAGAGAAAGAAAAAAGAGATAAAGTAGTAAAAAAGAAGAAGAAGAAAAAAAAGAAAAAGGAGAAGAAGAAAGTGAGGGAGGAGAAGGGGTGGAGAAGACAGGAGAGGAAAAGAAGAAGAAGAAGAAGAAGAAGTAAAGAAGAGGAAGGAGTGAAGAAAAAGTAAAGTAAAAGGGGATGAAGATAAAAAGAAGACGGAAAGAGAAAGGGATGATGATGATGATGAAGAAGAAGAAGAAGAAGAAGAAGTAGAAGAGAAGAAGGAAGAGGAGACAAAAAAAGATGGGAGAAGAAGGGGATGAAAAAGAAGGGTGAGGAAAAGTAAGAGGGGACGAAAAAGGAGAAGGAATGAATAAGAAAGGGATGCAGAGGAGAAGATGATGAAGAATAAGTATGAAGAAGGAGGACGATGACGAGGAGGAGGTGAAGAAAAAGACAAAGAAGAAGAAGAGAAAGAAGAAAAAGAAAGAAGAAGAAGAAGAAAATGACGAAGAAGAATAGGGTGAAGAAAAAGAAAAGAAGAAGGGCGAAGAAAAAGAAAGGGGAGGTAAAGGAAGTAGAAGTAGAAGGGGATGAAGAAGAAAAAAATTGAGATTTTCTCTGAATTTGTAATCATAAAATGTGTATTTGTAATTCTGGGCTTTCATAAAACGAGTGTCCTTAAAGTGTGGCAGACCTGTTTAGGTTTGCTAGTTTTGTTTTACGGCATATTTCGATGATTACACCCAGAATCTAGTTATTTTAGTAAATAGTTTTATGCTTCAACTATTGATTCATGTAAATGTATGTCTTGTATACGAATCAGTTTTAGATGAATCAATTTTGTATACGAATCATTTGTAGATGAATCGATTTTGTATACGAATAATTTGTAGATAAATCGATTTTGTATACGAATCGTTTGTAGATGAATCGATTTTGTATACGGATTGTTTGTAGATAAATCGATTTTGTATGCGAATCATTTGTAGATAAATCGATTTTGTATACGAATCGTTTGTAGATGAATAGATTTTGTATATGAATCATTTGTAGATAAATCGATGTTGTATACGAATCGTTTGTAAATGAATCGATTTTGTATACGAATCATTTGTAGATAAATCGATGTTGTATACGAATAATTTGTAGATAAATCGATTTTGTATACGAATCGTTTGTAGATAAATCGATTTTGTATACGAATCGTTTGTAGATAAATCGATTTTGTATACGAATGGTTTGTAGATGAATCGATTTTGTATACGAATTGTTTGTAGATAAATCGATTTTGTATATGAATCGTTTGTAGATGAATTGATTTTATATACGAATCGCTTGTAAATGAACCGATTTTGTATACGTATCGTTTTTAGATGAATCGATTTTGCAGTCGTATATTTTGCAAATCTTTCATAGATTCGATTCAGGGTTATTTGGATTAGTTGAATTTTAAATGTCCTCAGTTCAAGGTTAAGACATAAAATAACGAATAATCTTTGTGAAAATCAATCTAAAAATAAACGTAGATATAACTCATCTTCCATACTTTAACATAGATAATTTAAGTCAACGCATATTTCAACATATTAAAACTTTTTACTATTACACGGTCTAACTTTTGACATTTGACCCTGGGTAACGATCATCTAATCACCTAATTTAGGTTTAAAGTTCATAAATTAAAAATTTTCCGTTCTAGTACGGGTATTTTCTAGTATACATATATATTACTGCAGAGACACAGAACGTATTATTATTATTATTATTATTATTATTATTATTATTATTATTTACTCACTAGGAGTTATCACACTGGTCATCGTCAGTGATCGCCCACTGCCAACAACTTGTGGTATTCCCTGGAGCCTGAGTGACAACAAGTCTCCTCAGACTTCCAGTATGCTCCACCTCTTTTCGTTCATCACCGCTGATGACCTTGCGGTATCGCAACAGCCACCTACCACCGATTTCCCGCTGATAAGGGCCATTGGTCCCCTCTGGGGCCCGAGTGGCAACAAGCCTCCCCAAAGTCCCAGAGCTGTCCGCGCTCTTCCAGTGGAGGTCTGGTTTGCGCTTTCCCTCCTCGACCCTCTGTCCATAATTTTCGTGGTGTCAGCCTATGCTTGCGCCCCTCTCGTGCGGTTGTATTTTCCCCGGTTCTGTTTTCTTGTGTTTCCATGTGTTTGTTCTCCATTCGTTGCTTATGTGGGTTGGTTTCCGCATTCGAGGACGTTTCGGTTTCCGCATTTATTATTATTATTATTATTATTATTATTATTATTATTATTATTATTATTATTATTATTATTATTATTATTATTATTATTATTATTATTATTATTATTATTATTATTATTATCATCATCATCATCATGTACTCACTAGAAGTTCTCACACAGGTCATCAGTGATTGCTCCCCGACAACTGGTGATATTCCCTGGAGTCTGAGTGACAACAAGTCTCCCCAGATTTCCAGTATTCTCCACCTCTTTTCGATAGCCACCACAAATAAACTTGCAGTACCACAACAGCCGTTTACCATTGGTTTCTCGCTGATAAGGACAATTGGTTTTCTCTGGGATTTGGGTGGCAATAAGCCTCCCCAAGGTCCTAGCAGTCTCTGCACTTCAGTGGAGGTCTGGTTTGTGCTGTCCCTTTTCAGTGTTCTCATCCTCCTTGACCCTATGCAAATATTTTGTGTGGTGTCAGCCTAGGCTGGTACCATTATTATTATTATTATTATTATTATTATTATTATTATTATTATTATTATTATTATTATTATTATTATTATTATTATTATTATTATTGTCGATAAGGATCGGTCCTATAGTTTTAGCGATAGTTGGCTTATTGTTAAGAAGGTTAACACATGTCACTTTTGGCTAGATTGAAAAAGAGGAAATTAAAAAAAAGCGGCTCTTCTTGTCGGTCGAGTGTTTTTAGATGAAGGTGACAAGTGTGAAATGGAATGGACAGGCTGGACACATTCTTTTAATTAAGGACGACGCGCACTATGCTAACGACGATAATGAGGTCCGAGAACAGGTGCACACGCGGGTTAGGGTTAAGGGCGTCGCTTTTGAGGAACGAGGGTTAACAAGGAATCGGGGTCGGCAGTCGAAGCGGGTGCGGCTGCTAAGTGTTCGATGTTGTTTAATGTCACGTTTAATCTAATACTGATGCCATTTCAGTTCAGATATTTCATGTCAAGCACCCTCATTAATTCCCCTTCACTTTATTTTAGAGAGAGAGAGAGAGAGAGAGAGAGAGAGAGAGAGAGAGGGGGGGGAGGGGGTGAGAGTGTTTCTTTGAGTGTGTAAAGAGATTACCCCGGGGTGATCGGAGAAAACAGGATAGTGACTAGACATGATGGTTGGTAACGTGGTGTGAATCAGTGGTGTGAGGCCCACGCTCCCGTCATGGGTTTGAGGAGTTGATTATAAAGATAAGAAACGTGTACTGAAAGGAATGTCGTCACAAATCACATAATTCTGAAGAACACATACCATAATAATATTTCTAGAAAAGACTGAGACTAGCAACATCACGTCTGAGAGAGAGAGAGAGAGAGAGAGAGAGAGAGAGAGAGCGTGCAGAGAAAACGAAAAGGTAGGCCCAATCAAATTACCGATACGTTTCTGCACCTTATCAAGAACTCTCAAATGGGACAGAGATTCACCAGCCCAAATATGACAACAGTACTCCATACATAGTCTGATAGTAGATTTGTAGAGATAGAGAATAGCCTAAGGTGTGAGAAAGTGTTTGGAGCGATAGATTCAAATACCAAATCGTATAACGGTAATTTGTATAATGGCCAATGGTATAACTGGTATTACAAGAAACAGAAAGAGCAATGGATCTAATGAATGGACTCCAATAAAGATTTGATCAGAGAGAAAGACCAGAGCCACCCATGAGAATCTCAGGAAGAAAAGGGACACGCCCACAGTTGAAAGCCACGAGCTGAATCTTAACTGGATTAAATGAAACAAGCCATTTCGTACCCCTATCCACAGTTTAACCCAGGACAACTTCTAGATCACCTGCATATTTTGATTGATCCGAGGGAGATGGGCAAAAAAGCAACACCAGAATAGAGTGGTATCATCAGCATAGATGCTAATTTTCTGAACAATATTCTCTGGAAGAGTATTTCAGAAACAGTGTTTGTCTAGGATAGAGTCCTGAGGAACACCAGCATTGATAGGAAAAGAGAATGAAGAGACATCGTTCAAAGTTACTCGCAAGCTTCGATCAGAAAAAGACCTAATAATGTCAAGAACCTCACCACCAATCCCATAACTCTGAAGTTTGTGTAGGAGACCTAAATGCCACACTCTGTCAAACGCCTTCGAAATGTCCAGCGCGGTGGCTCTACCTTCTCCTGAATGACCCATAAACCGACAGATCATCTCAGTTACAACAGTCAAAAGATCAGCATCTGAACGAAAACCACGAAAGCCATACTGACATTACTAAAGGGGTCAAGACTTGCCAGAAAATGAACAAGCTGAATCCTTAGTAAGCTCTAATAGGAATCGATAATTAAAATTAGCCATTCTAGATGGAATCGGAAAAAAATTGGAAGGGTGTATAACATTCCTAAATCTAATTCTAATTAAAACTACATTATATTTTCTATAACAAACACACAAAGTCGCATGACCAGTAGTGAATAGACATATTTCTATGCTGATGAGTCCCGATTATAAAGGACGAAACGTATACGTACATAGATAATAAACAAAACAAATATTTATTATTTGTAGCTCCTAGAAAACCCGTCTAGAAGGGCACTGTAAGTGTAGTATTAACACAGGATGACGTCGTTAGCTATAAATGCATCGTTCCTTTCATTAAAGAAAAGTCGAACGCTGTATAAAGTGTTAAAATTACCACCGCTGTTCAAAATTGGCGGAGTGGTTTCGAATCGCATGACCGGTAGTGAATAGTCATATCCCAATTATTAAGGACGAAACGTATACGTACACAGATAATAAACAATAACAAATATTTATTGTCTAGAAGGGCACTGTAAGTGTAGTATTAACACAGCATGACATCGCTAGCTATAAATGCATCGTTCCTCTCATTAAGTTGAACGCTCTTATGACGTCAAGCTGCCGAAATAAGTGTTAAGAATAAATCTGTTTATCCGCTATTCAGCGGTGGCTCAGTAGTTCTAGATGTCGGGATTTGAGTTGCAAAAATACTTGGTATCCGGGGTTTCGAATCGCATGACCGGTAGGGAATAGTCATATCTCTATTCTGATGAGTCCCGATTATAAAGGACGAAACGTATACACACATAGATAATAATAATATATATATATATATATATATATATATATATATATATATATATATATATATATTATAGAAGATCAGAGCAACATCGGTACCGTCGGTTTCAAATCGTACAAAGGAGAACAGCACGTAACCGCCCTTTATGGATTCTCATCAGCTTCCGTTGTGGTCTGTTGCTTTAGAAAATGGCAGCTCGCGTGCTGTGTGAGGTTGTAACGATATTTTAATCCTCTGTCCTATTTTTTAAAAAAATTATTTGTATGTTTTACGGATATTTGCAGCATGTGTAAGTCGAAAGAATATATTCTCTGGATCTATGAATTTAAGTCGAGGTACGACCGCCTACTGTTTTGGTTCCGACACCGGAAAAAAACAAAAGAAAACAAAATGAAATTAAAAAAACGAACGAAAAGCACGTAAAATCAGAAAGTCAAAGACAGAAAGAGAACAACCCTAGAATCGGAAATTAATAATGGGTGACAATAGCTAAATCCCACGATAAACCGTGGAAAAAAACTCTTTTATGTTCACTGTTGCTTTCTTACACACATAAACACTCATCATTGCCAGCCTGCGAGGGAAGAGACAACCATAAGAGCTACCTATACTGTTGCATCATGCTATCATTAAGGTTATTAAAAACCAGTTCTATTCTGAGTAGTTGTGTTTGCCAATCAACATGATTTTCTCTATTCGATTTAGATTACAGTTGAATTAATATATTATTTTATATGTTCACTAATTGTTGGGTAGTGGGCTAGAAACATTTCCACCAACAAGAGCAGTAAGACGCCTCCTTCCCTCCGCTAGCCTGTTGGAGACCCTTGGGCAAGGTCGAGTATCCAATTAACCCCCACCGCCCAATCAGGGTACGTGAAGTCATGGTAGGCAGATGATGGATGGAGGGTTGAGCAGCCTAATGGACTTAAAATCTGGTCAACCCTTCATTTTGTGTTAGGCAGATGATGGTGAAACAAAATATTCAAATGAATGGAGAGCCATGATCATCAATGTCTGCAAACAGTGCATTGTAGTAATTAATATCACTCCATTTTAATAATATATTCACCTTTAACTTAAGTCTTTTTATTTTAAGGAGTTTTAAAAAAAGGTAAATTCGAATGAATCAGAATTGTACAACTTTGTTGACCGGTTTGATTCTGTTGTCGGCATTCTTGCATAAAGGGTAGTGTGGTGGAAACATTTCCACCAACAGGAGCAGTAAGGCACCTCCTTACCTCCGCTAGCCTGTAGGAGACCCTTGGGCAAGGTCGAGTACCCACTTAACTCCCCGATCAGGGTACGTGAAGTCATGGCAGGCAGGTGATGGATAGAGGGTTGAGCAGCCTAATGAATTTTAGAAACTGATCAACCCTTCGTTTTGTGTTAGGCAGATGATACTGATTTTTGTACAATGGCTAAGACTTCCTGCTCTGTAAGAACACTGCCCCTATAGAAGGTGATTGTAACCCACTGTAGGTAACTTCTTTGCAAAGAACATCATGGTGAATCAAAATATTCAAATGAATGGAGAGCCATGATCATCGATGCCTGAAAACAGACCTGATACCTGAAGAAGAAGAATTGTTAGCAATTGTGGTTAGCAATGTGTACTATACCAGATTCAACGGCCCAACACTATGCTGCTGTTGGTATTGTTTGTATAACTCAATTAAGTGTTCAACGGTTAGTTGGGTCTTTATGTTTAATCGTTTATATACTTATACTCCATTTAGTGTATGTTAACACTGTGCTGTGCATCAGTGTGTATCAAACTAAACAATGATGAGCCAAGTTAAGTCTGTTATTCAAAACGGGATACCATCTTGATATAAGTATCGCCTCCTTTATGCGGATATTTCCGATATTCCTCTCTGTGTCTAGAATAACCACTTTGATGGATTTGTTTGTGTTGTTGCATGTGTAGATATAGCTGTAGCATAACGAAGCACGTGTTTCTAAGGGTTCTTGGATTCTGATGTGTAAGGGTCTCACTGTGCTATCGATTTAGAAGTTGTTGCATGTAGTGTACCGTATTAGATACATTGCGTATGTATGGTGGCATAGATCTGTGGTGTTTTACATGTAGTTCGCAAGGGTTGTGTGTGGTCAATTGTTGTTGCAATGATGGGCCGGAGTGCATCAATTGTATGTCGAGACCCTCCTCACGTATAGCTTTGCGGATAGTCGTGGTGATCTTGTCATTGAAGTGCGCATTCTTCAGGAAGCAGGTGTTGGAAAGAGTGCGTTGTTTCTGTCTTCTGGGTTTCTCCAGGTGTTCAATGTTGGTGTAGGGTATCCATTCGTCTCTGGAATTCCTTTTTCAAGGCTAGCATATATATATATATATATATATATATATATATATATATATATATATATATATATATATATATATATATATATAGAGATAGAGAGAGAGAGAGAGATAGAGAGAGAGAGATCACAACGACTATATATAACACAAAATGTAACCCACTGAGCTAGGTTAGATTATTTGCATCACTAAAAATCCGAGTTTGCAAAGCCAGTTAATTAGAAAAAACAATATCCAAAATTA
>OY744518.1:127909782-127979782 GCA_963556195.1 Sepiola atlantica
GACAAACCCATAGACCGGCGTAAATCAAGCCCCGAAGGCCAAGACAATACCAGTCTATGGGGTGCAGTATCCAGCGGAACGGATACTACACTTTGATCCTAGCCAAAAGGCCTAAAAGTTCGTTCGTTTCTTGTTCGTCATCTTTTTAGCTTATTAAATATCGTTAGTGTGTAATACGCCTTTGAGTAGAAGAGTTTTTTGCTTGTATTTCAGGCCTTGAAATGGAAAATCACGCATGACATTACCGACGTCTAATACCCCTTTTTTTAACTACAGAAACGAAAAGAAAATGCTACAGAAACTTACATAAAGGTATGCCATGTGTATGAGGAGAATCCTGTTACAGAACGGGTGTGCCAAGAATTGATTGCTCGATCCCGAAAAGGACATTTTTTAGTGAAAGATGGCCATCGCTTATGCCGGCCAAAGATGATAAACAGTGAGTAAAAGTTGTAGTTGAACAAAATTTCCGTTTGATAACCAGACAAATCGCAGGCATTCTCAAGATTTCGAAATCGAGCATGGAAAATTAATTGCATAAACTCGGTTATGTTTCTAAACTTGATGTTTGGGTTCCCCATTCCTAAAAACAAATGAACGAAGTTTTTGGTCAACCTATTATTTTGACAATCAAAAATCGGGGACAGTTGCTAAATTGAAGAATGGGATTCTAGTCAGGATAGACGCATCGTGTTGATGTATGAACTAAGATAAAAACAATACGTTCGACACAATCTAAAATAAATCACAAATTGGTCAAAATCTGGTAAATTTGAAAAGTTTAATATAAACTTTATGAATCATGTTTTCAAAATTCTTGAGATGAGGATTGGTAATTTGTATTAGTTGGACTACTGTTCTCATCTTGGATTTTATTCTCACAGCGTTTCGGCCGATGTAATCACCAACCATCAAACTCGAGGAATCTTTATGTCCAACTCGGGAATCTGTACGGAATTCCGAAAGGAACACTTTTTTTTAATCCACGAAGGTAGCTTGTTCTCGTCCCATCAGCCATATAAGTCTTTATTTATTTATTTATTTATTTATTTATTTGTTTTTACCTTAATTTACCGCATACAAGGCATATTAACACTGAGACGTAACGGCCTACTATGAATTAACGGTCAAATTTATAGGATCATCCTAAGTGGGGAGGGGGTGCAGCGAGATACTTGTTCACATTACATTTAAATTTCTAAAGTCGGAGAAACAGAGAGCAAGGAAAGAATTCCAAGAAAGAAGCCATTAGAGTAGAAAGCCTTCCGGCATCTAGGTACCTGTTCAGTGAATGGGTGTGATTTTCCTGCTTGTCGGGTCGGTCAGATATGTTTACGTCGAGAAGGCACAAGTGCTGCAAGTTCGTCGGGGCACATTCCGCTGAAGTACTTGTAAAACCAACATTGCTGCAATAGGATAAGTTGGTAAACAATGTGGAACTTATTAGGTTAGAGCCTCGTTTTTGAAGTCTGTCCAAGACGGATTGAGTAGTTGTTGGTGCTCCAGCCCAGATATGACAACATTACTCCATTCATTGATGAATGGTGGCTTTGTAGAGATATAAGATATCGGCAGGTGTGAGCAGTTTAAGTCATTCGTAATTTTATTCTCAGTATTGCCCATACTAAGGATTGAACCTTCAACCTCCAGACGACTGCCAATTAGAACTGTTGCGCCACGTGATCTTGCGGACAATTCTAGTATGAATATTAGGAGCCTTAAAGCTATACTTGTTTATATATATATATATATATATATATATATATATATATATATATATATATATATATATATATGAGAAAAGAAGGATGAGAATAATCCGACGTAATGGGAAATGAGAAAGGAAAAACCAAGAGATATTTTTTATATATCCATCAACGTTTCGTCTTTATTGTAAGACTTCCTCAGAGCGCTAGACCAGGGCCCGGGTTGCAAGAAGTCAGTCAGTAGCAAAAAGTGAAATAAATATGGAAGGCTGTGAATGGATACATAAGGCAGAAGTGAAAAAGGGGAGGTGTGGGACTGTTAGCGGTCTTAGTAGCCACGGCTACTACTTTTCCTCATCAACCCATCATATCAACCCAATATTTCGATGTACTTGCATGAACTTTTT
This sequence comes from Sepiola atlantica, assembly GCA_963556195.1. Taxonomy (NCBI): domain Eukaryota; kingdom Metazoa; phylum Mollusca; class Cephalopoda; order Sepiida; family Sepiolidae; genus Sepiola; species Sepiola atlantica. The sequence goes on from OY744518.1 coordinate 127,911,896, forward strand.
CTTAAAATTATCATCCTGAGGAAGCCTTACAATAAAGATCATTATTGACTTCCGTTCTGAGCCACCTCTGACTTTTAAGGTGTCACTAAAACTTTCCATTCAAACAACGGCCCTCGTTATGTAACAATAAAAATAATACAAACTTTATGGACTCACCGATTATTAATATCAATTATTGACTTCCGTTATGGGGCCACCTCTGACTTTTAAGGTGTCACTAAAACTTTCCATTCAAACAACGGCCCTCGTTATGTAACAATAAAAATAATACAAACTTTATGGACTCACCGATTATTCATATCTATTATTGACTTCCGTTCTGAGCAACCTCTGACTTTTAAGGTGTCACTAAAACTTTCCATTCAAACAACGGCCCTCGTTATGTAACAATAAAAATAATACAAACTTTATGGACTCACCGATTATTAATATCTATTATTGACTTCCGTTCTGAGCCACCTCTGACTTTTAAGATGTCACTAAAACTTTCCATTCAAACAACGGCCCTCGTTATGTAACAATAAAAATAATACAAACTTTATGGACTCACCGATTATTCATATCTATTATTGACTGCCGTTCTGAGCAACCTCTGACTTTTAAGGTGTCACTAAAACTTTCCATTCAATCAACGGCCCTCGTTATGTAACAATAAAAATAATACAAACTTTATGGACACACCGATTATTAATATCTTTTATTGACTTCCGTTCTGAGCAACCTCTGACTTTTAAGGTGTCACTAAAACTTTCCATTCAAACAACGGCCCTCGTTATGTAACAATAAAAATAATACAAACTTTATGGACTCACCGATTATTCATATCAATTATTGACTTCCGTTATGGGGCCACCTCCGACTTTTAAGGTGTCACTAAAACTTTCCATTCAAACAACGGCCCTCGTTATGTAACAATAAAAATAATAGAAACTTTATGGACACACCGATTATTAATATCTATTATTGACTTCCGTTCTGAGCAACCTCTGACTTTTAAGGTGTCACTAAAACTTTCTATTCAAACAACGGCCCTCGTTATGTAACAATAAAAATAATACAAACTTTATGGACTCACTGATTATTCATATCTATTATTGACTGCCGTTATGGGGCCACCTCTGACTTTTAAGGTGTCACTAAAACTTTCCATTCAATCAACGGCCCTCGTTATGTAACAATAAAAATAATACAAACTTTATGGACACACCGATTATTAATATCTTTTATTGACTTCCGTTCTGAGCAACCTCTGACTTTTAAGGTGTCACTAAAACTTTCCATTCGAACAACGGCCCTCGTTATGTAACAATAAAAATAATACAAACTTTATGGACTCACCGATTATTCATATCTATTATTGACTGCCGTTCTGAGCAACCTCTGACTTTTAAGGTGTCACTAAAACTTTCCATTCAATCAACGGCCCTCGTTATGTAACAATAAAAATAATACAAACTTTATGGACTCACCGATTATTCATATCTATTATTGACTGCCGTTATGGGGCCACCTCTGACTTTTAAGGTGTCACTAAAACTTTCCATTCAAACAACGGCCCTCGTTATGTAACAATATAAATAATACAAACTTTATGGACTCACTGATTATTCATATCTATTATTGACTGCCGTTATGGGCTACCTCTGACTTTTAAGGTGTCACTAAAACTTTCCATTCAAACAACGGCCCTCGTTATGTAACAATAAAAATAATACAAACTTTATGGACACACCGATTATTAATATCTATTATTGACTTCCGTTCTGAGCAACCTCTGACTTTTAACGTGTCACTAAAACTTTCCATTCAAACAACGACCCTCGTTACGTAACAATAAAAATAATACAAACTTTATGGACTCACCGATTATTCATATCTATTATTGACTGCCGTTCTGAGCAACTTCTGACTTTTAAGGTGTCACTAAAACTTTCCATTCAATCAACGGCCCTCGTTATGTAACAATAAAAATAATACAAACTTTATGGACTCACCGATTATTCATATCTATTATTGACTGCCGTTATGGGGCCACCTCTGACTTTTAAGGTGTCACTAAAACTTTCCATTCAAACAACGGCCCTCGTTATGTAACAATATAAATAATACAAACTTTATGGACTCACTGATTATTCATATCTATTATTGACTTCCGTTATGGGCAACCTCTGACTTTTAAGGTGTCACTAAAACTTTCCATTCAATCAACGGCCCTCGTTATGTAACAATAAAAATAATACAAACTTTATGGACTCACCGATTATTCATATCTATTATTAACTTCCGTTCTTTAGTCACCTCTGACTTTTTAGGTGTCACTAAAACTTTCCATTCAAACAACGACTTTCGTTATGTAACAATAAAAATAATACAATTTTTATTAAATCCCCGATTATTAATATCTATTATTGACTTCTGTTCTTAGCCACCTCTGTGTCACTAAACTAAAAATAATACACACTTTATGAACTTAAATTAAGCATATTTAAAATATATGGAACCTTGAACCATTTCAGCGATCGGAGACGATTGCTAAGGTAGAAGTGTTAAGATAGACAAATACTTCAATTGAATGTGGTCCGATGAACTTGCTACTCTAGTGCCCCTCTCGACGTAAATACACTAGAACAACTCGACAATCAGCTAAATCCCATCCATTTACTGTGGAGGTCCCCAGATGCCGGAGAGCGTTCGCCTTCAATAGCTTCGTTCCTCGTGCTGCCGACCTCAGGACATCCCACCCTGCTCCCTGTTTCCCTTACTGTATGTACATGCAAAGGTTTAAAACTAATGTAAACAGACACCTCGCTACACAGCTCCCAACTTAGGATGTCTCAGAAGCCCTTACGTCTACAGTGGTGTCCTGCCTTGTTTGGGGTGAAATATGTTAAAAACAAAAAAGTGTTTATTTATAATTAGCGGGACCCGTGGAAATTCCATAGATGAATCCTTTATCTGTTGTGTGCTGCTACCGCGCTTCAAAATATTTCTATTCTATGGATGCTGGACGCGAACGTAGACCCCACGGTATTATTGTATCACTTTCTTGGCATTTTGGCCAAGATCAAAGTGTACTATCTGTTCCGATGGATACTGCACCCCATAGACTGGTATTGTCTTGGCCTTCGGGGCTTAATTTACGCCGGCCTATGGGTCTGTCCTGTGCAGTTCTAGGCGGTCCACCCCCCAGGCTTTGCCTCTCCTATTTGATGAGGAGTAAGTTTTTTGCTTTCTGCCTGAGGGGGCTGCCCAGGAAATTTTTAATGGTCAGAGTGCTCACCTTCTCGGGCGCTGGCTTTTCAAATCCCACTTTCCGACCTTGTGTCACATACTCCTATTGTGGGTAGGTGTTAAACAAACACTTTTGTTCAAACTCAAAGTCCTGTTGTTAATGTAATTTCCGAATATATCTAGTTATGGTGGTCCACCTCAAAAACCTTGTAGGAGTTTGTAACATATTTACATTCTATAGACGTGCGGCGCAAACACAGACCCCGCGAAACAATGGTTTGGCAGAACAGATATCACACTTTGATCCTAGCCTGAAAGTGTATTTTAGTTTAAGTTCAATGTTCGACACAACAGCGACATCAGATGAAAGTTAAAAAGTTACTTTTGCATTAAATTTTCAGCAACTCGGCAGAAGTCATCTTTTTAAAATGAGTGGAAGGCGATAACGTACATACGAACATGAAATTACCTTGGCGTATTATTATATAGATTGAAAATAGGTATATACTCTGATAAAAGCAATATGTGTAACACATAATAAAATCGTAACATTTTAAAAATTTGATGTAAACTGTAAGTGCTATATATATATATATATATATATATATATATATATATATATACCTCCCCTCTTAGGGGGGATCTAATGTATCACAAATTACACTCAATTAGAATACACGACCGTTAATAGTATACCTTGCCAGCCGTTTGCTCCCTTTTGTGATTTCGCCCAACCGAGGAAATGCCATCCGAAAACAAGTTCGTTCATACCCCGAAAATAAGGACCAAGAAAAAACAACGGTTGAGGACACAAAGAGGTTTATTCGCCTGGGATCGTCTTTTCTCAATCACTGACCACTGGAGCGGGGGGAGCCAGAACAATTACTGCTTAATCATATCTTATCTTTTAAACAAGGAGTTCACACGCGTGTTCTTGCAAGTGAACTGATGACATCTCTCCCTCATTCTCTCTCTCTTTAGCCATGTGACGTCACATCCGTTTCTAGCAAACAAGAGGTTGAACTGACATCCAAATACATTAAGCTGACCCCAACTTAACCTTATTTTCTTGTTAATTTTTACTAATAAAATTATACAAAAGAACTTACCAATTCTAAAAACCTATTTTCAAAAAGTTATATGATAAAAGAAATGCAATCAAACCCAATATTAAAAACCTAAATGTAAATTCCACGCTTTCTGTCATCATCTGTTTGATATTTCGATCGGCGCGATGCCGTAGCACCCTCAGATGTCGTAATTACAGATATGGTCTGCAATGTAATTCCCGAGATCCAGCGGAGCATTTTACTTTCAATAACGGCGAATCTTCATTCCGCCTCCCTCGTTGTTGGTAAGCACTCGGAGCTGTACACAGCGACGGCTCTTACAATAGTCCGGTAGATCTTCAACTTTAGACCATCGCTAATCTTGCGGTCACAGAGAACGCCGGTGGTGGTGCGCCATTTGAGTTACGTTGCATCGATGTGCGCAGCGACTTTGTCGAGTAAAACCTTATCCATGGTGATACGATATGATACGATACTCTGGCCGATGCGGCGTTCAATCTGGCGCCAGAATTTCCTCAAATGAAAGTAGTATTGAAAATAATAAGACACACAAATTGGTTAGCGTAGTGTATTCGCTTGTCTCTTTAAAGGCCGCGTGAATAGACCAAACGTGTATACCTAATCACTACTCTCTTAGCGATAACCTCAACCAGACCTTATAAACTGAAACGCTTAGGGCTCCCACCTCGTTTATCATTTCACTTCTATGTTTGACGTCGGTTAACAGGTGTCTGCATTACAATACAAGCCACTGAAGGTAGTCGTAAGCAAGACCAATCCTCCTACGATGGAAAGAGCCAGAAATGTTGATGCTGAAATTAATTAAAACAAGCCGCGCATGCGTGGTCGCCCTCTGTATGTGGCGAGTGTAAAATGCAATAGATTTTGAGCAATTTGGGGCATTTTTGACCCCCCCCCTTTGACCTCCTGGGGGCGCGAACCACAATTTTTCTGATGTCAAGGATGCTCATTGTATATCCAGAACAATTGCCTCTACATTTTGGCCAAGTTTCAGAAAAATTGAATGGATGGATAAAACGTTATCAGAGAAAAGGGTCATTTTTTGCCATTTTCGGGTCTTTTGACCCCCTGGGGGAGCGAACCAGATATTTTCCAAGGTCAGCGATACTTATTTTCTATTAGGAACAATTGCCTCCGAATTTTGGCCAAGTTTCAGAGAAATTGAATGGATGGATGAAAAGTTATGGGGCAAAAATGTCATCTTTTTGCCATTTCGGGGCCTTTTGACCACCTGAGGGGCTAACCAGATTTTTTTTAAAAAATCGGAGAATGTCACTTTCTAACCTGACCAAAGTTACAACTTCATGCAAAATTTCAGAGAAATTCAATGGATGATTGCGGAGAAAAATCCGGACGGATATGCCTCAAAACATAAGTCCCCCGATTTTATAAATCGATGGACCAATAAAAAGAACGTTTTGTAAACAAATCTGCGAAGGCAACCGGAAATAAAAGAACTAGACACCGGTGTCGACCCTACACGTGTCCTTTTGGCTGTTTCTGATGTTGGGGTGCTGTAAGTATAATTGATCCACGAAAAGAACCAGAAATATCGAAGCCGAAGTGGACGCACTGTTAACATACCACTCTTCAACTAAGATAAGTTCAGGCGAATGCACGTGTTCACACACCTCATTCTGTATATTTACCTTTCGCTGTTTGTATACCAATCTTTACTTGCTGACTAAAATTGTTCAATAAATATACACGTTTTAGTTCCTTTTCTTCAAGAGCTGTCGCTCCTAATGCAGCTTTCAGCTCTTACCTTCAAGTATAATTCCTATTTTCTCTCGCTCGAGAATTACACTTTCTTTCATGAAAAAAACAAATCCCTACAGTAAAAGTAAGGAATATAATTTTTTTAGTCAGTCTTTACTATGTCATATGTCAACTATCAAAACTCGTTCGAGCGCGTGGTTCCAAAATCGACCCACTCTAGTCGGTATTGACCCGTGTCCCTAGCGTCAAAATACGGCGAGATATCGTAATGGGTTCTTCTGGTTCTCAGCTAGACGTCGAGTTAAGTTTATCTTTAGTTCGACATAAGAAGACTGAACTGAATTCAGATCAGACCAACGTTATCTTTGCCGAAGTCCTTGTTGCTCTATCTGTTTTGTTTTTCTTTTCTTAAAAAAGAAAAGAAAAGTTCTTGAAGACGGCGACGCCCCGAACTTGAATCAGGGTCAGCTTAGGGCAAGATCAGATCGCGTGATGTCTGAAGATCTCATTATTTTTCTTGGTTGCGCCCTTGCTTCCACACGAGAGACGTTGTCCGTCGGTTTGTCACGTTTCAGGTTAGAATAGCATGTTTAGATACGCCCACGCATCGGTCGGTCTGTCACGCTTAAGTTTGAAATTTGCTTCAGTCCGTAACCTTTAAAGTATCTTTTATAGAAGAACCTCGCTGCAAAGAAATACTCCCGCCACCCAAAATGAAAACCATGTATATGCGGGGTGTAGTGAACCCCCCAACTTTTATTACTTACTCAAGCGAATAGAATCCATTCATGTCATTGATTATTTGCATAAAAAGATCGATTCCCTTATATATTTCTTCTCCACATAAACTCACACATATCTCTGTCTATCGTTCTGCGATGCGTACCACAGTGGCGTTTATTCTGCAGTTTGTATAACTTAACCCTAACCTAAAGTTAACTCTAACTGTAACCCTAATCTAACCGTACCCCTTTCCTAACTCTAACTGTAATTCTAACCATAACCTGACACATGTTTAGGCAGGACTCACGAAAGTATGACAGTGGCTTGTGCGCGCACTGCGCATAACTGGTTGGGTTATTTCTTTGTGCAAAACTCATTTTTCCATTATTGGTGCGGATCTTCTACAAATATCTCGCTTAATCTAGAAATAGCATTTTTCAATCAGTCCACGCGCCTCTTTTAGTCAAGCGTATCCGTCCTTTTGTCTGTAAAGTTTCAAATAGAATATTTAGATGTGTTTACGCGTATCTATAATAATAATTTGACCGTACATAAATCTGTCACGCTTACATTTGAAATAGAATTTCCATTGGTTTGACACGCTTACGTTATAAGTAGAATTTTCGTTGGTCTGACATGCTTAAGTTTAAAATAGTATTTATTCGTCTGTCACGCTTAAGTTTGAAATAGAATTCTTGTCAGTCTGCCAGGCTTAAGTTTGAAATAGAATTTTTGTTGGTCTGTCAGGTTTAAGTTTGAAATATAATTTTCGTTGGTCTGTCAGGCTTAAGTTTGAAATATAATTTTCGTTGGTCTGTCAGGCTTAAGTTTGAAATATAATTTTCGATGCCCTGTTCAACTTAAGTTTCAAATAGAATTTTCGTCGGTCTCTCATGCCTAAGTTTGAAATAGAATTTCCCTTGGTTTGACATGCTTTAGTTTGAAATAGATTTCTATTTGGTCTGCAATGCTTAAGTTTAAACTAACATCTAGTACCTATCCGGCGGCGTCATGTAGTGTGTTTACTTGCAATTTGTTTAGCCTTTTTAAAACTATGCCGGTTTCTGTTAAAAAAAAGAGAAGGGAATTAAGACTATATGGACGAATACAGTAACATTCCTTATTTTTAAGATGACGGTCATTTGAAAATAATTCCCACCTGGACAAAGTATTTTCTGGAAGGAGTTAAATCAAATTACATTTTATTTTTCTTATCAGCATGCTGCAGCGATCCTGAGAAAACTGACGAACCCGTATCAAACATTGAGTTTGTACAAAGAAAGTCATGATGGTAAACAAACGATAAAGAGACTGAATTTACTTTATATATTAGAGTAGTTGCTATTTTGTCTGTCTCTCATGCTAAAGTTCGAAATCACATATTTGTCTGTCTGTCACGCTAAAGTTCGAAATGTCATTCTTGTCAGTCTGTCACGTTGAAGTTCGAAATATCATTTTTGTCTGTAACGCTAAAGTTCGAAATATCATTTTTGTCTGTCTGTCTGTCTGCTGTCTGTCACGCTAAATATTAATTTTGTCTGGCTGTAATGCTAATGTTCGAAATATCAGTTTGTCTTTCACGCTAAAGTTTGAAAAAAACATTTTTGTTTGTCGCTCTTAAGTTCGAAATATCATTTTTGTCTGTCTCTCATGCTGAAGTTCGAAATCACATATTTGTCTGTCTGTCACGCTAAAGTTTGAAAAATCATTTTTGTTTGTCGCTGTTAAGTTCGAAATATTATTTTTGTCTATCTATCACGCTAACGTTCGAAATCACATATTTGTCTTTCTGTCACGCCACAGTCCGAAATATCAATTTTTTAGTCTGCCACGCTAAAGTTCGAAATATCATTTTTTGTCTGTCACTCAAAAATTCGAAATATTTTTTCTGTCACACTTAAGTTACTGATAGTATTTTAATCTTCATATTAGTTTGATTATTCGGACTACTGTTCTCATCTTGGGTTTCAGTCTCACAACGTTTCGGCCAGTTTAATCTCCGACCTTCTTCAGGTTCGTCTTGTCGAACTCGGGAATATTTATTTCAGACTCGGAAGTCTGTACGCAATTTAAAACGGAACCTTTTATTAATCCACAAGGGTAGCTTGCTCTCGTTCCGTCAGCCCTGGCTGGATAGAAGTCTTAAGTAATTCGTAATGGTATTCCTTGTATCGACCGCACTGAGAATTGAACCTTCGACCTCCAAGAGACTGTCACTTAAAAATAATTATTACTTAGCACTTTTATCCGTACGCAATAATATTGGTTTCATTAGATTTTCCAGAAAATAATGACCGAAGTCATGAACAAAAATTGGTTCATGAAGTTTATGAAAGACACCTTTTTTTCCTTGATACATGTTTAATTAAACGGAAGTAAAAGTTTCTGCTTCAATCCAATTTTTCTAGTTTGCGGACTAACAATCTAATGTTGTGCTCCAGTGTGAATAAGAATTCGCCATATTTGCAAACGTTTTCGACTCGCATGAGTCATCGTCAGGTGCGTGATGAGGTTAAAACCATCGAAGACGTTGCTGCCACAGGACAAATTGTAGAGACTTTAAGTTGAGGTATTTGCGGAGAATAGCAGCTGGGACAGGGTCGATCCACCGGCAATGAAAGATGCAGCGGAGACAGTCATAGTTGAAAACATTCCCCGGTAGGCGCGCCTCATGCGATCAGCAATAAGATAATGCCTGGGAGAATGCACCTCCTAAGACCGCAGCACGTCATTCCCATAGAACGCGTTCTGTTATGCAAACAGCTGTGAGAACATTATACAATTACCAGACAACAGTGTATATCTATTAATAATGGAGTTTATGTATCTGTCTGTCTGAAACCGAAACTCCATCAAAGTAGTATGACTATTTACTAAGTCCGCCAGCGTTCATAATATGTGTATACTTTTAGAATTAGGAAACTATTAATCAATTAATTTAGATTAGATAACATTAAATAACATTAGATAACATATAAACAATGTAGAACAAAATTTCCAGACGAGACTGCGATTAGAACGGAAAACGTGTCAAGAATCTTACTTAAACTAATACTTTTTTCAACTTCCTTATATACTGTTATAAAAAGTCGCTCAGACACTAGACGGGTTTTGTCATTTACATAATTCATTCCTTTTAAACTACAATTAAATTCATATTTACAAATACACACTTATAAATGCTATTATCAAATTTGCATATGTATTTACAATATTTTCCGATAAGTGATATTAATAAAAATTATTCATACAATTAATTAAAGACATTTCCTTCAGAAACAAGCGTGTTTTTCAAACCATACTTTCAATGGCGAGTACTGTTAAAATTGCGATGTCATTCTTTCGAAAGTGACGTCATTTTGAGAGGATGTTTTTCACAATATCATTCTCTATTTCCATTACATTGTTAACACAAGGTGTTTTGCTGTAAATTAAAGTTAAACAAGGCATATACCAGCCATTAGTAAATGGGTGACCATTTTGGAAAAATAAATTGCTGACTGATCCTTCCGGTCCTTCCGGAAGTGACGTCATTGTGAGAGGATATTTTCACATTATCATACTTTAATTTCATTACGTTGTTAAGACAAGGTGTTTTGTAGTAAATTGAAGTCAAGCAACAAATATCTCGGCCGTTACTAAATGGGTAACCATTTTGGAAGAATAACAAAACTGGTTCTTTGATATGACGTAGGCGCCTTCAATAGCATATTTAAACATGAGTTATTTAATATGACGGAGTTACCTCCTAATTAAAATTTTTTTTTAACTATCATGGGGGAGGGTAAAACAAATTTTTTTTTGGGGGGGGGGGGTAACATTCTTTTTTTTCTTTTCTTTTATTAACTGAAAATATTACTATGTATGGGGGAGGGTAAAAAAAATTGGGGGGGTAAACATTTTTCTTTTTTTTTTGGGTGAACTGAAAATATTACTATGTATGGGAGAGGGTAAAAAAAATTGGGGGGTTCAAAAAAATTTTTCTTTTTTTTCTTTTCTTAACTAAAAATATTTCTATGTATGGGGAAGGGTAAAAAAAAAAAAATTTTGTTTTTTTTTAACTAAAAATATTTCTATTCAATGGGGGATGGTAAAAAAAGTGGGGGGGGGGGGGGGGGGTTCGAAATTTTAAAAAAATTTTCAACTAAAAATATTCAGGTCCGAAACAAAGAAAATCAATGTCTAACCACCCAAGAAATATGACCGGGGCTCAATCGGTTTACGGGTGAGCGTTCATTTCTGACGCGGCAGCCTAGCAAAAATAGACGACATTAGGGAGGCTATTTTGGCTAGTCTATATAATAATACGTTAAGGGAATTTCATGTTCGCACGTACGTTATCACCCATCTCCACTTTTTAAAAAGATGGGATCGTCTGATCGCCGAAAATGTAATGCAAAAAAGTATTTTTTAAATTAACATTGTTTTTATTTATTTAAAAGGAAATATTTAGCTGACAGTTATTTCTAACGGTAAGTAAAAAGATATAAATGTTACAATTTTCAATAAAGAATCGTCATATTCGTTTTATTTATTTATAGACGATTTAACTAAAAACGGCAATTATTTTCACGGGAGAAGAAAGATAAAAGTTTTGCTTGATATTATTAAACCTTACACAAATATATTATTTCAAACGAAATATTATCACCAAAAGTAAATTACGCGGATAGATGAAAAAGACACCGTGGAATTCCCAACTTGTAACTAATATTATCATGATAAACGTTTTCCCAATCTTGACCACTTCTAAAGATTTTCACTATTTAAGGTCTCAACAAAATTTGATACGGTTTATTTTAATATTGGGTCACCATTTACCAAGGCCAAGATCCACTCGAGGATAAGGATTAGTGAGACGGAAATGATTGTTAAGCAAGAAATGAGGAACACTATCGAAGTAATGGTAAAAACTGCGTTTGATTACAGATGCGGCGGTTTGTGACGAGAATTTCTTGACATTGGATTAGAAGTAACCACCAGGAAGCAGTCCAGCGATAATGTGTTTCACAGATGCGCATCCTTTTCAAAGTAGCTCTCTCCATGGAATTCTACAGGTGGGAAACACTTGCAAAGACGCTTTGTCCATAGAAATTTCACAGGTGGGAAGTCCTTGCAAAGAAGATTTCCCCATGGAGATTCCACAGGTGGGAAGTCCTTGGAAAGAAGATTTCCCCATGGAGATTCCACAGGTGGGAATTCCTTGCAAAGAAGAGTTGTCTATGGAAATTCTACAGGTGGGAAGTTATTGCAAATAAGATTTGCCATGGAAATTCCACAAGTGGGAAGTCCTTGCAAAGAAGATTTTACCATGGAAATTCCACAGGTGGAAAACCCTTGCAAATAAGCTTTATCTATGGAAATTCCACAGGTGGAAAACCCTTGCAAAAAAGATTTCCCCATGGAGATTCCACAGGTGGGAAGTCGTTCCAAAGAAGATTTGTCCATGGAAATTCAACAGGTGGAGAGTCCTTGCAAAGAAGATTTGTCCATGGAAATTCCACAGGTGGGAAGTCTTTGCAAAGATTTGTCCATGGAAATTCCTCAGGTGAGAAGTACTTTCAAAGAACATTTGTCCATGGAAATTCCACAGGTGGGAAGGCATTGCAAAGAAGATTTTTCCATGGAAATTCCACAGGTGGGAAGTCTTTGCAAAGAAGATTTGTTCATGGAAATTCCACATGTGGGAAGTCCTTGCAAAGAAGATTTGATCATGGAAATTCTACAGGTGGGAAGTCCTTGCAAAGAACATTTGTCCATGGAAATTCCACAGGTGGGAAGTCCTTGCAAAGAAGATTTGTCCATGGAAATTCTACAGGTGGGAAGTCCTTGCAAAGAACATTTGTCCATAGAAATTCTACAGGTGGGAAGTCTTTGCAAAGAAGATTTGTCTATGGAAATTCCACAGGTGGAAAGTTCTTGCAAAGAAGATTTGTCCATGGAAATTCCGCAGGTGGGAAGTCCTTGCAAAGAAGATTTGTCCATAGAAATTCCACAGGTGGGAAGTCCTTGCAAAGAAGATTTGTCCATAGAAATTCCACAGGTGGGAAGTCCTTGCAAAGAAAAATTGTCCATGGAAATTCCACAGGTGGGAAGTCCTTGCAAAGAAGATTTGTCCATGGAAATTTCACAGGTGGGAAGTCCTTGCAAAGAAGATTTGTCCATGGAAATTCCACAGGTGGGCAGCCTTTGCAAAGAAGATTTGCCTATGGAAATTCCACAGGTGAGAAGTTCTTGCAAAGAAGATTTGTCCATGGAAATTCCACAGGTGGGAAGTGATTGCAAATAAGATTTGTCTATGGAAATTCCACAAGTGGGAAGTCCTTGCAAAGAAGATTTGTCCATAGAAATTCTACAAGTGAGAAGTTCTTGCAAAGAAGATTTCCCATGGAGATTCCACAGGTGGGAAGTCCTTGCAAAGAAGATTTGTCCATGGAAATTCCACAGGGGGGAAGTCTTTGCAAAGAAGATTTGTCCATGGAAATTCCACAAGTGGGAAGCCTTTGCAAAGAAGATTTGTCCATGGAAATTCTACAGGTGGGAAGTCCTTGCAAAAGTGATTTATCCATGGAAATTCCGCTTTATGCTTGGTACTTGGACGGATAAAAGAAAAGTCACTTTGCGCTGTAGTTTTGAAGCGAGTTCTTGCGGTGAATGTTTTATAAGATGGAACCAAAGATTGGAGCTAAGTCGAGAATCTTCCACGGAAATAACGATAGAGTAGAGAGGCAGAAAGAGAGATAGATAGATAGATAGAGAGAGAGAGAGAGAGAGAGAGAGAGAGAGAGAGACTAGCAACATCTCTTCTGTGAGGAATGTGTTGTAGGGAAGAGAGAGATCACCCCGTACTAGATTTCGAAGTCGACTTTATACTCTGTGAACGCAGGAAAGGGTGCTCTGTGGGGCACTTACTCAGATGTGGAAGCAGTATTTCTATCTTAGGACGTATCTGACTCTTATATAGTTAGAAGATTGTATCAGGAACTTTCTTCAGTGGTAGAATGGTCCAACTATTTTTAGCGACTTTAGCAAAAGACTTTAGCAAAAGACTGGTCAGAATTGACGTATTTCAGGTTATAATTGTTTTAAAGAAATTAAAATTTGGTTTAGGAAGAAAGAAAGTTACGCTAAAATATGTGCTGTCATCTATATGTATGAAAAGGCATCTCATTAACTATGACTCGTCATAACTTTTTTTTAACGGAAGTCACTCCGGACAAGGCATGAAGCCACTTGATGTAACGAGCAAAAATTACGACAAATGATTAACGCAAAAACAGGAGATGCCTATTGACCTTAATCTTGAAAAGACCAAGGCTATAGGTAGGAGGAAAACAGTCAGCAGGAAGAGAGTTTACACAAGCCTGCAGTTCTTGGAAAGAAGCTACGGAAATAGGAATATGTATTATAGCAAGGTATCTGAAAGCGAATTGATGAAGCCCACTAGACGAACGAGTAAAACAAGCTGGAACAGAGGATGCTGGGAATAAATCATACAATTCTGAAGGACATATGTCATAATAATACGTATAGAAGAGCAATATCACGTCTGTGAAAAAGAGGTCGCAGAAAAGAAGAAAGTGTGGTGCCAACCAAATTACACATACGATTTTGAACCTTATGAAGAACCTTCAAATGGGACTAGATTCAGCAGTCCAAACATAACAACAGTGGTGCTTCATATAATGTCCGACAGTAGAAAATAGTCCCAGACGTGAGAAAGTGTTTGGAGCGAGAAAGATAAACCGACTTTACGAGAAGCAGAAAGAGCAATAGATCTAATGTGTGAACTTCAAGAAGGATTTGATGAGAAAGAAAGACCAAGAAGTTTCAGAGTCGATTTCTCTTGCAAGAACAGAGCCATCTATGAAAATTTTAGAAAGAAAAGGGACACACCTACGATTGAAAGACACAAGCTGAGTCTAAACAGGATTGAACGAAATAGGCCATTTCGTACCCCAATCTACAACCAGACTCACGTCAACTTCCAGATCAGCTGCACATTTCAACTGATCCCATGAGATCACTCATGATATTCATAAGAAAAAAAATAGAAAAAACCACAGAGGAATCTTTTAATGTAAAAATCGAAAGGATTTGAAAAAATATTGACGTTTTGAGCGACATCAAATGTCGAAAATAACCCGTGAAAAATAGGCACCCCGTCGACGTTGAGCCAACGTGACTTTTTACATTTCAAATTTTATTTCATGCTACGTATCGATAGAACTCAATGCGCTGAATCTAAATTTGTCAATAATTTGTCAAAAATGGTTGAATAATTCTACCGCTCCCAAAAAGTACCTGACTATTGACGCAATCCTCTACATATATAGGAGTGAGATTCGGCCCAAGATGGAGTATTGTTGCCACATCTGGGTAAGTGTCGCTCAGAGCACCCTTTCTTGGCTTGAGAGAGTACAAAAAACGTATTGGCAATCTAGTTAGAGATGAGCTCTTCTCTTCCCTGCAACCCCTTGCTCACAGTAGAAGCGTTGCTAGTCTTTCCCTACTCTATCGGTATTTACAATGTAGGTGCTCGACTGAGCTTCAAGCTTTGGTACCCCAACCCCACAAAACCTTCTAAGCAAGAACTCGCTTTCTACCAACACTTCAAAGAACTCTCTTTTCTTTCGTTTGTGTATTAAATCAAACGAGACTTCCATGAACAGAGTTTCTTTACAAGAACTTCCCACCCATGGAACATGTTACTGCTGGAATGTTTCCCTACATACTAGAACATGGTCGTTTTCAAATCTAATGTCAACAAATATCTATCGGGTCGTCCTGTGAATTAATCATAGTTCTTAATCTTTCATATTATTACTAGACGAATATTTACTATAACTAGATCCTTCTTAGTCCAAAGAAAGATCCAGGCCGTCCTCGATGGCCGTACATCCAAACAACATGACATTAATGCGGATATACCCCCAAGGATCGATCTTTGGACCTTTATTATTCCTGATCTATACCCTCTCATTGAGCGGTGTTAGTACAGTACCTTAGTATGTCATTTGATATCTTTACATAGTTTCTATCGCTTTATAGTTAGTACGAAAAATAATATTTGTGAAATTTCGCGGTTAAAAATATGCTACTTAGTATTTGAATGAGAGAGTAAGTAACTACGATGAATGTATTTACGTATTGTTTTTATTGAAAAGAAAAATTAGAAATTATGTTTTAAGTAAAAATAATTTGCTTCAAACTAATTTTGAATATCCTTTATTTCTAAGTTTGTTTTTTTTGCGGATTATCAACAAAAAGTCACTTATTTTAAAAGAAATATTTATGTATTTTTTTATGTTATGTTATGTCAATTGCTTTGAATATATCAAAAACATTATCGAGTTCTAGAAAATTCTTTAAATTCTTACGTAGGCTCGAACTCTGGTTTTGACATCGTAAAAACTACTGCCTTAGTAATGTGTACTCTGCCTATTCCTTTTTTTCAACCAATCACATGTTTCTATTTGCACACTAACGAACAAAATAACCACAAACCATAACTTTTAAATAGTCTATAGATATAGCTTCTACTTTTCCTGTAATTTTCTTGATTTATTATCCTTTAAGAATATTAATACACACGCGCCAGAAATTTTCGGTCTCGTAAAATATGTAGAACGCCGTATAAGAATAGAACAATCGGCAGAGAAGTCTAGCTAAGAATATGCAATCAACAACGGTACCTAAGAATAAAAAACAACTCTTTAAGAAAAGTCGTCTTATCACGCCGAATACATCCCAGATGATTGATGAATTACGTTTCCGGTGGAAATATTCTTTTCCGATTAGATGTGGTTTCAACCGGAAGTGACGCTAGTTGTAATTTATTCCCGCCGAAACCGTTCGCTCAGCATGAGATCATCGTTTGAAAATTTCCAAGTTGTTTTCACTTTCTTTGGGAATTAGAGTGACCTTTCAGCTCTTAGTGCATATATATATATATATATATATATATATATATATATATATATATATATATATTATGTGTTTTTATAAAGAATATATATATTTTTAAACATATAGTCCTTCCAAGATCTGAAATGTTTCCAATTTTAAGCTCAATGAAGTTGTATTACCATATTCAGAGCATATATATCTTAATTTTAGATTACACTGACGATGGGAAATCAATCTCAACCCATTATTTTCATTAGCCTTTACACTCTCTTTATCTCCGTATTTTGATGAAGAGAGTGCGGTAAAGAGGCCTATTATAGGTCCAATTTGTTAGGATTTGAAACCGACGGTACCGATGTTGTTCTGATATTCTTTAATACACACACACACACACACACACACACACACACACACACATATATATATATATATATATATATATATATATATATATATATATATATATATATATAAAGACGCGTAGCATTAATTCCCCTCACAAAATAGTTTTGCACCACTTATATGTCCCCGTACAAAGGTTCATATCAAATGATACTAAAACTTTTGTCAAGAATCCTTATTCAAATTTCATAATAATGATACAAAAAATTAATTAAATCAGAATTGCATTGAATTTAACCCATTATATGTTTATTTCAATCCTCATAAGGAGACATAAAAGTGGTGCAAAACTTTTCTGTTCGGACGCATATTCTTCTAGTATATATATATATATATATATATATATATATATATATATACGCTTAGGTATGTACAGGATTCACTCCTAAAGTAGTTTAACAATCATTATGCATTTTGCAAACAGCTGCCAGGCATAGTGGGTCATGACGTGTACTATATTAAGTTTAATTTTGTTTCGTACAAATAGGATAAAAAGGAGGTGGAAGCCCCACGTAAAAATTTACATACCTCTGATTTTTGTGAAATTTTAACAATAGGCATAGATATCAATTTATATATATTCCCGAAATTTAAGTTTTGTTAAAAATATTTTAAGGGAGTTTAGGGGCATAATATAAACACAACATCAATTTCTTCTTAACACCATTTAACATTTTAGGCATTTTCTATAATTAAAATCATATAATGTATTTTGATTAAAATTAGAATAAGGATACTAGACGTAAGATTTAGTATCATTATATCTTGATTTTAGTTTTACGCAAGGTGACTTAAAATTGGCGCAAAATTGTTCTGATCGACAGAATTATTTTGCCTGTCCTGGGACGGGTGTTCTTTCTAGTTAAATATCAGATTAATAATAAAGCAACAATACTAATGATGTGTAAGGCCCACGTGCACTCCTCTCCTTTTTGGTTTGTTCTCTTTCTGAAACGTAAAAAGCAGAACATTAATTTGTTTTTATTTTGAAAGTTTACAAAAAGAAATTCGAAAACTGAAATATATCAAAAACAAAATGTTTCAAGGGTGATTTAGGTTAGTTATTTTTTAGAATAGTAGCTTCACGAAAACTACTATTTTTCTATTTGAGTAGCTTCACCAAAACTACTATTTTTCTATTTTAGTAGCTTCACCAAAACTACTATTTTTCTATTTTAGTAGCTTCACCAAAACTGAACTACTATTTTTCTATTTTAGTAGCTTCACTTAAACTACTATTTTTCTATTTTAGTAGCTTCACAAAAACTAAGCTACTCTTTTTCTATTTTAGTAGCTTCACCAAAACTACTATTTTTCTAGTTTACTAGCTTCACCAAAACTACTATTTTTCTATTTTAGTAGCTTCACCAAACCTACTATTTTTCTATTTTAGTAGTTTCACCAAAACTACTATATTTCTATTTTAGTAGCTCCACCCAAACAAAACTACTATTTTTCTATTTTAGTAGCTTCACCAAAACTACTATATTTCTATTTAAGTAGCTTCAACCAAAACTACTATTTTTCTATTTTAGTAGCTTCACAAAAACTACTATTTTTCTGTTTTAGTAGCTTCACCAAAAACTACTAGTTTTCTATTTTAGTAGTTTGACCAAAACTACTATTTTTCTATTTTAGTAGCTTCACCAAAACTGAACTACTATTTTTCTATTTTAGTAGCTTCACCAAAACTATTATTTTTCTATTTTAGTAGCTTCACCAAAACTAAACTACTATTTTACTATTTTAGTAGCTTCACAAAAACTAAACTACTATTTTTCTATTTAAGTAGCTTCACCAAAACTACTATTTTTCTATTTTAGTAGCTTCACAAAAACTAAACTACTATTTTTCTATTTAAGTAGCTTCACCAAAACTACTATTTTTCTATTTTAGTAGCTTCACAAAAACTAAACTACTATTTTTCTATTTAAGTAGCTTCACCAAAACTACTATTTTTCTATTTTAGTAGCTTCACCAAAACTAAACTACTATATTTCTATTTTAGTAGCTTCGCTAAAACTACTATTTTTCTATTTTAGTAGCTTCACAAAAACTAAACTACTATTTTTCTATTTTAGTAGCTTCACCAAAACTACTATTTTTCTATTTAGTTTTACGTGCACGAAGACAGAAATTACTTTCGACTGTACATTTTTAAAGCTTAAAAGAAGTACGACGCCATTTGTATTCCCGGCAGCTTACAACATTAGAGTAAGACAACACTATAAAATATATATATAAATGAAAATTAATTACCCAGCAGTATGAGAAGACAATAATTGTAGGAGAGCAGTATGCTAATATGTGTTTGTTAGAAAAGAATGTAATTATTTATGTGATAGCCAAAATAGATAGGATAATGATGAAATGTGTTTTTTTTCATTTAATTAATGTCGTAAGTAATTTTACTTATTTAGGTCATTATTTAGAAATGAGTCCATATTACCAATATTCCTACCAGAAACATTTTTTAAAGAAATGGTAGTTAAGTGCGTTATTATATTGCCAATAACACAATGCAACTACAGCAAATAAACATTGGCTAGTCAGAAGAAAAGTGTGATTTGTCAGCATTCGTGCTAATTGGGTCTGATTTCGAAAATTCGCCAGACTTAATTTTATAGAGGAGATATAGTCATCCACAGACAACTATTTCGCCGTATCACGACTTATAAGTGTGGCTAGACGTGGCGAGTGTTTTCACGCTGAGATTTGAGACCCGATCGCTTGATCAGCAAATTGTAATCAGCAATTGTACATATCATAAAATAAACAAAAACGGATCAACCGTAGTCGAGAGCGACCAGAAATCTTTCTTTTTATTCGCTACTACACGGAAATGTAGGGGAGGGTGCCACTCAATTCTCTGAATTTCTCTGCTTACCTTTGATCATCAACTTATACTGCTAAGTGTTTAGCTAGGAGGCATCAAGAACCATTTTGTTTTTGGTTTTGGCTAAACCGATGACTAGACAGAGGATTGAACCCCAATCTCCCGGTCTATTAGCGAATATCCTAACAATAATGCCAAAATAGACATTTTATCTCTACGCTATTATTCGAAAACGAATTATTATACCGCAGCTTTTATTATTAACCTGGCCTGCCTTTTATTGGGTTTCGACATTAAATTACCTAAAAAGGTTGATGTGCCGCCAAACCAGACATTAATCAGCCAGAGTTTGGTAATGCACCCGAGCAATGCTGTTTGCCTGTTACGCAAGTCGCAGAATGAAAACATGCGTTGTATTTTTGCGCCGACCGACCTGGAATTGGACCAAAGAATCGCGAAAGTATTCTGTGAGAAGAGCAAGATTATCAGGCATACAAAACGACCTGCAAGTGAACGAAAGTTTAAAGATGAGAAGCGATAGAAAGAAGTGAAGAAACGAAAGAACAAATGAAGTGCGCGTGTGTGGGAGGATAAAGATCGCTTAAGGAGTGCACACTTCCGGCACGGCCCAACAATACGCAAAAAGAAGAAAAAGAAGATGGGGAGAAAAAGAATAAGAATAAAGGAGATAGAAGACAAAGAGAGGAGATGGCGAAAAGAAGAAAAAGAAAAAAGATAATAATAATAATAAGAAGAAGAAGAAGAAGAAGAAGAAGAAGAAGAAAAAGAAGAAAAAGAAGAAGAAAAAAAAGAAGAAGAGGGAAAAGAGATAGACGGAAAAAAGGATAAAGAGGAAGGAGAAGATTAATAATAACACTGGTATGTCTATCAAAACTGTTTTTTAAAAGGTCAAACACTATAAGCTCCTTCCTCTGTCCCCCCCCAAAAAAAAGATTAAAAAGAATTTAAAATTTTTTTTTTATTTTTAAATAAGGAAAGAGAAAAGGAAAAAAAAGGAATTGAAAGGAAAAAATTTAAAAATTAAAAAAAAAATTAAACTTAAAATGTTTTTGTTTTTTTTAATTAATTTAAAGAAATATTATTTTATTTATTTATTTATTTTTTTAACTGGTGCCGCCCTAGGCTGACACCACACAACATATTTGTAGAGGGGCAAGAAGGATGAGAAGACCGAGGAGGGACAGCACAAACCAGACCTCCACTGGAAAAGTGCAGAGAATGCTGAGACCTTGAGGAGGCTTATTGCCACCCAAATCCCAGAGAAGACCAAGTGTCCTTACCAGTGAGAAATCAATGGTAAGAGGCTGTTGCGATACCGCATCGTTATCGAAAAGAGGTGAAAAATACTGGAAGTCTGGGGAGACTTGTTGTCACTCAGACTCCAGGAAATACCACTGCTTATCGTCGGTGAGCAATCACTGACGATGATCTGTGTGAGAACTCCTAGTGAGTACAAATAATAATAATAATAATAATAATAATAATAATAATAAGAAGAAGAAGAAGAAGAAGAAGAAGAAGAAGAAGATGAAAGGAGAAGAAGAAGACGAAAGAAGATCAGGAGCAGAAGAAGAAGAAGAGGGAAAAGAGATAGACGGAAAAAAGGATAAAGAGGAAGGAAAAGATTAATACTAACACTGCTATGCCTATCAAAACTGTTTTTTAAAAGGTCAATGTTTTTTCAATTGTTTTAAGACCCTTTCTGCATGCTGAATAAATAACAAGAAAATAAATTAACTTCCCTGGGTCAGGTATGTTTTCTTAAGATATAGTCTTTTTCTTTTCCAGCTTATTTTTCCAAAATATCGCAATTCAAGCGTTTATATGCTTTGCTTTTACAAATCCGGGTCGTGGGTAAGCTTTAATAATTATTTTTATTTCTCTTCTCAGATCTAGTAAAATGAATCGGAAGTGTAACAACTATCGTCAAGTCAGTAAAATGGATCGGAAGTGTAACAACCATCGTCAAGTCAGTAAAATGAATCGGAAGTTTAACAACTATCGTCAAGTCAGTAAAATGAATCGGAAGTGTAACAACCATCGTCAAGTCAGTAAAATGGATCGGAAGTGTAACAACCATCGTCAAGTCAGTAAAATGGATCGGAAGTGTAACAACCATCGTCAAGTCAGTAAAATGAATCGGAAGTGTAACAACCATCGTCAAGTCAGTAAAATGGATCGGAAGTGTAACAACTATCGTCAAGTCAGTAAAATGGATCGGAAGTGTAACAACCATCGTCAAGTCAGTAAAATGAATCGGAAGTGTAACAACCATCGTCAAGTCAGTAAAATGAATCGGAAGTGTAACAACCATCGTCAAGTCAGTAAAATGGATCGGAAGTGTAACACCCATCGTCAAGTCAGTAAAATGGATCGGAAGTGTAACAACTATCGTCAAGTCAGTAAAATGGATCGGAAGTGTAACAACCATCGTCAAGTCAGTAAAATGGATCGGAAGTGTAACAACCATCGTCAAGTCAGTAAAATGAATCGGAAGTGTAACAACCATCGTCAAGTCAGTAAAATGAATCGGAAGTGTAACAACCATCGTCAAGTCAGTAAAATGGATCGGAAGTGTAACAACCATCGTCAAGTCAGTAAAATGGATCGGAAGTGTAACAGCCATCGTCAAGTCAGTAAAATGAATCGGAAGTGTAACAACCATCGTCAAGTCAGTAAAATGGATCGGAAGTGTAACAACCATCGTCAAGTCAGTAAAATGAATCGGAAGTGTAACAACCATCGTCAAGTCAGTAAAATGAATCGGAAGTGTAACAACCATCGTCAAGTCAGTAAAATGAATCGGAAGTTTAACAACTATCGTCAAGTCAGTAAAATGAATCGGAAGTGTAACAACCATCGTCAAGTCAGTAAAATGGATCGGAAGTGTAACAACCATCGTCAAGTCAGTAAAATGAATCGGAAGTGTAACAACCATCGTCAAGTCAGTAAAATGAATCGGAAGTGTAACAACCATCGTCAAGTCAGTAAAATGAATCGGAAGTGTAACAACCATCGTCAAGTCAGTAAAATGAATCGGAAGTGTAACAACCATCATAGTAGGTTCTGTTACATTTGCGGACATGTGGTTGTTTAAGACCGTTAAGCAAAAATCACGTATTTTGTAAAGAAGGCATATCACACTTACTTTGGGGTCAAGCTAGGGGACCAGGATGAGCTATTTGCTCCTCATATCTGCTGCAAAACATGTGGAGAGAACTTACGGGATCAGGGGAACAAGAAAAGGGAGAGTATGACATTTGGTGTCCGAATAGTGTGGAAGAAAGGGAAAGATCGCGTTACCGACTGCAACATTTGCATGACAAGTCTAAAAGGCATCAATCGCAAGAACAAGCACCATGCGCAATACCATTATGTTCCTTCTGCTATAAAGCTAGTACCCCATTGCCCGATCGTCCTGTTCCTGAGACAAATGTAACCATAGAATCTAGTTCTTATTCTGAATCTAGTGACATGATCGATACAGCTAAGTCTGATGAATACAGGTCAGAAGAGGATGACCAACTGGTGCTTTTGACCCAAGCCGAACTGAACCTTTCGAAGGAGTCTGCCTAGCTACTGTGTTTTGTCTCTGATAGAAACGTCTACTGGTGCCAGGAACAACATTCTATTGGTATCGGGACCACGAGAGAGAACTTAAGAAAATTCTTCATAATTGATGAAGTATCTTCACTGGTCTACTGTAGCAGTATTGCTGACCTGATTGGATTACTTTGTCTGAAGTATGAAGCTATGGAATGGAGACTTTTCATTGACTTATCGAACAGACATCTCAAAACAGTTCTACTGAATATCAGAAACACTTTTAATCGATCCCTGTTGTGCACTCAGTTGAAATGAAAAAAATCCCACAGAAGCATGTTCATCTGTTGTCTGCTCTGAATTACCAGAAACATAAATGGTTGATCTGTGGAGATCTTAAAGTTGTTGGATTCATCCTAGGACTTCAAGGTGGTTAGCCAAAGTATCCATGCTTCTATTTATCTTCCTTCCACAAGTCAAGATGTGACACAAGGTCGGGAAAGAACCAGTGCTCGAGAATCTGAGCACTCTGGCTTTTAAAAATTACCTGGACAGCCCCGTAGGCATTCCCCGGTAGGGACGCCTCAGACAGCAAGCAATAAACTTACTTCTCCCCAAAGAGGGGAGGCAAAGCCTGGGAGGGTGCACCTCCTAGAACTGCACAGGACGGACAACCGATAGACCGACGTAAATCCAGACCGAAGGCCCGGACAATACCGTAAAAGTATCCATGCTTTCTGTACTGATGACCAGCATTATGTCAGACAAGAGTGACCATAAAGACAAGGATTAAATTGTGGATCACACAACGTTTTGTTCTACCCTCTGGTTGGAGCGAGAAAGACATTGCTTCCAACTCGGACGGATGAAGAACATTGTAAAGGCATTGCACAGGGAAGGTGGGGGATTTGCTTTCCTCCATCAGAAGTTTCAACGAAAAATCATGGAGAAAATTAAGGCAGGTATATTTGATGGTCCTCAAATAAGTGAACTCATCAAGGATACTAGTTTTGATGATGTACTGAAGCCGGCTGAACTCTCTGTATGGTTGCCCCTTAAATCAGTCATTGGAAACTCCCTTGGCAACCATAGAAGTACTCAGTATCAGACGTATGAGGTAATGGAGAATCTCCGCCCACTTGGTGCGCACATTTCAGTGAAAATGCACTTCCCCCGGTCTCATCAGGACTATTTTCCAGAGAATTGTAGAGACTTCAGCGACGATATCAGTATTATGGAAGCACGCTATCAAGGCCAATGGATGTCAAATGTCTGGTCGTCTAGTGTTGGTGCCTGAAGAGGGATGCGCAGCCTGCTTAGTACAAACGGAAGTCCATGAAAAGACCATTCGTCCATGAGCAACTTTCATAGTTCATTATATTCTTCTTGCTATCTCTTCAAAATATTTTGTAAGCCTTCTGTGAATAAATCACTGTAATATTTTTAATATTGCGCTTTATTCACTTACAAATAGATAATAATTCAGATTATATTTTTAATGTGCTAATATTTCATTAACCTGATCTGATTGAATAAAATGAGCATGATATTTGAATTCATTGAAAAAAAAGGCTTAAAATCATGTAATATATGTTAGACCTTGAAAACATCGCAGACCAGTGTAAACTATTATTACACTAAATTTTAATCAATCACCATTTGTTTTTCTAATGCTTGTTTTCCTACATACTTTAATAGCACAACGTACATGTTAACATATACTTTAGTTCTGGGATTGAGTTATTTTTCAAAAGAGTTATGTTCTGATTGTTCTAATTAGCCGTAATTTGTAATCGACTGAATAAACGTACCAATTTCTTTCTTAACTATCTATGTATTTTCCTGCCCTCTCACTTGATTCAATCACTCTCTAATATTTCTTCATGTCTCGGAGAGCATTTAGAGAAAGAGTGACACTGTCTTACCAACTAATTTACAAAGTGTGTTCATACACACCGTAAACGCGCATGTAAATTAGATATCAAATTAATAGGTCTTCTTATTTATTTATTTATTTATTTATTTATATAAGAAGAATTTATTAACTAATATGTCCCAGTTTATGAATTTTCAAACAAAATTAAATGTGGTAGTGGTTGTAACCCAACCGCTCACGGGTAGTCGAGTAAAATAGAAAACCGGCCGTGTTTAAATACAGGCTTACATTGTGATGTCATAATAGGCCCTTCCCTCTGTTTTGTGATGTAATACTCCCTGTCCTCTTTTCTTTTTTCATCCTCGACCCCCTCTGTATCTCCCCCCCTTCTTCTGTTTACCTTTCTCTCCCCCTCTTCTTTCCCTCTCCTTTAATTATTTATATCATTTAATTCCTCCCACCACTTCTCTTATCCCTCGCCTTTATTTATGTTACTCGCCCTTCCTCCCACTGTCTAAAACATTAATGTACAGATGACACGTGTGCAAGGTGACAAGCAAAATAATAACATACTCGTAGTTTTAATAGTAAACAGATATTAAACATGTTTGAATAAAAATGATAGAATTGAATAACTACGTAAAACAAGTAAAATAAGTGTCAGTTTTGTGTCGGTGATAAAAATTGAAGACAGACAGACAGACAGACAGACAGACAGACAAGTTATCTCCTTGTACGCGCGTATGTATACGGTCCGCCAACAGTAACTATATATTTTCTTTCGTTTGTAATTTTGTTGAAACTTAAGCATTTCTTATATTTCATGTATCATTAAAAAGATTCAGTTTGGTTTGGTTGTTTTGTTTTACGGCATATCAACCCTTTTCGGGTTATTTAATAGTTCTTATGCTTCAAGTTTTTTGTTATATCTTCAAATATTTATTCATGGTGTTTGGTTTGGTTATTTTGTTGAAGAAAAATGTTGTTTTTGTTTTTAGCTTTGCAGAACATGATTGAGTCTTGCAAAGGAAAAGAAGAAAACAATAACACCAATGTTTGGTGCATTTTAAGTCAGGAAGCCTTATTTGGAACCACCAGGTCATTCGAAAGCGGAAATCGTATATTTTTTTATTTGATTAACATTTTAATATGAATTTTATTTCATTTCCATTTTTATTTTAAATATACGTTCTTTATTTACTTGCCTACCCACGAGGGAAACGTTAGACACAAGGTCGGTTTTTAATGTGAAAAAAATCTCGATCCCTAAAAAGAGGCACTCTGGATGGGTACAAAATTAAAATTGCCTAAGTCTAGAAATAGTTCCCCTGTACTGACCGAGGACAGAAAAGATAAAGTATAGTATAAGAACATATATTACACTTTGATGTACACACGATTAAAGAAAAAACAAAAATTTACGTTCGCCAGATTTGACTCCTCGCGACTTCTTCGTGTGGGGTGTTTTCAAGGACAAAAGTCTACTCAACAAAGCCTTGTAGTATCGTTACACTCAAGGTACAAACCGAACTGCCATTGCTCGACTACCATTGGAGCTGTTCGTTCTTTAAAGGATTAGCAAAGTGTATGGAGCTCCATGGAGAGCACACGGAGCTGTGCATGGAGCTCCATGGAGAGCACACGGAGCTTTAATAAACATGTTTTATGTTTCAAAAGACTTCAGTGTTTTACCTTTTGCTAGTTTCTATATTGCAGTTGCATATTTCTTCCATGTTACATTTATTATGTTGAAATAGTTACATTTTTATTTAAAGTTGTCTCCAATGTAATAATCTTCCATGCCGGAATAAACATCATGTTTTATGTTGCAAAATAACTTAAGTGTTTTACCCTTTGTTAGTTTCTATATTGCAGTTGCATATTTCTTATATGTTACATCTATGTTGAAAGAAAATTATGTATATATTTACATATACATACACACACACACACACACACACACACACACACATATATATATATATATATATATATATATATATATATATATATATATATATATATATATATATTACTATTTCATGTATCCACATAAAATACAACGTCCGTTACATTGAAAAAGTGTTTCAAGTTATTAGAAACATCGGACAATAGACAAATAATTGAAACACAAACACTTTTATTTATGTTAATTGATCAATTTATTTATGCTATCAGATGACACTCTTACATTTTTCAATTGCTGAACTAATATATATTAGTATTTCATGTATCCACATAACATTTTATAAGGAGATATGCTTTTTTATGTATCAATTTTCAGTATTTACTTCAACAGTGCTCGATACGTAAGTAGAGCTAGGTAGTAAGCTATGAAAATATATTTGTGGCAATTAAGCTACACAGAGGCTTAATCAACCTAAATTAGAAATATAAGGAACCACGTGTTACAATAAATTCACCCATTATATTGATACAACAAAGGAAACAGGATATAGGCCAATCTATAGAAAACAGAACAATAGAACAGGATATAGGAAGTAACACTAACCACACGTTTGTTCGCTGAGAAAACAACAAAGAATTTGATTGGTTAATTAGCTAGCCGTGTATATAAAAACACACGACAAAAATAACTCAATGCATTTTAGCCTGAAGATTCCCCCCAGGGATGAAACGCGGGAGACTCTGTGTAGCTTAATTGCTGTACATATATTTTCATAGCTTACTATATATATATATATATATATATATATATATATATATATATATATATATATAGATATATATATATATATATAACTTATATAACTTATTTTTTAAGATGGTAGGAAAAATTCTAGCAGAGTGCTCAATTAATTGGGAAAATCAAAATTAAGAGCGTAATAATATTTATTTATCATTCAGTACAACATTAGTACCATTGGTTTCAATCTCAGAAGGTGTTAACCTCCCAGCTATCTTCAGCTTTGTTGTCACTAAGTAGAGAAAATGGAGGATCGCGTGTAAGCCACGATCGTTTTCTGCTTTGAAGTGTTTAATTAGTATCGTCTAAATTATGTGTTAGAGAAAGATTTGTGAGATTAAAAAGTTGAATAAAGACAAAAAAGGGGGATAAAGTTTAAAAAAATTAAGATTAAATATTTAAAAATATTTATGTGTACCGGTCAGTCCAGTTTATAAGACGTGCTTGTCTCTTATGGACACATCCTTTACAAATTTCGTCCCTAATGTTTAAACAGTTTGTATTTGAGTCAATAATTGCCCTTAATCTGTAATATTTTTCTGCGTCACATAAGGGCACTTGTTTATGGCTGGAGAGTATGATAGTCTTCTCTCTATTATTTTCCATTTGATGATGAAGGGTGTCCCCTCATCTTTTATTGCCATATCCGAGTCGCAAGTGTTGTGGTGGCCTTGTCTTTGAATTTAAAGGTATACGTGTGTGTGTACGGTCTATGCTTAAAGCTTCCCTGCGTCATGCCTATGTATTTTTCGATTTTGCCGCTAGGCTGGCTTGTGACGATCGCCTTACACACTAGGGAATAAATTTTGCAGTTTCCCTGTAAGGAGCAGTTCTTTTTTGTTATGGCATGAGCAGCCTGCGTTTTCTATTGTTTTTTGTTGCATTCCTTGTGCTTGGTTTATAATTCCTACAATGAAATGTGCTCCGCCGAACTTGCTGCTCTTATGCCCCTCCAGCGTAAATACACCCGGCCAACCCAACAATCAGCTAAATCACATGCATTCACTGTAGAGGTCCCCAAATGCTGGAGGACTTTCTACTCTAATAGCTGTTTTCCTCGAATATCTAGCCTTTAGAATTCCTTTCCTGCTCCTTGTTTCCTTGACTGTGCCAACATACAGAAATTTAAAACTAATGTGACCAAACATCTCGCTGCTCAACTCCTCAACCCCTATGAATCTGGCTCTTACTTCACAATAGCCCCTTAAGTCTCAGGAGCAATATGCCTTATTTGGGGTTAATTGAAGTTTTTAAAATATCCAGCATTCCAAAAGAGGCAGTCTGGAAGGGACAAAAATAAAAATTGCTCCAGTCAAGACAGACCCTTCCCCCTTTTACGGAGTACAGAACAGATACTACACTTTGTTCCAATCCCGAATCAGGGTGTCTATTTACTTCCGTCATGTAGGTGTACCCTCTTTACTCTTCCATTTGCAACCCGATATTTCTTTTAACCCTTTTTGGTGCTTATGCTTTTTTTTGCCATTTTTTATCGTTTTTTTTTTTTTTTTGACTCGTCGGAACTTGCCGTGATCTTCGCCATTTTCATTTCTATTCTGTCCCGGTGCCTTTTTACTTGAAAAAAAAAAAAAAATTTTCATTTATTTTTTTATTTAAAATTTTTTTCTTCTGTGTTTTTCACTGTTTTCTTCTCTCTATTGTTTTCGAATAATGTTTTGCAGAAACCAATATGGCGTTCTTCTTTGGCAGAAATAATATTAAAAAAAAAGAAGAAAAAAAAGACTTACAATTCTGCAAAAGTTCCCGGCAAATTTCCAACTAAACCAGACGAAAACATGCGTCGGTTTTTATTTTATATAAAAAATTAATTCATTCTTTGTTTGTTTCATTTTCTATTTTTATCTCTCTTTCCTGCTTTTTTTCTTTATTTCCTTCTTTCTTTTTTTTCTTGTACGCCTCTCTGTCTTTCTTTTTTTTCTGTCTTCCTTTCTCCATTTCTTTCTTTCTTTCTTTTTTCTTTCTTTCTTCCTTGTACGTCTTCGTCCTTCTTTTTCACTTTCTTTCCTTCTTTCTTTCTTTTTTGTACACCTTACTGTCTTTTTTCTCTATTTTTCTTTCTTTCATTCTTTCTTTCTTTTTTGTACACCTTACTGTCTTTTTTTCTCTATTTTTCTTTCTTTCATTCTTTCTATCTTTTTTGTACACCTTACTGTCTTTTTTCCCTATTTTTCTTTCTTTCATTCTTTCTTTCTTTTTTGTACACCTTACTGTCTTTTTTTCTCTATTTTTTTTCTTTCATTCTTTCTTTCTTTTTTGTACACCTTACTGTCTTTTTTCTCTATTTTTCTTTCTTTCATTCTTTCTTTCTTTTTTGAACACCTTACTGTCTTTTTTCTCTATTTTTCTTTCTTTTCTTTCTTTCTTTCTTTTTTGTACACCTTACTGTCTTTTTTTCTCTATTTTTCTTTCTTTCATTCTTTCTTTCTTTTTTGTACACCTTACTGTCTTTTTTCTCTATTTTTCTTTCTTTTATTCTTTCTTACTTTTTTGTACGTCTCTCTGTCCTTCTTTATACCTTTCTTTATTTTTTGTACACCTCTCTACTTTTCCTTCCTTCCTTCCTTCCTTCCTTCCTTCCTTCCTTCCTTCCTTCTTTCCTTCCTTCTTCCATTCTTTCTTTTTTTTTTCTTTCTTTCTAACACCAATTCTAACTCTTTTATCTTCCCCCTTCTTTCCATATCCATTCTTCTTCGCTTTCATCCTTTCTTTAATTTATTCTTGTTCGCCTCTTACTAAAACGCACGCGACGGCATATCATTTCCAGTGTTTACGTGACAACAATCGACGATCGTTTTAACGCGTCATGTCATCAGCAGCTAAAAATAAACACGTTTCAACAAAACAATATAAAACTGCAAATACGAACAGTTTTTAAGGCTTTGTCGGGTAGCAAAAGTTGCTGGTGGCGCAAGGAGTGTCGGTACCGTCTTAGCCACCGAAACTGTGTTACGACCCTTTGTTGGCGGCTGATAGAAGACAGGGTTTTGCACGTGCTATCGCACGATATATATTCAAATGAATAGTCTCACTCTTTCTATCTTTATCACGTGACCAATCTTTAGTTCTCACTCATATAACTACTTGAAACAAATGTGACCCGTTGCGTCAAGCCTTGAGCTCGGGTTAGATTGTTTGAATAAGAAAATAAGTGAGTTTGCAAAGCCAGTTTTATTTTTAAAAAAATCCCAAATTTGTATTTCTGTTCGCTAAATAACCCTCCCTCTCTCTCTCTTTCTCTTTTTTTCTATAGCTATACGGTTAAATAGTTATTGTTTATAATGGACCATTCCAACCTTTTGTTTTATAATTCATTTTATTAGCTTTGCCTGTTAATAAACGTAGAGGGAGAGAAATAAAGAGAGAGAGAGATAAAGAAAGAGAGAGAGAGAGAGAGGGGGAGAGGGACGGAGGAGAGAGGGGGGGGGAGAGAGAGAGTGAGAGAGAAAGAGGGAAAGAGATAGAGAGGGAGAGAGAGAGAGGGGGGGGAGAAAGAGAGAGAGAGTGGGGGGAAGAGGGAGAGAGAGGAAGAGAGAGAAATAAAGAGAAAGAAGGAGAGAGATTGGGAGAGGAAGAGAGAGAGAATGAGAGAAAGGGGGAGAGGGAGAGAGAGAGAAGGAGAGCGAGAAATAAAGAGAGAGAGAAGGAGAGAGAGGAAGAGCGAGAAATAAAGAGAGAGGGAGAGAAAAGAAGAGAGAAAGGGAGAGAGAGAGGGGGAGAGAGAGAAATAAAGAAAGAGAGAGGGGAAGAGAGAGAGAGGGGGAGAGAGAGGGGCAGAGAGAGGGAGAGGGAGAGAGAGATGGAGAGAGAGAGGGAACGAGAGAGAGAGAGATGGAGAGAGAAAGAGGGAGAAAGAGAGAGAGAGGGAGAGAGAGGGAGAAGGAGAGGGTGAGAGAGAGGGTGAGGGAGAGGGTGAGAGAGAGAAAAAGAGAGAAAGAGAGGGAGAGTGAGAGAGAGGGAGAGAGAGAGAAATAAAGAGAGAGAGAGAGAAATAAAGAGAGAGAGTGAAGGGGAGGGAAAGAGGATGGGGAGAGTGAAGCGAGACTGACAAATCCTGTATAAAATAAGAGCGGGGGAGTAAACAACATAAGGCAGAGAGGGTGAGAGTAATAAACAGAAACTTATTAAAAGATGATTATGAATAAATTTTCTTTGGCCTTTCCGCTTGGAGCAAAGTGTAGTATCTGTGTTGATACTACACTTAATCTTTTCTGTCCTCGATCAGTTAAAGAGCAATCGTTCTTATTTTTGTCCCAATCCAGAGTGACCAATTTTGAGGATCTGGATTTTCCTCACATTAAAAACTGACCTTGTGTCTGACTCAACCTTCGTGGGAAGACAAATAAATAGGGACTCGATAAATAAATGTCCGATTACGGTTAATCAGAAAAATTCAAATGTACATTCTTTTCAGATATAACTCAATCCAAAAACTGAGGAATATGTTAATATGTATTTTGTGTGATTAATATATACTAGGGGACCTGTGGAAATTCATCAGTTGTATCATTGATCTGTTGTATAGTACTTAAACACATTTCCATTCTATGGATGCCCGGCGCGAATGCAGACTCCACGATAATATTGTACCACCTTTGTTCAAGTTGAAATATACTTATCTAAGTACTCTGGTTAATGTAGTTCCAGAATATATCTACTTATGTGGGTTATTCTCCAAAACTCTTGTAGAAATTTGTGAAACATTTTTACTCTATGGATATCCGGCACGAACGCAGACCCCACGCTATGATTGTACCATTGTTGGACTGAATAGATACTACACTTTCATCTTAACTCGAAGTCCAAATAAGCGTATATTTGTTTAAGTTTCACTTTGATACAATTAAAAAAATCATTTTTGTTTGTTTGCATTGCATCTTCGACGATCGAGTGGGAATTCCCTCTTTTGAAAAAGGGTAGAGTGTGATAACGTACGTACAAACATAAAATTGGCTTAGCGTATTATTATATCTTATATAAATAGAGAGTTTGTCCGTCTGTCTGCGATTCACAATTATTTTAAACATAATAAATAGATTGAGGAATTTGTCTCATTTCGAAATATCAGAAATCTTAACTATTTTTTTAGAAATGGAGAATATTGCATAAATGAGAAATAATAAATTCCCAACAAATAAAGCGGATGCCATTAGAGGAAATTGAAACCAAACTTTGAGATCTTCAGTCTGATGTTCTACCAACTGACTCTTTTGGACTTTCTTATAAATAAAGCTTAAAGCATTACCGTAACAAAATAATTATAGGTATGGCGTCACATCATAGATTTATGATGTACATCATGTTTCAAAACATGAATTAATTTATTTATATAATAATTTATATCAAGGTAGTTTGTTTTAATTACTAAAATTAATGGGGCCTACGGGCTCAGTAATTTCTAGTAATTAAAAAAAAAATTGTAAAAATTGTCGATTCCCAATCAAAATGGCGAACAATACATTGTCTGCAGTTTTATGACCTCACAAATAAGCTAGTAAACAAAAATAAATTGTTTTGGACGAATTCAAAATTAATCTTAAATTATTTTAAAGGTAATACAGTTGGTAAATTAGTCCCAAACAATTTATTTGGGTTTACTGACTCATTTGTAGGGTCGAAAAACTGCAGACGATTTATTGTCCGCCATTTTGGGTTAAGAATCGACACTTTTACAAAAAATATATTGTTTTTGCAGTGCATCTTCGACGATCGGGCGATTCCATATTTTTAAAATGGGTGAAGGGTGATAACGTGCGTACGAACATGAAATCGCATCAGCGTATTATTATATAGGTAGGAAAAAAGCTTTAGGGAAACAAACGTTGATTCACTCAGCTTCCGTTTAATAATAGATAGATTTTTGTTTATATCTTTCTCGTTCGTTTTGTTCCCGTTTCTTTCTCCGTTTATTTACTTATTAAACATGGCTACTTAATACTTTTTTGTTTTTTGTTTTGTCTGTGCTTCTTTCATTATTTATGTTATCTATGGCTCTCCAGTCTGTGTTTCCTGTGTTTTGCCTGTTGTTGAGTATCTGTCAGTCAATCATTTGGTTATTATCTAACACGCTTTCCGTCGAACGGGGTGCGCATGCGCACTTGTTGCATTTCCGCCCATTACTTGCTTTTTTTTTTTCGTTTCCTTTTATCATCACTCTTTCTTTTCTACTCATCAATTCTCCTCGTCAATTCTAATTAGTGGGCTTCATCTCTCACATTGTAATAACACCTTTGCTCACCCCTTTCTCTATCCCCATCTATTATCTTCTTATCTCTATCTATATCAAGTTAGAGATGTTCACGTATTTTTATATTTGTATATGCAGGATTCACTCCTAAACTAATTAACAGACCATTATGAATTTGCGAAACACGCCTGCTAGGCTTAAGGGTGTACAAATGTGGGCTATATTTATTTAATTTAGTTTCATGCAAATATGATAAAAAAGGGTGGCAGCCCTTCGTGATAATTCAGATTTTTATTAAATTTCAACAATAGGTATCAGGCATCCATTAATATTCTCCAAATTTCAGTTTCTTTGTATTTTAAAGGAGTTTTAGAGGAAATAATATAGGCACAACTTCATATTTGAAAATTCAAATATTTCAGATTTGCATTGAATTTGATCCATAGTAATTACACACTAGTTTAGCAAGATTCCATGAATTTCAATTTCCTCTTAAGACCACTTCAGCTTAAGCCTAAAATTTTTGACATTTTCTAGAATCAAATCATGTAATAGATTTTGATAAAAATTACAATACGGTTTATGTACATAAGATTTAGTATCATTATAGATTAATTTTAATCTTCGTAAAGGGATATAAAAGTGGTGCAAAACTATTCTGTTCGGGGAATTGGTTTTACCCGCCTTGGGACGGGTATACTTATAATATATAATATATGTATCTACGAACTGCGTGCAATCCCATGCGACCGCTTGCCACCGTCACCCCTGCACTGGTGAGGTAAAAAAAAAGCCGAAACGATATCGTCTGTAGGTATAAAAACACTTTTATATTTAAAAATATTTACAGTGTATATATATATACATACATAATACATATATATATATATATATATATATATATATATATATATATATGTGTGTGTGTGTGTGTGTGTGTGTGTGTGTAAAAATAAAAATTGAATAAAGGATAAGCAAATCAACAACTAGCAAAAATAAACTCAAAAACACACACATATTGAATAGTTCTACCAAAGTATTTCAATTCTAAATACAATCATCATCAGTTGGTAGCAGAACTTTAATTAAAAACAGAAAAGTTTTCAAATTTATACAAAGAACGCAATTTTGAAAAAGTAATATAGTCACGTGTAATAAACAGTAGAAAGGGGAAAGAAAGAAAGAAATGTTAAAAAGGAAAAAGAAAAAGAAATAAAAAATCAGCCGTTAGCATGTAAAAGCCGATCGGAAACGCTGTAAGTTAATAAAGTTGTGAAGGAAGATTGGTAGTAATTTAAAATGAATGACATCAAGGAATTAAACAAAAAAGGAGGAGGAGGAGGAGGAGGAGAAGGAAGACGGACTCAAAGTTGTAGAAGTTATCCGTTATCATATTGATTTAGGTTCATTTCGATTAGAATTGATCTGGTAGAAGATGTAGAATTATAGAATCCTGGTCTTTTAATAATTGTGTTATTATGACGTAGGATTAAACATGATTCTATGAGACGACGTCATAATAACACAATTATTCAAATACCAGGATTCTATAATATCCCTACACCGAACCTGAGGATAAGGTTTAATGAGATAGAAATATTGTCAGCCGAAAGATGAGGGCCAATCAATGTTATGAAGTAAGTTTGATGACTTATGGTGCGGGTTATGAAAAGTATTGTTTAACATTGGATCTGATGACAATCATGTTGAAATCTGCAGAGACGCAGCTACGCAAATAGATCTACTCATAGCAATACCGACTTACGCTAGGCACGTTGATACAGAACGAAAACTCTTTCTCTGTTGAAGAAGAGATGCTGGGTTAGGGTTAGGGTTAGAGAGAAAGAATGGGAAGTGGTTAGGATTAGGGTTGGAGCGAAGAATGGGAAGTGGTTACGGTTAGGGGTGGAGAGAAGAATGAGAAGTTGTTACGGTTAGGATTAGGGTTAGGGTTAGTGTTAGGATTAGGGTTAGGGTTAGAAAGAAGAATTGGAAATGGTTAGGGTTACAGTTAGGGTGAGGATTAGGGTGAGGGTGAGGGTTAGAGTTAGGGTTAGGGTTAGAGAGAAGAATAGGAAGTGGTTAGGGTTAGGGTTAGGGTTAGGATTAGGATTGGAGAGAATAATGGGAAGTGGTTAGGGATAGGGGTAGGGTTAGGATTAGGGTTAGCGAGAAGAATGGGGAGTGGTTAGGATTAGAGTTAGGGTTATGGTTAGAGTTAGGGTTAGGGTTAGGGTTAGGGTTAAGAAGAGGGGTTCTTGCGATGAATATCATAGAGGGACGATAGAATGATCACGCAACCCGAAAATTGCGATCACACATTTAAGATGAGGAGGTACCGTTGCCACATCTGAGGAGGTGCCGCTCAGAGCACCCTTTCCTACCTTGACCAAGTACAAAACCGACTTCCAACTCTACTGGAGGATATACTCTTCTTTTCCCTACAGCCTCTTTCTCACAGAAGAGACGTTGCTAGTCTTTCTCTACTCCATCGTTATTTTCATGGCAGTTGCTCGATTGAGCTCCAATCTATGGTCCCCTTCCGCTGTAAAACATTCACAAGAAAATTTCGCGTAGCTACAACCACTGTCAATAATTTACCTCTCCCCTCTGTGTACCTAAAACTAAACAGAACTTCTATGAGCAAAAACTTTTTCCTACGAACTGCCCGTTTGTTGAACACAGTACCACGAGGCTGCTTCCCGGCTGACTATAACATTTACCGTTTTCAAGTCTAATGTAAACACATTCTTGTTGAGCCGTCCTCTTAAATAATCAATTTCTGCCCAGTTATAACCCTCGGTGTTTCACCGTCTACTTGACAAACTCAATCACCCTTATCCTCGAGTGGCCTTTGGGTTTTGATAAAAAGGGTGGCAAAATCTAAATGTTTATTTACCTGACAGTCTTACTGACGTCGGGTTTACGTCAGAGCACTAATAAGGTAGCCTTCACCGATAGGTCGCTACCACTCGTGTCAGGGGCTAAGACCTGGCCACAGTAGACCTACACATATATCCTTATTTCATCAATTTTTTCTTTCATCGATTAATTTTTTAATTTTTTATTTTATCGATTTAATTTTTTTTATTTCATTGATTTAAATTTTTATTTTTATTTCATCGATTTAATTTTTTTTATTTCATCGATTTAAATTTTTATTTTTATTTCATCGATTTAAATTTTTATTTTTATTTCATCGATTTAAATTTTATTTCATCGATTTAATTTTTTTATTTCATCGATTTAAATTTTTACTTTTATTTCATTGATTTAAATTTTTATTTTATTTCATCGATTTTAATTTTTTTATTTCATCGATTTATTTATTTTTATCTAAATTTCATCGATTGAATTTTTTAATTTTTATTTCATCGATTTAAATATTTATTTTTATTTCATCGATTTAAATTTTTATTTTAATTTCATCGATTTAATTTTTTTATTTTTATTTCATTGAAATTTAAATTTTAAAATTTTTATTTGATTGAAACTTTTATTTAAAATTTTTTTATTTCATCGAATTTGTATTTTTTAAGTTTTATTTCATCGTATTTTTATTTTATAAATAAAACATTTATTTAATAGATTTTATTTTTTACTACTTAAACATTATTGGTCTGTGTCTCATCTTAATGGTTTTTCGATATGTGTTTGTGCCATTAAAGGTTAAATCGCCAGCCCATTATCTGGGCGGCATGTCATTTCCGGTTGGGGTGGCTGGACTCGTTCACCCTCTTTACAGATCTCTCATGTGCGGAAAAGCGACCAAACATAAAACATAACCCGCGCTTTACGAAAGTAAATCTATCATTTATCAGATCCCCCCCCTCCCCAAACACACCAACTAGATAAACAGATGTCAATTAGCGTAAAAAAATGGCCGCCCCTCCCTCTCTATTTGGTTAGCGTATACTCTCGCGTATCATCCGATCCCGCGTATCGTATGACATCTCAAATTTGATCGCGAAAAAAAAATCGATTTCAGCATATATCCAATGAATCATGTGACTTTAAATTTCGGTAGGTTCGGCCAGGTTCGTAAATAATTTTTTTAAAAAATATATTTATGTATATATAATAATAAAATGTCATATTAAGATGTGTGATGCGCTGAAAGTTTATAACTATAAAATGTTTTTTTTTCACTTTAGAAGGCATATTTTTTTTAAATGAAAAATATTTTCGTTTGAGAAATCGATAACATGCCAGGATGATTTTTTTTTTGATATATAATAAATCAAATATTTTGAGCAAAGCCGCTCTTTCTCCAATGAAAATAAGAATATGACATTGTAATATATATATATATATTTAGTAAAAAAGAAGTGTCGTAAATTAACTACCATCAAAGCTGGTAATAGATGCAATATTTATTTTATTTAAAAGAAAAGACAAAATCGAACCGATTTTTTCTTCTTTTTTTCTATAAACTGTCATTTTTTTTATAGTTTATAGTTATACATATATTTCGCTAATAATATTAGCCTCATTAGTGTGTTTTAAATTCCGATGTAATTGGGAAACCAGCTTCAGTTGGTGTGAGCCGGCGAGTGAGATGTCGTTTGTTTTTGTTTTCCACTCTCGTATGAAAGCACGCCAGCACGTGGACTGTTATAGTTTTGAAAGGTTCATACTTTTTTAAGCATCTGAATGAAATTTAGTAAAAAAGAAGTGTGGTAAATTAACTACCATCAAAGCTGGTAATAGATGCAATATTTATTTTATTTAAAAGAAAAGACAGAATCGAACCGATTTTTTTTCTTTTTTTTCTATAAACTGTCATTTTTTTTATAGTATATAGATATTTTTGATTATTTTTATTTACACAGACATGCACAAAATCTGCGACACTGGCATGTCGATGTTATCGATCAACAGCTATTATTAACTGAGATCTCATCAGGTTGAGTTAAAATCCGATCTTAACCTTAGATCATATTCCAAATATGATCTAAGGTGAAGATCGGATTTTAACTCTGTCGAATGAGATCTCAGTTTATAATAGCTGTGGATCGATAACATCGACATACCAGTGTCGCAGATTTTGTACATATATGTGTAAATAAAAATAATCATATATATATATATATATATATATATATATATATATATATATATATATATATATATATATATATATATATATATAACTTCTTTGTAATATAGCAGGAAAAATCACAGCAGAATGCTCGATTAATTGAGAATTAAAATTAAAAATTAAAAATTAGGAGCATAATATTTATTTATTTTGGTACAGAAAAAATAGTAAAACATTCGTACCGTCGGTTTCAAGCACAGAAAAATCTCAGCTTCTGTTGTCATCTGTTTCAGAAATGTGAAGTCACGTGTCACTCTCGTTTGGACGCGTTATTTGCTTAGAGTGTTAATGTTGTTCCTTTAACCTTTTTATCTCTTCATGAATATAATCCTTAAACCCATAATCTATTCCTTAATTCTTTTAGAAGACACATCATTAAACCCCAAAATAGTAACGGTCAAATTTACGATACTCATAAACATTGGCTCACGGGATTTATATAGAAATATTTTTTATTTTTTTGTTTTTTTAATCTTTTATTTTTTTTTTATATCTCTTTAAATCTTCTACGGTTTAAAATCTCAACTGTTACTTTTCACTCCCTTTTTATTCAAACTTTATTTAACCTTCCTTACACTAAATTTAAACAAACATACATAACACTCTAAGCAAATAACGCGTCCAAACGAGAGTGACTTCACATTTCCGAAACAGATGACAACAGAAGCTGAAGAGTGCCGGGTGGCTAACTCCTTCTGTGCTTGAAACCGACGGTACGAATGTTGTACTAATTTTTCTGTACCAATATATATATATATATATATATATATATATATATATATATATATGTGTGTGTGTGTGTGTATATATATATATATATATATATATATATATATATATATATATATATATATATATATATATATATATATATAAGCGGATTTAATGAATTAGAACATTACAATTGATCCAAGAATTAAGGCATCAAGTCTAGTATGACGTACGGTCGTTTCCAAAACATTCTGGAAATACTTTATTTTATTTCTGAAAATTAACAAAGCTACTCCAAAACGTCACTTCATCAGCGCCTTTATCACCACGTCTTACAGAAATTCAAGGAAAAATAACAAAAAACAAATAAAAATAGGAAGATAAAATGATAATAATTATAATAAAACATTATAAAAATTATAAAAATTATAAAAATAAAATAAAAATAAAAATAAGGACAAAAAAATAAAATAAAATATAATATAAAATATAAAAAAATAATAAAATATAAAAAGGAAAAATAAAATAAAAGGATAAAAAATAAAAAAAAAAAAAAAAAAAAAAATAGACTGATTGATCAACTTCAAATGTGTGAATAAAGTGAACATAAAACCAAGTTTTGCAAGAGTGCTCAATACCAAGTAGAGCATTTATAAAATTACATAAACAATATTATTATTGCCTTTCGTCAATCAATCAAAAAGAGAATTTACGAACACAATTGATTCATAAAAGTAAGCGACCCTAAGAATGCCTTTATTTCACACATGTTAGAAGACGTGCAAAAGAGACAGAGAGAGAGAGAAAGGAAAGCAGAGAAAATAGAAAAGGAGGATAGAGAAAAAGAAGGGGAAAGAAAAATGAAACGAATAAAAAAGAATATACAGAAAAGAAGATGAAAGAAAAAACGATGAAAGTATAGAAAAAAATGAGAAGAAGGGAGACGAAATTCATAATGAAGGAGAAAGAGAATAAGCAAATGAGAAAGAAAGAATTTTTTTAATGGAAATCGCTCCAGACAAGGCATGAAGCCACTTGATGTAAGGAGCTAAAAAAAAATACTATTTCAAGGTCAAAAACTAGCCAACGATAAATTTTAGATTCCGACTCAGAAAACAGCAATTCTTCTCCTTTTGTCAGAAACATCGCCCATGGAATTATAGAAAGAAGAAAATAAAAAAGAGAGAAAGGAATAAAGAAATAAAAAAAAGTAGAGGGAGGAGGGGTGAATGTATTGTAAAAGTTAGAAAAATATTCAAGGCAGAAGAATAGAAACAAAAAGAATAATAATAAGAAAAGAAGAAAAGAAGAAGAGAAAAAAAGAAAGAAAATTTACACCGAGAAAATGAGAGGTGTCGAATGTGCTGGAAAGAAAAGAACAAAACTAAAAATAAATAAAAAAATAAAAAATAAAAAATAAAAATAACAAAACAAACAAAAAAACAAACAAACAAACAAAAAGCACTCACCAATAAAAGTAAGTGTATAAATAAAACCATTTGTTATCGGCAACCTGTACGCGTTTTTCCTCTTGTATTCTTTACAGCGCCGCAGACATTATGTTTCCTTTTATTCTTGGAGAAAACTCATCCATTTAGTATACAAATATTTTGTTTATTTTCCGAGTCACCCAGTATACACACGCGGCCGTCCATACATGGGCACAATACCATTTCACAACATACAACCCGAACTCGGCTTGTCTACGAGCCACTGTCAATAATGATTCAACTTGCATCTCAAATTATACCTGCGTCATTGCTTGGTTTGGTTGCTTTCTTTTACGGCATATCAACCCTTTTTGGGTGATTTAATGCCGAACTCGGTCTTTTGGTGATAAATAAAATTAAATTTTCAACACATTGAGTAAATGTGGTATTGTGGTGACTGCAACGATTCTAGCTAAGTGTAGAATAGACAAAGGATTGACAACGATCCCCTCATTTATTGCCGCATTTTGATGACCTTGTGCCTAATTTGTTGCATTGTATTATTTCTATCTTATAGGTATTAAATAATTCAATATTTGTTCTGATCCTACATTTTATCTTTATGTCGTCGAGCGAGACAGACAAAAAGACAGAAAGAAGCAGAGGTAGGTAAAGAGAGAGAGAGAGAGAGAGAGACAGACAGACAGACAGACAGACAGACAGAAAGAGACACAGGGAGGTAGAGCAAGGCAGACAGAAAGACAGACAGCAGAGACAGAGACAGAGACATACATACATACATACATACATACATACAGACAGACAGACAGACATACATACATGCATACATGCATACATGCATACATACATACATACATACATACAGACAGACAGACAGACAGACAGAAAGATAGACAGAGGGAGAAAGAGAATGAGAGAGAGACAGAGAGGCAGAGGGAGGTAGAGAGAGACACACACACACAGACATACAGACAGAGAGAGGTAGAGAAGGAGAAAGAGAGAGACAGACAGAGAGAGAAAAAGAGAGGTAGAGAGAGATAGAGACATACAGAGACAAAAGGAGGTAGAGAGAGAGAGAGAGAGAGAGAGAGAGAGAGAGAGAGGGGATAAAAAAGTATCTCTTCTGATACTACATTTTATCATTTCTGTCCTCGGTCAGTAAACGAGAAATCCTACTAGACTGAGGTAATTTAAATTTTTGTCCCAATCTAGAGTGCT
Organism: Sepiola atlantica; assembly: GCA_963556195.1. Lineage (NCBI taxonomy): Eukaryota > Metazoa > Mollusca > Cephalopoda > Sepiida > Sepiolidae > Sepiola > Sepiola atlantica. Next base: position 127,954,640 of record OY744518.1, read on the forward strand.
CTTCTTGGGGGAGCTCGATTTGGCCACATTAAAAATTGAGCTTGCGTCTAACTCTGCCCTCGTGGGGAGACAACTAGATAGGCACTTATTGTGCTAAAAGTTTTTTATACTTAAAGTTCTTAATATTTTTAAATGCATCTATATAATAATACGCTAAGTCAATTTCATATTCGTGCGTACGTTATCACCCTCCACCTGTTTTCTAAAGGATGGGACCGTCCGATCGTTGAAGATGCAATGCAAAAAAAGTTATGTTAAATCTTCATCTCATACCGCTGTTTTCTCGAACGTGAAACTCGAACTAAAATGGCCTTCATGCGAGGGTCCAAGTGTAGTATATGTTCTGTTAAAAAATAGTACAATAATGTCGTGGCCTCTGTGTTCCCGCCGGACGTCCATGGAATGGAAATATTTTCAAGCACGGTGCCAATATACAACAGATGAAGGATACAACTGTGGAATTTTCACGTTATTTTCACGCTATTTTTCCGCTATTTTTCACGCTATTTTTCCGCTATTTTCCCGCTATTTTCCCGCTATTTTTCCGCTATTTTCCTGCTATTTTCCCGCTATTTTTCACGCTATTTTCCCACTATTTTTACGCTATTTTTCTGCTATTGTTCCGCTATTTTTCTGCTATTTTTCCGCTAGTTTTCACGATATATTTCCGCTATTTTTCTGCTATTTTTCACGCTATTTTTCCGCTATTTTTTACGCTATTTTTCACGCTTTTTTTCCGCTATTTTCCGCTATTTTCCCGCTATTTTTCCGCTATTTTCCGCTATTTTCCCGCTATTTTCCCGCTATTTTCCGATATTTTCCCGATATTTTCCCGATATTTTTCAGCTATTTTCCGCTATTTTCCCGCTATTTTCCGCTATTTTCCCGCTATTTTTCAGCTATTTTCGGCTATTTTTCCGCTATTTTCCCGCTATTTTTTCGCTATTTTCCCGTTATTTTCCTCTATTTTTCCTCTATTTTTCCGCTATTTTTCCGCTATTTTTCCGCTATTTTATAGATTAATTCGTTCTTCTAAGCGTATATTCTGATATATTCTGTAAATTAATAGTCTGTAAACGATAGATTCTATCTAACCAATAAGTGGGTCTCCGTACAGGCGTTATCATTCCGGGTTAGAGTGGACCTGATAACTAAGGTATGACTCTGCACTCCCTAAATCTGTAGAAATATTGTTGTGATAGAACGCTGTTTCTTCTAGCCGTTTTCCTAGTGATTCAAGCACACCAATAACGCTATATAATATTCCCTTATAGATTGTTCGTTCTCTCTCTAGATAATCGATGAACAAAATACCTTACACATTCTGAAATACGGAGGCCAAAACCTTGCCTGCTGATGTTTGCATCTTTGGTCGCTTTGGACGGTTTTACCTGCTGCTGTCCACCCAGCTGACTGTCGATTTGACTCCGGATTGAAATGGTTTGATCCATGTTTAATCAATTATCGCATATTCACGCTAAAACTCGTTGCTGCGTTAAAACAGTTGCAAATAACGCTTCGAATCGTCGACGCGCTGTTGTTTTTGATCGACTGTGAGCAAACGCGGCATCCGCTTTCAACACAGCTTTCTAATTGACAAATGTTCATGCAAAATGTTGAATACTCTGACAGCTGCTATTTGCAACTCCACTGCTCTCTCACCCAACTTCAATTTACGATCGTCCTAAACGAGTTTGTGGACTTTTTTTATGTTCTCCGGATCAACTGCCAAATTTGGTCGACCTGAGCGTTCAGCATCATTTATGTCTGTACGATCGTGTTTAAAGTCAGCATGCCGCCTCTTAAACGGTTTTTCCAGCAGAGCCCGAATAACATTTATCAAGCTATTTTTTTTTTACTTGAACAGTATATTTCACCTCAGAAAGCAATGCTTTATCAACAGACGAATTTCAGACTTTTCCATTGTTTGTTTTTAAATGTGCGACAGTGGCTTCACTTAAATAACTGTAACTCGTAAACTAATAATCGGATTGCGCTGACATTTTCACACGTGCTATTTTAAGGTTAAAACTTTATAAAAATAATATGGATTATTTGGTACTACTCCATGATATGCGCCTAATTTCCGTGACTGCTCGGCGGCAACGATCGGGCAGGTCGCGGAAGCGCCCGAGAGCTGCCGAGACGAAAACGAGGCTGAAGCAAAACTGAAAGTCGTAAAAATGGAAGAGTGGCAGACGACAATATAAGACGAAGAATACAAAAAACAAACAAGCCGCGCGTGCGTGGTCCGCCTCTGTATATGACTCGATGTGGCGAGTGTAAAATGCAATAAATTTGGGCAATTTGGGGCATTTTTGACTCTCTTTTGACCCCCGGGGGGCGCGAACCAACATTTTTCTGAGGTCAAGGATGATCATTTTATAGCCAGAACAATTGTTTCTACATTTTGGCCAAGTTTCAGAAAAATTGAATGGATGGATCAAACGTTATGGGAGAAAAGGGTCCTTTTTTTGCCATTTTGGGGGCTTTTGACCCCCCTGGGGGCACGAACCAGATTTTTTCCAAGGTCAACGATACTTATTTTCTATTAGGAACAATTGCCTCCACATTTTGGCCAAGTTTCAGAGAAATTTAATGGATGGATGAAAGGTTATGGGGCAAAAAATGTCACAACAAGCGGTAGGAAGACCTTTCGAACCGGCCGCAAACGTATCCGTAAACCCTGACACTGGATGAGAGAATATATGAAATCTCCCCCCCCCCCCCCTAAAAAATCGGAGAATGTCACTTTCTAACCTGACAAAAGTTACAACTTCATGCAAAATTTCAGAGAAATTCAATGGATGGTTGCGGAGAAAAATCCGGACGGACGGACGGACGGACGGACAGACGGAAATGCCTCAAAACATAGGTCTCCCGATTTTATAAATCGGGGGACCAAAATTACATATATTTGAAAAAAAAAAAAAAAAAAAATTGAACAAACCATAGCTGAAGAACTATAAATAAACTTTAAAAAAATTTTTTCGTGGGCCAAATGAACCATTTTAATGTATTTTTTTTTTTACATAAATCAAAGAAGTAAATGCTATTTCTTTTACGATATTTAGGCAACTTTTTTTTTTCGTCTTTTTTTTTTTACATAAAACAAAGAAGTATGTTATTTTTCTTGGGATATTTAGGCAAGTTTTTTTTTTGTAGATTTTATTTGGGGGGGGGGGGGGGGATTTCATATATTTTCTCATCCAGTGTCAGGGTTTACGGATACGTTTGCCGCCGGTTCGAAAGGTCTTCCTACCGCTTGTTTTGTTGTGCTGAGGGTAGATGATGGCAGCAACCTGATCGGTCAGCTCTGCTTCAGCCTTGTTTTCGTCTCGGCAACTCTCGGGCGCTTCCGCGACCTGCCCGATCGTTGTCGCCGAGCAGTCACGGAAATTAGGCGCTTCATCTGGAGTAGTACCGATTATTTTTATTACTGGCGCCATCTAAATGTCATACTTGGAATTTATTGAGCGCTGTGTTAGATCTCCAATATAACCACCTGATGAAGTTTCATATTACACCCAGAACAGATCGTATCCTATCCATAGACAGGTCGGTTTTGCGGTTTTACGGCATCTCAACCATCATTGGATCATTTTACGCCGAAACCGTACATATATTATTTATGCAATTGGTTTATAAATTAATGTGTTTTGTAGGGGAATATTTTGTAAACAAATGATGTGTTCTTTTTTTTTTTTAACTAAGTTATCTTTTTTAACAGATTAATGGCAAGCTGGAAAGAATAACAAAAATCGAAAGTGAGATCTTACAATTATCTATATATTTTTCTTTTCAATCTTATATAATGAATCTGCCCAAATGTTTGGAAATCATTTGATATTTTGGGAGACGCCTCCCCTTGTCAAAAATAGACACAAAAGAAAAGTTCGATTTTCGGGAATTCGGCAAGATGGACGCCGGAAATTAGAAGTGAAAACAGGATCAGTCCCGCAGATGAAGATGGGAAATGTAAGATTTAAAAGAAAAATAAATAGATAGTTGAAGGATCTCACGTTCGATTGTTTATTTTTGTTCTTTCCAGCTTCCCACTAATTCGGCTCTCTGCATTGTCTTCCGCCTTCTTAATACCTTATATATATATATATATATATATATATATATATATATATATATGTATATATATATATATATATATATATATATATATATATATATATATATATATATATATATATATATATATATATACCTTATTATATTAAGGATTATTCTTAGAATCGACGCGCCGATTTTTCATAAAACCTGACTGCGCAGTTTTTTTTTAAATATAAGGATTTATTGAAATAAATTTCAGCGTGCCGGAAAAACTGGAGTTTGATCAACCTGTTGGATACGGCTTACCTTCGAGGGTGTATCCCAAGGTTTCGTCGCAGTTGGCTTGTGTCCCTCAGCCGTTGATCTATAACCACGGACGCCGAAATAATGTGTACGAGAGAGAGAGAACGAGAGAAAGAGAGAGATAAAGAAAGAGAGAGAGAGAGAGAGAGAGAACGAGAGAAAGAGAGAGATAACTGTGCCCACACCCCCTTCCCTTCCTCTTCGGGTTGTTAAGGAACACTGCGTTTTTCGCGTCTTATCGGTCGGCTGATCGCAGGCTCAAGACACAGACCGCTCTCAAAACGGAAGTAACGTTATTTTACTGACTTCCGCTTTTAGCTCCGACCACCATTTTAGGGCCCTGACTTCGTTATCTAACAAACAAATCAATGGAATGAAATCATCTCATAGAAAAACGAGGTCGGATACGAGGACCTGCAGACCTTGAAAATCAGCTTTTATAACTGAGCACTTGAATAGTGCACGTCTACTGTCCTGTCTCCCCTGGAATCATCCGATCACTTAGTTGTCACAGTTAGGATCAAATCGAAGTTCAGTAAGACCTCTGAAGCCCCTTTCCATCGCAGAGTTTATCAATACTGAACGGCTGATTCGGAAAGCTTAGGATCTTTCATATCTGAAACCCCTCTGAAATCCATTTTCAAAATAAATGTGTCCTGTATCGCATCCGCTATATCTGATTGGCTAATCGTTAGGATTGAGAGCTGTATACCCTCCAACAAGCCAGCAACATATTCTAACAGAGACCAAACCACAACACTTTTCTACAGAAACCATTATTTCAATTGCTTTCAACGAAATAGATGCTCCAAAACCAAAGCCTCCTTTAAAACTGCCCGCAACTGCGGCAAAAGGCTTATAAAGAATCCTATGCCAAATCCGTTAAATCTAGAGTGACCGATCAGACGCTCGGCTCCCATGAGGTGTGGAGTATAAAAAAGGGGCCCTGAACAGATGCAAGGCTTTTATCCCAACCATCGTTGATGGACCAGAGGTTACCTTAGCATTTGATGAAGCCAAACTTTTCACAAAGAATTTTTCAGCAAATTCCATCCTTTGCGATCAGGACCATTTACCTCCAGAATCCCCCTATGACTATAAATAACATAAGCGACACCCGTATATTTGTCCGGGATGTTGCTAAACTTATCAAAAACCAGCAAGGCAACTGGCCCCGTCAACCTTCCAGTCACAGTGCTTAAGAAACTGCAACCGGAAATACCCTTCCTCTTTACAAAGTTATTCAATGGTTAATAAAGAAGAAATTCTTTCCATCATCATGGAAGACTTCATCGGTCTGCCCAGCGTTTAAACATACTGAAGATCGGTCTTCTGCATCGCAGTACAGACCGATCAGTCTCCTATGCAGCATGATTAATTGTTTGATTCTGTGATAAATAAAGAAGTCAATCCCCCAGAAATCAAGCAATATGGATTTCGTCCTGCAATATCAACAGCTGACGTGCTGACAAATATCGCACAAGATCAATGCATCTAGAGGCGGTGGCTTCGTTTCTAGCGCGATAGCTCTTGATATATCAAAGGTTTGCCTGAGAAGCTTGTTAACTATGGAATATTTGGAAATGTATCTCAACCATCAAATCCTTTCTGATAGGGTTAGGGTTAGGGTTAGGTTAAAAGTAGTTATTTACGAGCAAGAGTCTGAAACACATAGTATTAATCCTCTTCCTAATCTTCATAAATGATCTTCCAACTCATATTCTAAGATCATTGACATCGACGTAGATGACTATGGCAGCACTTCAAAGAGCATTGATGATCAAGATCTTTACGATTCTCTCTCTTTCAACACCTTTAAAACCAATCTCCTAGCTTTTCAATACCAACGCTCTGACCCCAGTTGAAGTGAATGACTCTTTCGCTGTTTTGATAAGCTCGTATGGCTGACTTACATTCCAGACCTTAAATAGAAGACTTACATAAGATCTGTTGCTAAGTACGCTGGTTAGATCCTTCTACCGCTACAGAAAGTACCTCATTCCGGATGCTATTCTATACCTATATACGAGTAAGACACGTCCTAAGATGGGGCACTATTGTCATATTCGGAGAGGTGCCGCTCAGGGCACTCTTTCTTTTCCTAAGGGACTACTGAGAATTAGGAAGTAGGTTTAGGGCGTCATTCTAAGTCGGGAGCTGTGCAGCGAGATGTCTGTTTACATTAGTTTTAAACCTCTGCATGTCGGTACTGTCGGGGAAACAGGGGGCAGGGAGGGAATTCCAGAGGCCAGCAGTACGATAAAAGAAGCTATTGGAGTAGAAAATTGACTTCAAAATCTAGTGAATAATGATCTCTTCCGTTTACTTTTAGGTACACATAAAGGGGAAAGCTAAATTATTTACAGTGTTTGTAGACGAGTTCTTGCTGTGAATGTTTTGCAAGGAAGAACCATAGATCGGAGCTCAGTCGAGCACTTACCACGAAAATAGCACAGAAGCTTCTCTGAGTATCACTTGTCCTAGATGTGACAACAGTCCTCCATCTTAGGACGCAGTTGACTCTTGTACGGGTAAATGGATTGCGTCAGGAGTTAGATACCTTCTCTAACGGTAGAATACTCCAACCCTTTTTTCCGGCTATCTTAGCAACAGATTTGATGTAAGACTTACATTTCAAGTCTGGGGTGAGGGCCAGTCATAGAAGCTCATCAAAGCAGCGACTTGCTCAATGAGAGAGACATTAATTTCAATTGGGCCAAAGCGAGGATCCGAGCGTTGGTGGTGAAAGGAGCGAACATTGGTTTTAGACGTATTAAAAGTAACCAGTCACATTTTCCCCATTGAACGACGTGCTCGGAAGAGAGAGAATCAGAAAGATCCTGATTATCAATGCTCTTCAAAGTGTTGCCATAGATGGTTGTTTCAACGAAAGATCTTAGAATGTAATTTGGGAGATCATTGATGAAAATCAGGGAGAGGGTTGGGCCCAGAAAGGATTGATTGCCGGCCCCTTTCCGGAGATTAAAATATAGTATCTGTTCGGCCCAAGGGAGCCATCCATTTAGAAATTACCTTCTTCGAAATGTTTATATATTGTCGCCTGAGGCACCTTCGCTTGTGATGTAGTATCGACGGGACCATATAAATTTCTGTACCTTGTGCAGAGTGCCCCGTTTTGTGGAGTTGGACTTCTTTTAACATTAAAACTGATCATATTTAGCCCTCGTGGGGAGTCATATAGATAAACCACCCTATTAATAGATGTTATCTTTTTTGCTTGGCTGCTGAGGTGTCATCACTTGTGATCGGTTGCCAACGGGGCTGCAAAGGTTAATTTTTGTACATGGTATAGATCGCCCCATTTGGGAGTGCGAGACTTCTCCCGCCATTAAAACCGACTTTGTGTGATGATTTGTCCTCGTGGGGAGGTAAGTAAATACAAATCGACCTTATTTTTTTTACCTACAACTCCCGAGAGGGAATACACGGAAAAATAATTAAAAACGAAAAAAAAAAGAAGAAAATGTAGAAAAAACAAAAGAGCAAACATGAAAAAATAAAAGCATATGAAATCAACGTTACTTGAGGATCTACGAGGTTCTCCACCGAAGGATGAACTTATACGCGTTGGCTACACTTAACTAAATCAGACGTACACACCGGAAGTCAGCAAGGCGGAAGTTTTTAATAAGCCATTTTGTTCTTTGCTTTTTCTGCTTTTTTTATATTATTATTATTATTATTATTATTATTATTATTATTATTATTATTATTATTATTCCTTTCGTGGGCCCCACCCCCATTGGGATGATAATGATAGCGAGCATGTCTGCTAAGTTCTTTATTCTCTGTCCGTGTTACGCACCAATCCGGGTGTAAGCCTCCGCGGCAAAATGAGGGCAGACTGCAGCACCGACCCCAGGTTCCCCCGGTTTGCACGAGGCGGCGTTCCTTTTGTACGTGTAGCCAGCACTACCCTTCACTCGCCTCTTGTATATATATATATATATATATATATATATATATATATATATATATATATATATATATATATATATAAAGAGAGAGAGATATAATATATAGGTATGTATATATATATACACACACGCACACACACAGACACACACAGACATACACAGACACACACACACACACACACACACACATATATATATATATATATATATTTGTCTGAGATGAACCTGAATTCACTGTTAGTAATCTCTTGGGTCGTTTATCATTCATCTCTGAGGCTCAGGGTTCATTACTCATTGTTTGGGTTGTGTTTCTGTTTGGCTTCGGAAGATCGTTTTTCGTTTTTTTTAAATCATTCTTTTCATTCAGGGCTAGTTTCTTTATGGCTACTGTAGTGGTTTCTTATATATATATATATATATATATATATATATATATATATATATATATATATATATATATATATATATATATATATATATATATATATATATATTATTTGGTACAAAGAGATTAGTACAACATTAGTATCGTCGGTTTCAAGCTCAGAAGAACTTAATCATCCGGCTCTCTTCAGCTTATGTTGTCACTGGTGACAACATAAGCTGAAGAGAGCCGGATGATTAAGTATTTCTGAGCTTGAAACCGACGGTACTAATGTTATACTAATTTTTCTGTACCAAAAAATAAATAAATATTACACTCTTAATTTTGATTCTCAATTAATCAAGTACTCTGCTGGGATTTTTCCTACTATATTACAAAAGAAGTTATATATATATATATATATATATATATATATATATATATATATATATATATATATATATATATATATATATATTATTTCATGTATATACACACATATAAAACATATTATCAGGTGGTATAAGATATTGTGTATATACTTTTTAGTATTTACTTCAACAGTGCTCAATACGTGAGTAGAGCTTAGTAGAGGTATAAAAACATATGGTAAGTAAGCTACACAAAGGCGCCCGTCTTTAATTTCCGCAGGAAAGTATCAGGCTAAACAGGGACCATGACATGCTTAGAGACCTTGATTGTCTAGACAATTGAAAAAAACGGCTGTTAAGATTAATCTCCTTGTTGAAAAATAAAGATATCGTCGTTGGAATTCGTTTTCATTTTCGATTGTCTATTTATAAAAGCTCTGGAATTATCAATTAATATATATCGAGTTTTAAAACTGAAGCTTTGACTAATAAAAGTTAATATATATATATATATATATATATATATATATATATATATATATATATACATATATATATATATATATATGGTAAGCTATGAAAATATATTTGTGGCAATTAAGCTACACAGAGGCTCTCCGTTAAATAAACAAATAAGTAAAAAAACTAAACTAAACTAAACTAAAACCTAACAACTTAAAAACTAAAACCTAAAATAGAAAAACACGTGTTAAAATCAGTTCACCCATTATATTGACACAACAAAGAAACAGGGTATAGGCCACTCTATAGAAAACAGAACAATAGAACAGGATATAGGAAGTAAAACTAACCGGACCTTTGTTCGTGGGAAGCCCAACGATTGGCTAAGAGAACAACAAAGAATCTGATTGGTTAACTAACAAGCCGTGTATATAAAAAGACCCGGCAAAACTAGCTCCATACATTTTAGCCTAAAGATACCCCCGGGGATGAAACGCAGGAGCCTCTGTGTAGCTTAATTGCCATAAATATATTTTCATAGCTTACTACCTAGCTTTACTTACGTATCGAGCACTGTTGAAGTAAATAATGAAAATTGATACATAAAAAATTATATCTCTTTATAAAATTGTATGTGGATACATGAAATAGTAATAGTTATATATATATATATATATATATATATATATATATATATATATATATATACTAGCAGTATGGAGTTATATTGCTGGTCGAATGACTTCGTAAGAAAAAATAATTTAAAATATAATCATGTCTACAATTTTTGCCTTAAGGGAAAAGTTAAAAATAACATTTGCAATATGATGTTAAGCAATAAAAATAACTGTAAGCGCGATGGTGTGTTGAAGAAAAGGTCATTTTATAATTTACAAATTGGCTGAATGTCAATCTATGACCCCCCCTGTAAAACATTCACAAGGAAAACTCGTCTAGCTACAACCACTATAAATAATTTCTCTAAACGAAACTTCCATGAGCAAAGTTTCTTTCCTAGGACTACCAGTCTGTGGAACTTAATACCGCGAAGCGATTTCCCAGCTAACTACAATATTGTCGTTTTCAAGTCCAATGTAAACAAATTCTGGTGCTTCTGTAATAAAAAGCCGAAAAAAAGTTTTTATCGTCTTATAGTGTTGGAGAGGTAAGTAAAGGGCAGGTGACTCTTACTACGATTTTTAATAAAGATTTTCTCTGAAATTAGGAACATGGATGTTAACACTTTCAAGTTCGAAGATATACTGTATTTTACCGCAGACAGTTAGGGTTAGGGTTAGGGTTAGGGTTTAGGGTTTAGGGTTAGGGTCATTATTAATTAAATTTATTTAAATTACATTTTATGAAAATATATTGTTTGAAAGCTAGAGCTGTTGTGAAGAGTTACCTGCCCCTTATTTACCTCTCTTACACTAAAAGACAAAAAAAACTTTTTTTCGGCTTTTTAATACAGAAGCACCCAAATTCTTGTTAAGCCGTCCTCCGTAATAATCAAACTCTGCCAAACTTCCACTATCATTACCGATCATCACTGTTATCTCACCGTCCATCTGACACTCATCAACCCTTATCCTCGAGTGGCCTTTGGGCCTTGATAAGTGGTGACTCTTTATTTAAAAATACTGTTGCTTTGTTACGATCTTCTGTGCTATTTTGTCAACTTTATAACTTTTGTTTTACACAAAAATGATCAATTACAATCGTATAAGAAAATGACGTTGATTTAGTCTGGATGCTGCGTTTCTCACATATACAGCAAATCGGCTTCAACGGCTGATGGATAATTGTTTTCATTTAATCATTTTAAATCCTAAAGATACCAATAACATAATTGATATGTTTAAACCTTGTTTAAATATATTATTCACTGAGATATTCTTTGTTTAATTTTGTTTTTTTGAAAAGAAAAAAAAGTCTATTTAAGAAAATAATTTTGTTTCTTTTCGTTCGAATATATTTAAATTATTTTATGGACCTTACCGATGATTGCCCCTAGTGACCGCAGATAGAATCGAAGGTGTCTTTTAGATTCTGTCAAAATTTTAAACCTTGTTGAATCTTATTTGAATGTTTTAACTGTTAAAATATCGATTTCTGTAGCACACAAGCAAACATTGGCTCATATATATATATATATATATATATATATATATATATATATATATATATATATATATATATATATATATATATACTTCCATCCCGTCACGCAAAAATTATCGAGGGAAACACCTACTTTTTTCTAGTCTTTGGATAAAACCATTTAAAGTGGCGAAGGTAATCGCAAAAGGCAATAGCAAGTGAAACAACTACCCCAGACTTTTCCCATCGCCTGGAATGAATTGGGAAAGACATACTCCAATGTTGCGACAACAGTTTCATGCCGAGATAGACACCGAATCGTCTTTTCGACAATCGGAGCTTCTTGTCACTGGACCATAGTCAGAAGCGAGGAAAAGAGTGCGAAATTGGAGTTTCATTTACTTCCTGATGACGAGGTTAGACACACAGTCAGATGGTGTTTCGTATAGGCAGCGCACTAGAGAAAGTACAGTCTGTTCCACAAAAAATGGCTGAGTAGCTCCGTCGGTATTCCTCGGTTGGGGCGCTTGAGGTGATTTGCAATATACTAACCCCTTCTGAAAGAGAGAAGATAATGCCTGGGAGGGTAGATCTCCTGGGACTAGACAGAACCATACCTCATTCCGAGAGAAGCAAGGCCACTGTCAGACTGATCGTCGAAGACGTATCCCCAACTGGTATTAACAACACTCACCCAAGCAGTGCTGGCCTATATATATATATATATATATATATATATATATATATATTCCTCTTTGTAATATAGCAGGAAAAATCCCAGCAGAGTGCTCGATTAATTGAAAATTAAAGTTAAAAATTAAAAATTAAGAGCGTAATACTTATGTATTTTGGTACACAAAAATTAGTACAACATTCGTACCGTCGGTTTCAAGCACAGCACGACTTACGCATCCGGCTCTTTTCAGCTTCTGTTGTTATATATATATATATATATATATATATATATATATATATATATATATATCAGAATTACGGTCAATAAATCACTGGTGCGGAAGCCAAGGTTCATGAGTACTTGATAGTATAGAAGTGGAATAAAGAACCTTGGACTGACGAATCAAAGTTCGAAATCTTTTGCGAATTGCATAGTCGAGGATTTTTACCAGGTGAAAGGGGGTAGAATGCGGCCATCTATCATACTACGATTCTTTTTAATAGCAGTTGGGCAAAAATTAAAGCTAAGTAATCGAAAAGTTTGGCTCACCTCTGGCAATTATTGCAGGAAAACTGGCACTAAGATATCAGTGAGTCTACCTCCAGTCTTTGATGGTATAGTGGAATAAATGCTGAGAATCTTTGAAGAAGTTATACTAGCCTAAAGGAACAATTTTGATGAATGAAAAGTCGATGTTTGTGCGTTTCTATTTGAGTTTAATCTATATAATACTAGGTTGTCCCAAAAGTTCGTAAACACTTGGTTGTACCAAAAGTTCGTGAACACTTGGTTGTCCCAAAAGTTCGTAAACACTTGGTTGTACCAAAAGTTTGTAAAAACTTGGTTGTCCCAAAAGTTCGTAAACTCTTAGTTGTCCCAAAAGTTCGTAAACACTTGGTTGTCCCAAAAGTTTGTAAACACTTGGTTGTCCAAAACGTTCGTAAACACTTGGTTGTCCAAAACGTTCGTAACACAACCTTAATAGTACGCTGAGGCATTTTATGTTCGCACGTACGTTATCATCTTTCTTACACATTAAAACTAACTTTGATCATGACCCTAACCAAACTCTAAACCCTTACCTTAACCATAACACTAACCCTAATTTTAACTCTAACCTTAACTCTAACTCCCACTTTCACCCTGACCCTGATCCTAACCCTAACCCTAACCCTAACCCTAACCCTAACCCTAACCTTAACAGCGGGACCAAAGTTAGCTCGCGTCGTAATATAATAAAGCACCGAATTTCTATAGGGTCCAGGAATTTACTATAATAAATAAAACTATTATAATGCTAAAGTTTTGTAATTAAAAATAATATTTTAAGGATAATAAAAAAATAAAAAAATATCGAGGTTGACTAAATACTTTTGACTGGTAGTTTATGCATGAAAGGTTTGTTTTTTTGGTAAACCAATAAAAATCATTGTAAATAGCAGGGTGCTCGTATTTAATAAGTACTGCTACTAAAATATAAAACTAATGGCTTTTGGTTGACACATTCTCAAAGGTTAACATCGTAAAAAGTTTAAATATCGAGTGGAATACTGGGAAATGGACAATTTCAAAGAAAGGCGGAACATGTAAAGGTCATTCGATATTGAAACTGTTGAAGATTTGAACCTTGCAGAGTGGATTACCCGAAAGGCACTTATGGCGGTAGTTTCCTCGACTTTATTCTTGTTACTTATTAAATATGGCAACCCTCTTGTATATCTCGATTTATCTCTATATATAAATCTCCGTATATAAAGTTAATATATATATATATATAAATTCCCGACACAGTTTTTCATGGTAAACAACTGATGATCCCTTAAATAATGTTAAGACTAGCGTAAATTATTGGAAGTAAACTAATATAGTCACTTTAAAAAGTAAATTGACTTACAAGAAAAGTAATTTTCCACCGAACGACTTGGGACTAAAGTGTTTTTTCCATATAGTTTTAATGGTTGAAAAACTTCCGAGACTATATATATATATATATATATATATATATATATATATATATATATATATATATATATATATATATATATATAGTCTACGAAGTTTATATATATGTATATGTATATATATATATGTATATGTATATATATATATATATATATATATATATATATATATATATATGTATATGTATATGTATATATGTATATGTATATGTATATGTATATATTTATATATATATATATATATACCATGTTTGTGTTTAATAATCCAAGTTAATATATATATATATATATATATATATATATATATATATATATATATATATATATAACTTTATATACATGAAAAGGCTTTTCTAAAACCGAAAATTTAGATTTAAAAAAATAGTTTAATAAATATTTCATGTATTTGACAAAATCGCGTGTCATGTTGTCTGATTCTAAAATTTCAAAGTTTATCATTTCAACTGCGTTTCAAACTGTAGCAACACTTATTTCATTATTGTATACACGCATTTAAGCGCGCTGTTCTACAGGTCGGACATTAAAAAAAACAGTCTCTTCTATAACACCAGAAAATTGTCGATCTACCTTAGTAAGACTTATCTCAGTATATATATATATATATATATATATATATATATATATATATATATATTCATTAAATACTTACGTGCTCGACTTTAATTTACCTAAATGCTCTTCTTATTGAATCATATTTTAGTATTTTACCTACAGACAACGTTGTTTCGGACTTTAGTCTTCATCAGTGCAGGAAGTGGTGGTTTCAGGCGGTCAGACGAGTTCGAAGGCTGTTCGTAGATTCAGAAGAGAATCCCGGTGCTACGTCCTAATATATTAGGCTAACATTACTGAAATTAAGATACATTTAAAGTCAGCAACAGGGTTCAAACATTCCGAGATCAAAGAGTGCTTGAACACGCGGGCGTGTAAGCTTTGCTTCCGTAGGTTAACGACCTCAGATTTTTATAATTTCAGACAGTTCTAAACTATATATATATATATATATATATATATATATATATATATATATATATATGTAAAGATAGATGAAAGAAGAGGGATAAACATGTACGAATGACAAATTTATTTCAACTTAAATTGTTCGATGCAAGGTGTACTCGGTAAAAATATGTTAAGATTTTAATCTTTGAAAAGCCTTGGCTTAAGGAAAGAATAATACACATATTTTTACCGAATATACCTTGCATTGAACAATCAAAGTTGAAATAAATTTGTCATTCGTACATGTTTATCCCTATTCATTCATTTATTTTTATAATTGCTCTATATCGTATATTAAGCTTAAACTATTTCACTATAGGTTCTATCTACTAAAAGTATACTTTTAGTTTCATATTATATAAATATATATATATATATATATATATATATATATATATATATATATATATATATATATATATAAACTATTAAAGTGTTTTATACTTACAGACGACGTCGTTTCGAGTTTTACCCTCATCAGTGCGGGAGTGGCGGTTGCAAGCGATCGCATGTGCTCGACCGCAGTTCGTAGATCAACCTAGAAACACGCGCCTAACGCCTAAGCCCACACGGCCGCGAGAAATCATCTCAGAAAGTAATTGAAATTAATGTACATTTACCCGAAAGGCGGTGGCAAGCGCCATGTTGTCGATAGTGTTCAACGCTCGAGTGGAACTTTACTTAATCGTCGGATGCCAACAATGCTGTAATTTAAAACAGGGCTCTACTATTTAGACTATTAAATCTTAAAGGGTCATTAACTATAAATATTTTTTAAATATTAGTGTGTTTTATACCTAACGACGTCGTTTCTGGATTTATACCCTCATCAGTGCGTATCATCATATATGGGATGGATGTTGTAGTTTGCGTAGTATGTGAGAAACTGTATTTGAAGCTATGACAATGCAGTTTGGTAAAAAAAAAACACTATTTGGTACGAGACGATGTAACAGAATAAATGTCAATACTGAAAAATTTTAATAATTTTCAATTAACTAAAATATATTGTATAGTTAATTGCAAATTATTGGTATAAAATATAGAAAAGTCCTTTTTTATATTTTATATTATTTTATATGTTATACTATTCTTGATTAAACTTGATTAAAAAAAGTTGTTTAGTATGTAACTTTACATTTTCTCATTTTAACTTTCACTTAACTATAATAATGCTCACCAATATTGAGTATTTAACTTTACATTTTCTCATTTTAACTTTCACTTAACTATAATAATGCTCACCAATATTGAGTATTTAACTTTACATTTTCTCATTTTAACTTTCACTTAACTATAATAATGCTCACCAATATTGAGTATTTAACTTTACATTTTCTCATTATAACTTTCACTTAACTATAATAATGCTCACCAATATTGAGTATTTAACTTTACATTTTCTCATTTTAACTTTCACTTTACTATAATAATGCTCACCAATATTGAGTATTTAACTTTACATTTTCTCATTTTAACTTTCACTTAACTATAATAATGCTCACCAATATTGAGTATGTAACTTTACATTTTCTCATTTTAACTTTCACTTAACTATAATAATGCTCTATCACCAATATTGAGTATTTAACTTTACATTTTCTCATTTTAACTTTCACTTAACTATAATAATGCTCACCAATATTGAGTATTTAACTTTACATTTTCTCATTTTAACTTTCACTTAACTATAATAATGCTCTATCACCAATATTGAGTATTTAACTTTACATTTTCTCATTTTAACTTTCACTTAACTATAATAATGCTCACCAATATTGAGTATTTAACTTTACATTTTCTCATTTTAACTCTCACTTAACTATAATAATGCTCATCAATATTGAGTATTTAACTTTACATTTTCTCATTTTAACTTTCACTTAACTATAATAATGCTCACCAATATTGAGTATTTAACTTTACATTTTCTCATTTTAACTCTCACTTAACTATAATAATGCTCTATCACCAATATTGAGTATTTAACTTTACATTTTCTCATTTTAACTTTCACTTTACTATAATAATGCTCACCAATATTGAGTATTTAACTTTACATTTTCTCATTTTAACTTTCACTTAATTATAATAATGCTCTACCACCAATATTGAGTATTTAACTTTACATTTTCTCATTTTAACTTTCACTTAACTATAATAATGCTCACCAATATTGAGTATTTAACTTTACATTTTCTCATTTTAACTTTCACTTAACTATAATAATGCTCACCAATATTGAGTATTTAACTTTACATTTTCTCATTTTAACTTTCACTTAACTATAATAATGCTCACCAATATTGAGTATCTAACTTTACATTTTCTCCTTTTAACTTTCACTTAACTATAATAATGCTCTATCACCAATATTGAGTATTTAACTTTACATTTTCTCATTTTAACTTTCACTTAACTATAATAATGCTCACCAATATTGAGTATTTAACTTTACATTTTTTCATTTTAACTCTCACTTAACTATAATAATGCTCACCAATATTGAGTATTTAACTTTACATTTTCTCATTTTAACTTTCACTTAACTATAATAATGCTCACCAATATTGAGTATTTAACTTTACATTTTCTAATTTTAACTCACACTTTACTATAATAATGCTCACCAATATTGAGTATTTAACTTTACATTTTCTCATTTTAACTCTCACTTAACTATAATAATGCTCACCAATATTGAGTATTTAACTTTACATTTTCTCATTTTAACTTTCACTTAACTATAATAATGCTCACCAATATTGACTATTTAACTTTACATTTTCTCATTTTAACTCTCACTTAATTATAATAATGCTCACCAATATTGAGTATTTAACTTTACATTTTCTCATTTTAACTTTCACTTAACTATAATAATGCTCTATCACCAATATTGAGTATTTAACTTCACATTTTCTCATTTTAACTTTCACTTAAGTATAATAATGCTCACCAATATTGAGTATTTAACTTTACATTTTCTCATTTTAACTTTCACTTAACTATAATAATGCTCACCAATATTGAGTATTTAACTTTACATTTTCTCATTTTAACTTTCACTTAATTATAATAATGCTCACCAATATTGAGTATTTAACTTTACATTTTCTCATTTTAACTTTCACTTAACTATAATAATGCTCTATCACCAATATTGAGTATTTAACTTTACATTTTCTCATTTTAACTTTCACTTGATTATAATAATGCTCACCAATATTGAGTGTTTAACTTTACATTTTCTCATTTTGACTTTCACTTAACTATAATAATGCTCACCAATATTGAGTATTTAACTTTACATTTTCTCATTTTAACTCTCACTTAACTATAATAATGCTCACCAATATTGAGTATTTAACTTTACATTTTCTCATTTTAACTCTCACTTAACTATAATAATGCTCTATCACCAATATTGAGTATTTAACTTTACATTTTCTCATTTTAACTTTCACTTAACTATAATAATGCTCACCAATATTGAGTATTTAACTTTACATTTTCTCATTTTGACTTTCACTTAACTATAATAATGCTCACCAATATTGAGTATTTAATTTTACATTTTCTCATTTTAACTTTCACTTAACTATAATAATGCTCTATCACCAATATTGAGTATTTAACTTTACATTTTCTCATTTTAACTTTCACTTAATTATAATAATGCTCACCAACATTTAGTATTTAACTTTACATTTTCTCATTTTAACTCTCACTTAACTATAATAATGCTCTATCACCAATATTGAGTATTTAACTTTACATTTTCTCATTTTAACTTTCACTTAACTATAATAATGCTCACCAATATTGAGTATTTAACTTTACATTTTCTCATTTTAACTTTCACTTAACTATAATAATGCTCTATCACCAATATTGAGTATTTAACTTTACATTTTCTCATTTTAACTTTCACTTTACTATAATAATGCTCACCAATATTGAGTATTTAACTTTACATTTTCTCATTTTAACTTTCACTTAATTATAATAATGCTCTACCACCAATATTGAGTATTTAACTTTACATTTTCTCATTTTAACTTTCACTTAACTATAATAATGCTCACCAATATTGAGTATTTAACTTTACATTTTCTAATTTTAACTTTCACTTTACTATAATAATGCTCACCAATATTGAGTATTTAACTTTACATTTTCTCATTTTAACTTTCACTTAATTATAATAATGCTCACCAATATTGAGTATTTAACTTTACATTTTCTCCTTTTAACTTTCACTTAACTATAATAATGCTCTATCACCAATATTGAGTATTTAACTTTACATTTTCTCATTTTAACTTTCACTTAACTATAATAATGCTCACCAATATTGAGTATTTAACTTTACATTTTCTCATTTTAACTTTCACTTAACTATAATAATGCTCACCAATATTGAGTATGTAACTTTACATTTTCTCATTTTAACTTTCACTTAACTATAATAATTCTCTATCACCAATATTGAGTATTTAACTTTACATTTTCTCATTTTAACTTTCACTTAACTATAATAATGCTCACCAATATTGAGTATTTAACTTTACATTTTCTCATTTTAACTTTCACTTAACTATAATAATGCTCACCAGTATTGAGTATTTAACTTTACATTTTCTCATTTTAACTTTCACTTAACTATAATAATGCTCACCAATATTGAGTATTTAACTTTACATTTTCTCATTTTAACTTTTACTTAACTATAATAATGCTCTATCTCCAATATTCTTTCATCGTATTAAAGATTACAATGAAATGAGTATCTTATTTTTTAATATTTTAATATTTTTAAGTTATTGCAGTATATCTATTTGCATTTATTACAGATTACTTTAAAACCATTCATTTCTGGAGATTTTCAGTGGCACGTTCTGATTCCTTGTACAAAAATACACTTATATTGCAAATTCCATGGCTTACTCTTGTGTTTTAACAAAGATATAACATTTTTATTGAAAAATTGGTGTAAAAAATGGGGCAAAACGCACATGGTCTTAAAGAGGAAAAAATATCCAATCGTGCGAGGCTCAAAAATAGTCATAACTTCCTTATTTTTAGTCAGATTTAAAAAAATTAAAAAGATTCTTTCTTAGATCATCAAGCTCTTTCTATATATGCCATTATCGAGATATTTGAAGCAATTTAAATTGTTCATGCTCTTTCTTGGCCTTTCGGCTAAGACGAAAGTGTAGTATCTGTTCCGATGTATACTACACCCTATAGACCGGTGTCGTCTTGGCCTTCGGGGCTTGATTTCCGCCGGTCTATGGGTTTGTCTTGTACAGTTCTAGGAGGTCCACTCTCCCAGGCTTTGTCTTCTCACCCTTTGAGAAGGGGTTAGTTTATTGCTAGTCGCCTGAGGCGCCCCTACCGGGGAATGCCGATGGGGCTGCCTATGCATTTTTTGTAGACCAGAGTGCTCATCTTCTCAGGCGCTGGCTTTTCAAATCTCACTTTCCAACCTTATCTCACATCTTACTGCTGTGCGAGGTAGATAAATAAATGTATGAGAAATTATTTTCATATATTTATTCTGATATGTATTCATATATGTGTACGTGCATATACGTATGTTCATACATATGTATGAATACATAAGTGAATAATAAATAAATACACTATCACTGAAATACTTGAATAAATATGAATAAATACATCCTTTCTTTTTTTCTCTCTTAATACTTCACGTTTTTCACTTCTCCAACAGTAATTTTAAGAAATTATATCATGTATTTATATCTGCATATATGTTTGTATATACATATGCATGTATGTGTATTTATATACTTATGAATAATCCAATAATAAATAAATAATTAATAAAGAAAGAATAAATAATTAGATAAATAATAAACAAGTCAATACACCAACACATAAATAAAAAAATAAATATATCCGTCTCTTTATTTCGTAAACTCTTTACTCATCCCATCAACCAACAATCATATTTATTTTAAAATAATGGACAAAACCACACTTTTATATTCTTACCACTTCTTGTTACAAATCAATCACCCTTTTGTATTTTAGCTTTCCACACATTGGGTACGATTTAACGTGGTAACTTGTGTATGTGTATGTGCATATATATCTATGTGCCTAAATGGGCATGTGTTTTATGCTCATATATATATATATATATATATATATATATATATATATATATATATATATATATGTGTGTTTAGGTATCAAATGTGGACACTTTTCTCACGCCTTACCTTGTTCACCCCTCTCGCCCCGCCCTCGCCCCCATCACCTGCTACACCGTCCGATTACACGACCCTGATATCTTAACCTCACACTTTTCTCATCTCATAGATAAATAAAAAAATAGTTCAGTAAACATATCTCGTATCCCTCCTTTATAATTTAAATTAATTCAAGCTTCTACCAACGTTCGCCCCACTCCCTCCACATTTATTGTAATATCCTTCCCACTTGCGAATTATTTTATACCCCAACCGCCATTAGCAATTGCCACCATCTATTTGTATTTCATAATTTGACTTTTTCTTAAGCGGCCGCAGGTTTTGAGCCGGCAGCCGCCGCCGCCACCTATGCCCTTCAAACATTTTCTACTTGGGTGTTGTTTTCTTCAAGAAGTATTACAATACAAAACAAGACGAAACGTTGGTGAATGCATACATCATATTTTTTGTTTTTCTTTTTTCAATTTCCATATATATATATATATATATATATATATATATATATATATATATATATATATATATATATATATATATATATATATATATATATATATCAACAACAGTAACAACAACCCCTGAAGACGATCGCGAAAATCACAAGCGTTCGAGTTCCATACTCTTTGAACGGACACAAGAAACTCGGAAACCAGCTCACAGAGTCGAGACAACTATTAAAAAAATAAAGAAATGAAGAAATTCAGTTGTCATATATTGATAACGCAGGGTGTTTCAAAAGTCTTGGGAACATTACAAATGTGTATATCTCATGAACGCTTCCAGGTAGAAAAATGAAACTGGTGCCATTTTAAAGCTTGCTTAATCAAGTTTTTGGTCATACTAATGATTTTCGTGTTATCTTTCCAGGTGCAGTAATGGCGTTCTCTAAACAAGACAAGGCCTTTTGCGTCGTCCAATTTGCAAAGACTGAATCGTGGACATGTGTTCAGCGTGCATTTCGCAGGAAATTTAAAAAAGAAGCCCCTGAAAGGAAATCCATTGTCAGATGGCATGCTAAATTTGTGAAAGATGGGTGTTTGTGCCCAAGTAAGCGAACAGGTCGCCCTTCAACTTCAGAAGATGCAGTTGAGCAAGTTCGGACAGCCTTTCAGCGGAACCCCCGTAAATCAGTGAGAAGAGCCAGCAGGGAACTTCAGCTTGCTCCAGCAACTGTCTGGCGTGTCTTAAGGAAACGACTGCAAATGGTACCTTACAAGCTCAAGTTTGTCCAAAAGTTGAAGGACACTGATAAGCCACTTCGCCGTGACTTTTGCATTGCAATGCAAGATAAGTTGGAAGATAACGGCTTTGATGACCGGCTTGTTTTTAGCGATGAGGCGACCTTCCATCTGAATGGCAAAGTTAACAAGCATAACACTCGCATATGGGGTACTGAGAATCCTCATGAACTTCTTGAGCACGAGCGAGATTCACCAAAAGTGAACGTGTTTTGTGCAATTTCCAAGAAAGGTGTCTATGGACCGTTCTTCTTTGAAGAGGCAACTATCACTGGTGAATCCTATCTCAACATGCTGGAAGACTGGTTAATGGCTCAGTTGGAACAAGCAGAATCTGATGACTTCATTTTTCAACAAGATGGTGCACCACCACACTGGAGTCTTAGAGTAAGGCAGTTTCTTAACACAAGGCTGCCTGATAGATGGATTGGGAGATCTGGGGGAGGTGATGGCGTTCTTATGCCCTGGCTTCCTAGGTCTCCAGATCTTACCCCATGTGACTTTTTCCTTTGGGGCTTTGTCAAGCAACAAGTCTATGTGCCGCCCCTTCCTAGAGATATTGACGAACTAAAGGCTCGAGTAACGGCAGTTGTGGGAACCATTGACGTCAAGATGCTGGAACGCGTTTGGCAGGAAATGGACTATCGACTAGATGTCTGCCGTGTGACGAATGGTGCTCATATTGAGCAACTTTGAAGATTCCCCACAAAACTTGAAACTTTAACCTTTCCAACGGTACCAATGTCATTTTTCAACTCCTAATAGTTTTTGAGTTATTAAAAATCGTTATGTTCCCAAGACTTTTGAAACACCCTGTATATATATATATATATATATATATATATATATATATATATATATATATATATATATATATATATATATATATATATATGTGTGTGTGTGTGTGCGTTTGCGCATGCGTATTTGACTTGGCTAAAAAATAGGAAAAACATTCATAGTCAGAAGGAAGTTTGAAGTCCGTCTTTTATCTATTCAGAATCGCCATCTTTATTTCAAATATCTGGTCGGCCGATCCGCCATTTGTCGTTTTAAGTACGTCTTAATTGTGACAGTATTCGCCGGTTCTTTGTGGCGCTAAGTACGCCATAAATTGGCAGAAGACGCCGGACAAAAGAACCGGACATCGTTGACCGTCCTTTGAAATCTTTGTAAAAAGAAAAGCAGACTCTTATTTCGGAAGCCATTTTCTGGCGCTGAATACAAAAAAAAAAAAAATGGCCACCCGAAATGGGTCTGATTCGAATGCCACACGCAAAATGTTCAGCAGGCGCCGAACGTAGACATCAAAAAGATCAAAGACATCGCGACGCTCGAACTGAACAATGCAGTATGGGTAATCAGGATATGGTCTGACTTGTACAACCGAAACAAAATCAGGAGAGAGGGTACAAAGAATGTCTTTTTACCTTTTTTTTTTCAGTCAAATTCACATCACCTACCTTCGCTCCCCGGCGAGTTCAATTTGAGAAGGAATACAATAACGGACGATCTTAAGATGCGCCCATTCAATCTACGTGTATAAGGTTGGAAAAGCGATTTGAAACTTAAGTGTGACAGATCAAACAAACTGCTATTTAACATTTAAGCGTGATAAACCGGCGAAAATTCTGTTTAAAACTAAGTGTTATATTCCTAGGAAAATACGTTTTAAATCTTAAGTGTGGCAGATCGACGAAGACGCGATTTTAAACTTAAGCTTGACAGATCAACAAAAAGTCAATTTCTAATATAAGCGTGAAATATCAACGATAATATAATTTAAAATTTAAATGAGACAGACCAACATGAATGATGCTTAAAAATGAGGTGTCACATACATAGGGAAATACGTTTTAAAGTTTCAGTTTAACAGACCAACGAAAAAGCAAATTTAAGACGTAAGTGTGACATCACGAAAAAAAAGTATTTAGAAAGTTTGTGTGGCAGAGATATCAAAATGCTATTTGAAACTTAAGTCTGACAGATTAATAAACATTCTATTTCAAACTTAAGCTTACAGAATACCGGAAATTCTATTTCAACCATAAATATGACAGTCTAACGAAAATTACATTTAAAACTTAGGCCTGACAGACCAACGAAACCGTTTTTTGAAACTTAAGCAGGAAAGCCCGACAAAAATGCTATTTCATACTCAAAGCTAATAGACTAACAAAAATACTATTTCATACTCAAAGCTAATAGACCAACGAAAAATCTATTTCATACTCAAAGCTAATAGACCAACGAAAATGCTATTTTATACTCAAAGCTAATAGACCAATGAAAATGCTATTTCATACTCAAAGCTAATAGACCAACGAAAAAGCTATTTCATACTCAAAGCTAATAGACCAACGAAAAAGCAATTTCATACTCAAAGCTAATAGACCAACA
>OY744518.1:127982282-127987282 GCA_963556195.1 Sepiola atlantica
TTATTTAAAAAATATATGTCGCTCCCCATAGAGGTGGGGACGTCACATTTGTGAAGGGAAGAATTGTTCCAATCTAGCATTTAGGTAATGCTTTTCCGTCTGAATAGTCGAATTCGTTCGAGTATCGCAATAAAGTAAAAAAATAAATGACATCTCCCCCCCTCTCTCTCTCTTTATATATATATATATATATATATATATATATATATATATATATATATATATATATATATATATATATACTGCCCCCTCCTCTGATTAAAGACAAATTCTAGTAAATAACACTAAAATTATACATTCCGAAAACAATTTTAAAAAATTAAAAATCCTGGAAGCTATCTACATAAAAACACAACAACCTTAAATTAACAACATCACATATGAAACCAGTGGTAACATTTTAAAATGCTTAACGTAATGCGATTTTGTTCTGTGATGCCATCCAGCGTCGCTGAATCTAAATCGTCAACAACTTCCTGGAACAATGCGAAAAACATTCTATGCGCGTTTCTCCGCCGTTTTTTAAAAAAATTATATTCTTTCTCCAGCTTTTTTGTTCATTTGCTTTTGACACCTGAGGATGATTCGACGAAGAATCGAAAACGTTCGTGAAACATGTGAAACCTATGGAACATTTATTAATCTTTTTGATTTTAATAATTTTGTCATTTAAAAATAAAAAAAGTATAATTAACAGACGGATTCTGTTATTTTTAACAATGTTTGCATATATATATATATATATATATATATATATATATATATATATATATATATATATATATATATATATATATATATATATATATATATATATGTCTGGTTGAATCGCTGGGGAGAGAAGATTACCTACTTTTTCGGACTGCTGGCAAGATGCGACCGGGATTCAGTCTTATTTTGCTCAATTCGGATTTAACGGGTTTTCTAATTGAACAACGAACTTTGATTTGATTTGGGTTGCACATATCGGGATTTTGGAATTTTAATTGAACTTTCTATATTATTTGATTTATTTATCATTAACATTGAATATTGACACATTTCGCGACTGGATAACTTTGTCAGCTCCTTCAATTTCACGTATATGGACTGCTGTTTATAACTTGGAGTAATGTTTTTCCTGATTATGTTTTTCAATTTGTATGACCTGGATGGACTGTATGGATTCAACAAAAAGTATGTTTTTGGGTTGATATGTTGATGTTATGTATTTTTATGTATTTGTGTATATAATTTTATATATTTTCAAAGCGTAATGTTATTACCTGTAGTAGTATAACTGCGGTAATGGTCCTCTGAAGAGAAGAATTATCTTTGAAAACTCATGAGCTAAGGACTTAAGGACACTTTGCTTGAACTTTGAATTCTAATAAAATTTGATTGACACCTTATTTTATTACTTCATTTTATATTATAGTATTAATGCTCTATCCAGTATATTGAGCTTCAGTTTTTATCCGGATGTTTCACTAATTATAAGATATTAGTTGACGCTTATATCTTTTGTTGGATTGCTTCATATATATATATATATATATATATATATATATATATATATATATATATATATATATATATATATATATACCTTCTTTTGTTAGATGGTGGGAAAAATTCCATCAGAGTGCTCGATTAATTGAAGAATGAAAATTAAGAACGTAATATTTATTTATTTTTTGGTACAGAAAATTAATACAACATCCGTACCGTCGGTTTTAAGCTCAGAAGGACTTAACCATCCGGCTCTATTCAGTTGATGTTGGACTAATTTTCTGTACCAAAAAAAAATAAAATATTACGCTCTTAATTGTCACCTTGTGACAACGTAAGCTGAAGAGAGCCGGGTGGTTAAGTCCTTCTGAGCTTGAAACCGACGGTACTAGTGTTGTACAAACTTTTTGTACCAATATATATATATATATATATATATATATATATATATATATATATTGGTACAAACTTTTTGTACCAATATATATATATATATGGTGGGCGCGCGGTTAAAGACGTTGGATGCAAGTTAAAAATACTTGTTATCCAGGGTTTCGAATCGTACGACCGGTAGTGAATAGTCATATCTCTATGCTGATGAGTCCTGATTGAAAAGGGACGAAACGTATACGTACATAGATAATAAACAACAACAAATATTTTATATTTGTCGCTCCTCGTAAAATAAGTAGAGCACTCTTAATGGTAGTACAAACACAGCATGACGTCACTTGCTTTATAATGCATCATTCCTTCTTTAATAGAAGTAGAATGCCTGGATATCGTGCTGCTTTAAATGTGTTAAATTATCATTGTTTATCGGCTATTCAAATGGTGGGCGCGCGGTTAAAGACGTTGGATGCAAGTTGAAAAATACTTGTTATCCAGGGTTTCGAATCGTACGACCGGTAGTGAATAGTCATATCTCTATGCTGATGAGTCCTGATTGAAAAGGGACGAAACCTATACGTACATAGATAAGAAACAACAACAAATATTTTATATATATATATATATATATTTGTGTAATTCCTTCTCTTATGTATGTTTGGTTAAACAATAGCGCCAGCTTCTGTTTATTTATTTTCGTCTTTGTGATTGCATTTGAATAGATTGTCGTTGCCGAAGGTGTTAGCTTTTCTTCAAGATCCTGTTTGCTTCAACAACACTTCAACATACCTTCTCCCCCTCCACACACACACTTTTCAGAAATATGAGGGGGGGGCGAAGGTATGTTGAAGTGTTGTTGAAGCGGTATTGAAATGTTTTTTTAAAAGCGTCTGAAATAAATTCACCAATTTTTGATTTTGCATACTCATTCATCCGCCTGAAGATGACCGACGTCGGTCGAAAACCTTCGCGAAAATATGGCGATTTTTTTATACAACATGGACGACAATACCAAATCGCTCGTGCGACGAATCGAAAAAACGAATCAAAATATAAATAAACAGAAGCTGACGCTATTGTTTAACCAAACATGCATATATATATATATATATATATATATATATATATATATATATATATATATATATATATATATATTAATTCATTTTTATTTATTTTATACGTACATTAAAGTAATCCATGGACACGTGTTTCTGGCTCACAGCTGTCATCAGCATAGCTAACTTAGATGGATTACTTTTATGTACGTATAAATTAAATAAATAAATATATATTAACGAAAAAAATACGTCCTATAAAGTTAAGGACGACAAATAATCCAATTTTCTGCATCTTAATTACTTAGGAAGTGAGACAATCGAAGTAATAGTGAGCAAAAAACAACGAACGCTGCAATCACCAATAAATATAATTACATAAAAACACATTATATATATATATATATATATATATATATATATATATATATATATATATATATCTTACTTCGGATGATATGCGAGACGACGTGCTCGGGGTATCCATTAGAAAGAAAAATGTCCTTGATTTTATCAAGTTCAGGCACTAGTTTAGTACTAGAACAAATCATAAGAGCTCGGTGGGCAAGAGTCCTAATGAGATCCTACATTAGGACTCTTGCCCACCGAGCTCTCTTGATTTGTTCTAGTACTAAATTAGTGCCTGAACTTGATAAAATCAAGGACATTTTTCTTTCTAATGGATATATATATATATATATATATATATATATATATATATATATATATATATATATATATATATATATATATTAATTACACATCTAATGGTTAATGTTTGTTCGGTATTATTCGAATGTCCAATTGTGATGAACCCCAGCTGGTTGTCTCCCTTTATTCATCACAAAAGAACAAGTCAGAGAGCCAGACAAAAGATGGTGATCGAAAATGAAATAAAGTAACAGCAGACTGGATCTTGAAGAAAAGCTAACACCTTCGGCAACGACAATCTATTCAAATGCAATCACAAAGACGATAAGCGAACTCCTCCTTTTGTGAGATTAAACGACGGTTAGATAAACGGTCGTCGCCGTCGTCAGAACTCAACGAATCTAGCCTCGCTTTGAAACCGAATGCTATAGCCTCGCGTTGGAAATAAAGCAACAAAAAAAAACCCAAAACACAAAAAAAAACACAAAATAAATAGAAACATAATAAAGAGGAGACTGTAACATCTTCTTTTATTCATTTGTAAATCGCTTCATCTTGAAAACGTTGTTATTTCATTTCAAAGGATACCCCCCCTATCCTTTGAAATGAAATAACGTTTTCATGACTATTCATGCTTAGAGACAATAATTAATACAGAAACGGATAATAAGACGCATGTGCGAGGTTTAACATCAGCATTTTATTTACTTCCTCTCGAGGCAATTAGACACAAGGTCAGGTGTGGTTTTGAAAATTAAGCGCATAAGGGTACTCTGGCCTGCAATAATGCCCGAGCAGCCCCGTCGGCATCCCGCGGTAGGAGCGCCCTAGGCGATTATCAATCAATTCACCTCTTTCTCAAAGAGAGAAGGTGGAGCCTGTAAAAATGGCCGGTTATGTTAACAGGCGCATTTTGCATAGATTAGCGAGAATTCCACGGCGATTTCTACATCAATCTCTATAATTTACTGGAAGTTATTCTTAAGACAGATTTCAAAATCTACATCTATTAAACAATTGATTCGTTTTTTGTTAATAGTGTAATATTTGTTTTGTAACAAGTAGCCAGATCAAATAAAGTTCAGCAATAGGAGAGTAGAAAGTGACTAACTTAGGTTTACTTTCGCCAGCCTCGTAACTTTCGCTTCCCTTTTTTTGTCCTTTAGTCCTCACATTCCATGAGAGATCTTTTTGCCGAGGGGGGGGGGGCTGTTTTCTGAGTCGGAATCTATACATCTAACACGTATCGTTGGCTAGTTTTTTTTTAAACCTTGAAGTAGTGTTTTTTTTATCTCCTTAATCAAGTGGCTTCATGCCTTGTCTGAAGCGATTTCCATTAAAAAAAATTTACTTTTTTTTTTGTAATCTAAATTTCTTTTTTTTTTTAATGAGCATGGAAGATTTTAAACT
>OY744518.1:127989782-128059782 GCA_963556195.1 Sepiola atlantica
CATCATCAAGGGGTCAACTGGAGAGAGGAAGATTAATATCTTCATTTACTAACAAAATGTTTGTGATGTAGGGAAACTCTTTAAATTCATTAATCAAGGGAGGCGTGAGAGCGATCTATCCCGTAAAAGACATCACGAATGGCCTATGCTGGAAATCTCATTTTTTTGATCAATCATAACTCAAAAACAAATAAACCAAATTAGTTAAAACTTTGCACAAAATTTTTATTTGATAGGTTCTATAAGTGTGTAGACTTTCAGCATTATTAGTCAAGGCAACCCAGAGATCCAGAAAGTTCAATCATGAAATCATGTTATCCGTACTACGTACGTATGTACGTATGTGCCACCCTGTATCTCATCAACTATTTGATAGATTCAGCTGATTTTTGGCAAATATAGAGGTGTCTAGTTGATGGCATTTTAATTTCAGTTTACCATATACCTTGATTAGTCAAACTACCAACTATATCAGTTATGAGAAGGCATTGTATTGAGGCATAGCCTTTACAAAAGTAGTGACATTCCATGAAAAATGCCAGTATACTGAAATCATATGCCCTTAATAGGGTTAAGATGAAAATTCATATACACTAAATGTATAAAAGCAAGGAAATTCCCAAATATTTACACTTTTATTGTCATTAAGTGTATGCGAGCACAACAGGGCTATGTATGTTACTGGTAGGAAATTTTCTTCAGCGCACCTCACACACTTCATCCACTCATGCATAGAGATTTATACTGTAGTGATGTGATAATGAAATGGTTTGGTTGATATGTAGTCATACCCTTAATGACAATAAAAGTGTAAAAATTTGGGAATTTCCTTGCTTTTGTACATTTAGTGTATATGAATTTTCATCTTAACCCTATTAAGGGCATATGATTTCAGTATACTGGCATTTGTCATGGAATATCCTATGAATCAGATGTTTCTCTTGCTGGCATTGGTTTCCCCGAGATTTTTCTAGTAAGAATTCTTTATAGAAATACATCGGGTACTTACGAGAGGGACCACACGAAGGTTTCCAAAATCCTAAGTAAAAGTGTTTTTTGTGGAACGAACTGGATTCGAACTTATCACACCCAGGTTGTCAGTCCGTGTCGTTAACCACTTAGACACCGTCAATGTCTATGTATCTCATATAAAAATCGAGTTTTAGTCTCAGGAAAAAAAGAAAGAAGTAAATCTATAATCAAATCTATCATTCCTAATATCTCCAAGAGAATCTGTAGGTTATCGACTAATATAAATATCTTTGATAACAATGCTAATTAGTAGAATAACGCATGATGTCTTTCAAACGACGACGCTTAACACCACATCCCCATATATAATCATGGAGTTCAGTTAAGTGTACATTTTCACGTCACATGACTTTGACTTCAGTAAATACACTATCTGAAATTCATTAAAAAGTAGGGGTCCATGTCAATGTTGACGGTCTATTCCACGCCATTTTTTAAAATTCAAGATGACCGCTATTTGATTGATGACGGGCTTAGTTTTGAGTTAATTTCTTCTCCCTGAAATCGTCAATTGCAGTGATATTTGTATCATTCTTTTGAGTAATGATTATTCTATCAAACAAATACACTATTAAAAAAATCTAATTAATTATATCATTAATACAAGAGATTATATATAGTATACAATATACTTATATATAGTATACATTATATATATATATATATATATATTTATATATATATATATATATATATATATATATATATATATATATATATATATATATAATTTTAACTTAGTTCACTCCAAACAAGGCAAGTTGCAACTGTAGACGTAAGGGACTACTGAGAATTAGGGTGAAAGTTTAGAGGGTCATCCTAAAATTGAGAGCTGTGCAGCGAGATGCTTGTTCACATTAGTTTTAAATTTCTGCATGTCGGTACAGTTGGGGAAACAGGGAGCAAGGAGGGAGTTCCGAAGACCGGCAGCTCGAGAAAATAAGCCATTGGAGTAGAAGGCTCTCCTGCATCTTGGGACCTCCACAGTGAATGGATAGGATCTAGCTGATTGTCGGGTTGGTCGAGTGTATTTACGTCGAAGAGGCACCAGAGCAGCAAGTTCATCAGAGCACATTCCATTGAAGTACTTGTAAAACAAGCATAAGGATGCAACATTGCGGCGATGGGACAGGGGCTAGAGCTTGGTGGATAGTGAGGGACCTATTAGATTAGAAACTTTTTTTTTTTTACCTTGTTTAAGACGGAGAAACAAGTGGATGGTTCACCAGCCCAGATGTGACAACAATATTCCATGCATGGGCGAATGATTGCTTTGTAGAGATATAAGATATGTCAGGTGTGAGAAGTTTTCTAGCTCGGTAGAGGGAGCCCACTTTCTTTGCAGCAGCCTTGGCAATGTATTCAATGTATTTGTTCCAATTCATGTTACCTGTTAATGTTACGCCAAGTAATTTGAACGTTGGACTCTCAGGTAGGGTTTTATTTGCCATGACAATCGGTGGTTGAAGAGGTTTCTTTTAGTTGTTGAAAGAAAATAGGATTTTGTCTTAGCAGCATTAAATGTTCACAGTCATTCATGACCCTTTTCCACTACAGACTGGAGGCCACTTTCTAAGGATTCAGCTATTGCCTTGGATATGTGCGCATCCGTTTTACCCACATAACGAGAGTAGAGTGTGGTGTCGTCAGCAAATATACCCATTTTAGACACAATGTCATCAGGGAAATGATTATTCCTTAAGCCAATACATTATAAAAAAATCTAATGAACTATATCATTAATACAAGAGGTTATATGTAGTATTCAATATACTCATTGCAGCATTATATATAACTAGGAGGAGGGCCTTGCTCACGATTAAATGAGGATCATTACTATACTCATGACACCATATTACTTTTTTTTTTTTTTACTGTTCCCTCTTCCCGTTTCGCCCTAATATAATCGGAAGATTCTTAACACGTTTTCTGTTCGAATCGCAGTCTCGTCTTGAAATTTCTTTCTACTTTGTTTATATTTTATCTAATGTTATTAATGTGATTTAGATTAAATTAATTAATAGTTTCCTAATTCTAAAGGTATACAAATACTACTGAACGCTGACTTGAAAAAATAATGAATTAAATAGTAATTACCCCCCCCCCCCCCTCTATTACGTTTACAAAAATTCTCGCCGGCGGACAGACAGACAGAAAGACAGACAAACAGACAGACAGAGAACCTGCTCGTTATATTATAAGTTGGAAAATCTGAATTAATGTCTTATACATATAGTTTAAATTTCATTAAAATCGGATATACGTACTTGATGTTTAAAGGGAGTTCTGTCCCTATGGGTCAGTTAGAGATGGGACTAAATAGACATTCGACGCATAGAGGGTAACGTAGAGATTCAGGACCACTTCCATTGTCTTCCCCGAAGAATTTTATACATATGATATAAATTTGATTAAAATATGATATATTTGTAGTTTTAAAGAAGGTTCGCCCCTATAGCTCCCTTAGATTACGAGGACGCTTAAAAATTCGGGACCACTTCCATTGTCTTCCGCAGAAATTTTAATACATATGATTTAAATTTCATAAACATAGGATACATTTCAAGTTTTAAAGGGGTTATGTCTTCATAGACCCTTAGGGTGCACTGACAGATTCTTATCCTCGTTTTTTATATTTCATTTCGCTTACCATTGATCTGCATCTATAAGTGAACACAAATATACGAGTATTATTTAATAAATATAAAAGAACGGTCATGCTCACTGGGCAGGTTCTTTCACATTTTGCCAACGGCCATTCTCACCGTTTTCTACTGTGGCATCAAACAGGTGATACGGGTTTTCGCGGCGAACTAATTTTCACAGTCTGCCAAAGAAGAGCTTTTGGCAACTCTTTGGTTTCAACCGATTGAATGTATTTCATATTAACACAGAGATATCAAATAACATTAATGCTATTTGATACTCACGAAGTTAAGTATGAATGGATATCGGTTCTTATATACAGAAGGCCCCAAAACAAGGGACAAAAATTAAAATAGACTAGTTGTTCTGGTGGAAGTATTGATGGGGTAGAAATATTAAAATAATCGAAAACTAGAAGTCTTTTAGGTGAAAGTCCATAACTCTCCCGCCATGAAAAAAAAAAGAAACAAAAATCATGTAAATTGATCAAGAATTCTTCTTTTTTTTTATAAAGAAAATCATTTTAAATTGATTAACGGGAATTCGTAGGCAGTACAATTATTCTAAACTAAATTTCTGGAGAGTTCGTAAAAGTTTGATTTTTTTGAGTTATCTCCCTTGTCCTGCAAACTATTTCCAATATGACGTCGATAGATCGACGATCGTCGTTTACACATACAATTTGATTTTCTTTTGTAAAAAAAAACTACTTGATCGATTTACGTGATTTTTGGTGTACGATATTTTCGTTCCGACACGGGTACGTATATCATAAAGATTTTTCTTTATTTTTTTTATGGGGGGGGGGGGAGTTATTCACTTGCATCGCCTTTTCAATGTAAGATTAAAAAAAAAATAATCGTAAATTTTTTTATAATCAAATTCCATCTTCAGAGGTGACCAGAATTGTGCCATATTTAAAAATAAAAAAAATATTTTCAGCATCAAAAGATGTGTTTGGATGTAAATAGCTTTCGAAACTTTAAATCTTATAATACATGACAACTACGCGGAGTGCAACCGCAAAACACGGGCGTAGTTTAATTTCATGCGAAAGGAGAAAAAAAGGGAGCAGAAAAAGGGGGCAGGAAAAAAAGGGACAGAAAAAAAGGGGACAGAAAAAAGGGTGCAGAAAAAAGGGGACAGGAAAAAAGAGACAGAAAAAAGGGGACAGAAAAAAGGGTGCAGAAAAAAAGGGGACAGAAAAAAGGGACAGAAAAAAGGGGGCAGAATAAAAGGGGGCAGAAGAAAAGGGGACAGAAAAAAAGAGGTAGAAAAAAAGGGAACAGAAAAAAGGGGATAGAAAAAAGGGGGCAGAAAAAGGGGGCAGAAAAAAGCGGGCAGAAGCCCTTTGTGAAAATTCAGATATCTCCGATTTTTTGGAAATTTAAACAATAGGTAATAGACATACATTAATAAATATTCCCCAAATTACAGTTTCTTTAGGAAAAGAGGGTAAGAGGAGATAATATAGGCACAACATTAGATTTAAAAATTCAAATATTTCAGATTTACATGAAATTTGATCCATAGTAAATTCGACACCAATTAAGCAAGATTCCCTGAACTTAAATTTCTTCTTAAGTTTTCTTAAGCTTAAGCACTCAATTTTAGACATTTTCTAGAATAAAAATAATGTAATACATTTTGATCAAAATTAAAACAAGGCCTGTATACATCAGGTTTAGTATTATTATGTCTTGAATTTAATCTCTGTAAGGAGACATAAAAGTGGTGCAAAACTGTTTTATTTAGGGAATTAATTTTACTCTTCTTGGGACGGGTACTCATCTTGTTTTATATAGATGTAAAACAAAGTTTGACAACTGCATGTATAAGATAATACCCTTAACAGGCAAATGTAAGATCTTTGACAAAGAGCGACTGAATTTTTGACATTTGAGATTTTATTTTATTTTGTCAGAGACATTCTAAAAGAGAATGGAAACAGGCATAACACCATTTCTGTTCTGGAATTGTTTCATAGATCTGGTCTACTGCGGGCGAACATAAAATTACTTCAGCTTCAATGAAAACGAATCGCTTCAAAGGATAATTTCGCATTGAAAGGTAGTGCCAGAAATTCATGATAGATTCGACACTCAACATATCTTTCTATAATTCTATTTATTTACAAGAGAATGGCAGGTATATATATATATATATATATATATATATATATATATATATATATAATTTTATTTATTTTAACATCACACATTGTTATGGTTTAAAAAAAATAATACTATTACGAAACAATGGTTTAAAAAATATGTCTAAATACCCTTTCTAATTAAAATTGGCGCAACCTCGCCTCCAGACATAACGTGATTTTCTGACCCAGAAGTCCATTACCATCGGACGATAAAGAAAAAGAAGAAAAAGAAAAACACTTTTTGACAAGGAGAATTGTAATTCTCGAAAGCTAAAATTAAAATAAATTGTATTTATTTTAACATCTATATAATATACATATATATATATATATATAAAATGTATTAACACGAAATTACATAATCATCGATGCAATAATTTATTTCAACCTTATGGTATTTTCAAGAATCCAATTTCGATGATTACATTTTTGAAACTGAAAAAAAAGGGGAAATTCACACTCGACAATTTAAATATAATTAGAGAGAGAGAAAGAGGGTGTAACAACCTATTTAATACATATTTAGAGAGAGGAGGAAATTTGAAGCATATTTCATCTATAATTATGTAGTGAGAGAGGAATTACATAATTTATTACAGAGAGGGAACCGGAGGCGATATATATAAATCGAAATTGTAAAAGTGGGCATGGATGAGGGGGGGGGGTCAATGTTTCTCATGAAATGAGGTCGTGTCAAAATTAAATATATATATATATATATATATATATATGGGAAATGACAAAAGAAAAATCAATAAGGATGTTTTTTTTATATATTCATCAACGTTTCGTCTTTATTTTAAAGACTTCTTCAGGATGATAATATTAAGAAAAATGTCATGCAAGTACATGAAAATATTGGGTTTACATGATGGGTCGATGGGAAGAAGTAGTAGCCACTGCTGGGAGCAGTAGAACCGGGGTCCGGGCTTGGTGAAGTCAGTAGCATAAAATGAAATAAATGTAGATGGTTCTGAGTGAAAAAAGTGGAGAGGTGGGGTGAGCGGGTTTTTCCTTTTTTCTATTTCCTATCACGTCAGATTACCTTCATCCTTCCTTTCTCATATATATATATATATATATATATATATATATATATATATATATATATATATATATATATATATATTCAAATTTAGATCAAATAGAAAACTCCATTTCAGTTTAACACAAAAATCAAATCATCAACTTGTAAACATCGGAAGCTGAATATTTAGTGAGATACAGCTGAGTGTATGAATGTATTTTTGACAATTTAAATCATGCTCTAAATAAAGCGTATACACGAATGTATTAAAGTTGTTTTCAGCTGTTTCAAGGCAGTGTCAATTTTAAGTCATACAATGAAACATGGAATTGTTTCAAAGCATCGAATCTCTTATTTTCGTAAATATCATTGTATCTATATAAACTTCTCCTGCTTTCTTTATATATATATATATATATATATATATATATATATATATATATATATATATATATATATATATGTGTGTGTGTGTGTGTACGGATAGGGATATTAGTGAGTTATGTGCTTTCGTTGTTTGTCTATTTGGTTAGTAGACATTTTCGTCTGTATGGGCATTGTTAAAAGATCTCAGTTTTCATCTTCATACAGTTTATTGCCTGTAGGGTCTTGAAAGTTTCAGTGATGCATAGTAGGACGTTTCTTGAGGTAGGGCTATAAGGCTTTTGTTTATCGGGGGATTTCTTTATTTCTTCATGTTTTTTAATCTTTTTCTTAAATCTTGTTTTAATTTTAAAATCTAGATTTTAAAACTTTTTTGTGAAATTTATTATTCCGGGATCAGAGGTCAACATGGCATTGGTATTGTATCGACATATTTTTTGAAAAACAAAACAAAGATGTTGTTTGATTGAAGCATTGTGCGTAGTGTGTAAGAAATTTTGTTTTAATGTGCTTGCTTTTGTAATAAATATCTCTCTTTCTCCCCCCCTCTCTCTCTCTCTCTCTCTCTCTCTCTCTCTCTCTCTATATATATATATATATATATATATATATATATATATATAAATTGTGTTTCAATTAAGGATGTTGGCAACCATTAAATGGTCCCTTCTGCAAGAATGGCAACAACAGAATCAAGTTGGTCAACAAAATTATCCCATGTTGATTCATACTAATTTACTTACTATTTAGAAGATCGTCACTCGAATTCATCCACACAGAACGAAAATTCCATCCGACACGCTTTTTTATGTAACACAAATAAAACAATAAATAAATAAAACGCCATCTGAATGTACCGTCACTGCCACGGCGACCGACTACCGCCACCTCCACCTCCACCTCCACCTACGCACATTCAGAATCCAGTATCGAGAAGCCATGGACCACCATGATCTGTCTTACCCCAAAAAGAAAAAAGAACTGAGATCAAAGTGTAGTATCTGTTCCGATGGATGCTACACCCTTTAGATCGGTACCGTCTTGGCCTTCGGGCCTTGATTCCACCGGTCTTAGGTACTGTCCTGTGCAGTTCAAGGAGGTACACCCTCCCAGGTTTTGCCGTCTCACCCTTTTGAGAAGAGGTTAGTTTATTGCTAATCGCCTGAGGCGCCCTTACTGGGGAATGCCGACGGTGCTGCCCAGGCAATTTTTTTTGTAGGTCGCTGGCTTTTGAATCCCACTTTCCGACCTTCTGTCACATCTTACCGTTGTTGGAGGGAGATTAAAAATAAAAGATAAAAAAGAAAGAAAAAAAGAAAAAAAAGAAAAAAAAAGAAAAAGAAGAAAAAGAAAAGAAAGAAAAGAAGAAAAAAAAGAAAATAAAGGAAAGAAAAAAAGAAACAAAAGAGACAAAAGAAAAAAAGAAAAAAAAGAAAAAAGATAACAAAGAAAAAAAGAAGAAAAAGAAAAAAAAGAAAGAAAAAGAAAAAAAAATAGAAAAAGAAAAGTAAAGAAAAAAAAGAAAAAAAGAAAAGAAAAGAAAAGAAAAGAAAAAAAAGGAAAGGAAAAAGAAAAGAAAAGAAAAGAAAAGCCGGTGAACGATATTAAGATCTTATCTGAACGTGGACCCCGCGAGCGGCGGCATTGTTGTCTTTCTGTACGGACTTGATAGGGTAGAGAGGACATTGACGTAGAATGCTCGGTTCGTCTCCGCGGCTCCCCGATCGACTATACATCATCCTCCCATATAAACTCGTACTGGGATTAATGTCTATGGTTTCTAACGGTTTAGCCGACGTCTGATCTTTCGGAATAGGTACAATGGTTCTCTACACACACACACACACACACACACACACACACACACACACACACACACACACACACACACACACACACACACACACACACACACACACACACACACACACACACACACACACACACACACACACACACACACACACACACACACACACACACACACACACACACACACACACACACACACACACACACACACACACACACACACACACACACACACACACACACACACACAAAAACTATTGCGTTTTTATCTACGATTTTAATGTACCATCTGCTGTTTTATGGCAAATTATTTCATACAAAAAACATAGGTATTTTAGAAAGCATTTATCAACGGTCTTGATATATTTATCTATTTATTTGTCGGTCTGTCTGTCTGTCTGTCTCTCTCTCTCTCTCTCTCTATATATATATATATACATATATATATATATATATATATATATATATATATAATGAATGCTTTTATTCAAACATGTACAAGGTCTGCTACACTGGCATGTCGATGTTATCGATCTACAGCTCTCAAGAGCTGAGGTCTCATCAGGCAGAAAATTATTTTTTGATTCAACCTGTTTGCTGAATTCCAGGGAAAAAAAAAAAAATTCTGCCTGATGAGACCTCAGCTCTTGAGAGCTGTAGATCGATAACATCGACATGCCAGTGTAGCAGACCTTGTACATGTTTGAATAAAAGCATTCACAATACAGCTCTATATTTTTTATTGATCACTCTTTTATAAACCCGGTTTGATTCCCTTTGGATTTCTACCCTGTGGATTTTTACCCTACCTGGATTACTATATATATATATATATATATATATATATATATATATATATATATATATATATTGGTACAGAAAAATTAGTACAACATTCGTACCGTCGGTTTCAAACACGGAAGGACTTAGCCATCCGGCTCTTTTCAGCTTCTGTTGTCATCTGTTTGGAAATGTGAAGTCACGTGTCACTCTTGTTTGAACGCGTTATTTGCTTAGAGCGTTGTGTATGTTTGTTTAAATTTAGTGTAAGGAGTTTGAAAAATGACAGTTGAGACCCAAACCGGCGGAGATCAAAAAGGAGATATAAAAAGTATATATAAAAAAATATATATAAAAACAAAAATAAAAGCAAAAATAAAAAAAACTTAAACTATGTTTAAAAAAAAACAAAAAAAACATATATATATATATATATATATATATATATATATATATATATATATATATATGCTTTTTTCTTTTTTTCTTTTAAACATAGTTAACCTCAAACAAGGCAGGCAGCCACTGTAGACGTAAGGGGCTACTGAGAAAAAGGGTGAAAGTTTTTTTTTAGGGGGGATTGTCAACCTAAATTGGGAGCTGTGAAGCGAGATGTCTGTTTACATTCGTCTTACATTTCTGCATGTCAGTACAGTCAGGAAAACAGGGAGCAGGTAGGGAGTTCCAGAGTCAAGCAGCACGAGGAAAAAAGCTTTTTGGAGTAGAAAGCTCTTCGGCATCTGGGGAGCTGCACAGTGAATGGATGGGATTTGGCAGATTTTCGGGTTGGTCTAGTGAATTTGGTTCGTGGAGCACCAGAGCAGTAAGGTCATCAGAGCACAATCCATTGAAGTACTTGTAAAACAGGCACAAGGAAGCAACATTGCGGCGGTGGGATAGGGGCTGGAGCTTGGTGGATAGTGAGGGACCTATTACGTTGGTGACTCTTTTTTGGACCTTGTCTAAGAGGGAGAGACAACAATACTCCATGCATGGGCGGGTGGTGGCTTTGTAGAGATATAGGATAATGTCAGGTGTGAGAAGTTTACTAGCACGGTAGAGGGAGCCCACCTTCTTTGCAGCAATCCTGACAATATCTTTAATGTATTTATTCCAATTCATGTTATCTGTGAAAGTTAGGCCAAGGAGTTTGAATCATGAACTCTCAGGTTGGGTGTTATTTGCCATGACAATCGGTGGTTGAAGAGGTTTCTTGTAGTTATTGAAAGAAAAGTAGCTTTGTCTTTGCGGCATTAAAAGTTACCATCCATTTTTTATCCCAATCCACTACAGACTGTGTGTATATGAAAGTAATCTATGGACATGTGTTTGTGGGTCACAGCCGTCAGCAGCAATGCTAACTTAGACAAGGATCGATTGATGTCTATAGTCTGACGTTTTACCGCCGGACCATGCCGCCTAGCTTGAAATGTGTGCGGGTTTTAACACCAAAATATTTCATGTATTTTATGTAATTGTTTTTATTTGTGATGGTAGCGTTTGTTATATTGTTTTCTACTACTTCGATTGTTTACTTCCTAAGTGATACAGGTTAATGCAGATGATTGCATTGTTAGTCGTCCTTAACTTTATAAAAATATAAAAATATATATATTGACGAAAAATACGTCCTATAAAGTTATGGTTGACTAATAATTCAAACGTAAAAGTTTTTATGCTTCAAGTTCTTTATATCTTCAAATATTTATTCATAGTGTTTGGTTTGATTATTTTGTAGAGGAAAATTGTTACTTTTGTTTTTAGCTTTACAGAACATGATTGAGTTTTGCAAAGGAAAAGGAAAAAATAACATCAATGTTTGGTGCATTTTTTGGTCAGGAAGCCGGTATCTTGAGACAGCCTGATTTGGTAGCACCAGTAGCCTGAGAGCGAACAAGTAATGTCTGGGAGGATGGTCTCACAATAACAGCACAGATACTACACTACACCCCTGCCACCCTAAAAAGAGGAGGTAAAGCCTAAGAGGAGGTTCTTATTACAACAGATCAGATACTACACTACCTGTCACCAAAAAAGCACGGAGAAAGTAATGCTTTGGAAGTTGGTAGAATGACCACAGAATATATACAATACCCCCCCCCCCCCAAAAAAAAACTGGAGATAATTCTTCGGGGAATTGCATCATGACGAACGAACATATACTACACTACCTCTCTTCCTAAGGAGGAGGTAATGCCATGGAGAAGCATCGTATAACAACTAAACAGATATTACACTAGCTCCTGAGGAGACGGTATGTCAGTCTACACCCTAATCTAGTCACCCTATATCTTTCGTGGTTGTCCTCTAGATATTTCTTGAATGAATTCATCTTGATATGATCTTTTTTTTACATATGTTACATATGCCTTTCCTCTTAGAGGAGATCTCATATCTCGTTAGTCATAACCCAATAAAATACATGTCCCTTAAGTTATCCTGCCCGACTAAGGAAACTCGGTCTGCAAAGAAGTTCGTCTATCCCTCGAAAAAGAAATAAAAGAGAACAGTTGAAGACAAGAAAATGTTTATTCGCCTGGGATCGTCTGTTATCAATCACTAACTAGTGGGTCAAGGGATGCAGAGTCGGTAATTACTGGTTAATCATATTTTAACAGGGCATTTTTCAACGCACGTGTTCGCACCACAATCGACCCGCTTCTTCTATCGACCTCTCCCTCTTTCAGACATGTGACGTCACGTCCGCTTCTGTCGATTCCCACAGTAGGTCGAGCTAACCTTCGAGCACACTAAGCTGAATCAGATCGAACCCTTTCCATTGTCATTCTCAACGAACAGAATTATACTCACCCAATATTTAACACATAGCTGGAGTATGATAGCCAGCCAACATGTCCAAACCACGTTAATCTCTCTTTCGAATAACGCCGTTGATTGCTGAGTTAATATTATGCCTCTTTCTTAGACTTGCATACCTTTGTCGCTGCTGCAAAATTAGTCTAAGGATAGTACTGAAACATTTCACTTAGAAGACATTGAGCTTCCTCTCATGCTCTGTCAGTATAGTCCATGTTGAACTTGCATCTAAAGCAATAGGAAGTAGCACTGCCATGTCAAGTCTTAACTTCTGAAGCGTTGATATGTTCCCTGCTCCATGTGTGATATTGTTCCCACACCTAAGGACTTTATTTAATATTTTGACTGTTTTCATCACTGCCGTACATTAAATGGTCTTAATTTTCTTTTTAATTGCAATTTCTCATCAGATCAAAGTGTAGTATATGTTTCGTCCAAAGATTGTGCAATAATATTATGGGGTTTGTGCCGCGCTGTACGTCCATCGAATGGAAATATGTTCCCAACTCCTATTTGGATTTTGGAGATAAACCCATACCTGGAACTAAATTAAACAGAGTACTTAGAAAGGTACAACTGTGTGATTTCCACGGGTCCCGATAATAATAATAATAATAATAATAATAATAATAATAATAATAATAATAATAATAATAATAATTATTATTATTATTATTATTATTATTATTATTATTGTTGTTATTATTTGTACTCACTAGAAGTTCTAACACAGATAATCGTCAGTGATTGCTCACCGACAACAACCAGTGGTATTTCCTGGAGTCTGAGTGACAACAAGCCTCCCCAGATTTCCAGTATTCTTCACCTCTTTTCGATAACGATGCGGTATCGTAACAGCCTCTTATCATTGATGGCTCGCGGGTAAAGACCATTGGTCTTCTCTGGGATTTGGGTAGCAATAAGCCTTCCCAAGGTCCCAGCATTCTCCGCACTTTTCCAGTGGAGGTCTGGTTTGTGCTGTGCCTCCTTGATCTTCTAATCCTCCTCGACCCTCTACAAATATTTTCTCTGGTGTCAGCCTAGGCTGGCATCATTTTTTTTTGGGGGGGGGGGAGGGAGAGAGCTTATAGTGTTTCTTCTAATT
This sequence comes from Sepiola atlantica, assembly GCA_963556195.1. Lineage (NCBI taxonomy): Eukaryota > Metazoa > Mollusca > Cephalopoda > Sepiida > Sepiolidae > Sepiola > Sepiola atlantica. Next base: position 128,003,541 of record OY744518.1, read on the forward strand.
TCTGTTCCTTGGTTCAGTTTTGTTTAGTGTTAGCTGAGACCGGTATAATTTATTGAGGTGGGGGAGATTATGAAGTGATGTTTCTTGCAGTTTCTGTTTCTTGGTTCGTGTTGTGGTGTTCTTCGTCTGGTTTTGTTTTCTCCCTGTTGTAAATTCCTTGTGACTGGTTACCCTTTGTAGCTTATGTGGGTTGGTTTCCGCATTCAAAGATTTTCCTTAAGATTGTGGCTGTTTTGATCATTTCCGTCCTTTGTATGGTTTCGATGGTCCCTTTAATTTCAATTTCTCCCAGTCTTTTCTCCAGGTTTTTGGGGATTGTTCCTAGTGCTCCTACGATTATTGGTATTATACTAACTTTCTTCATACTCCATATTCCTTGTAGTTCTCATTATTATTATTATTATTATTATTATTATTATTATTATTATTATTATTATTATTATGATTATGATTATGATGATTATGATTATGATTATTATTAGTATTATTATTATGATGATGATAATTATGATGATGATGATGATGATGAAGATGATTATAATAATAATAATAATAATAATAATAATAATAATAATAATAATAATAATAATAATAATGATAATACTAATAATAATGATAGTACTAATTACCAGCGATAAATCAATGGTAAGAGGCTGTTGCGATACCGCATCGTAATCGAAAAGAGGTGAAGAATACCGGAAATCTGGGGAGGCTTGTTGTCACTCAGACTCCAGAAAATACCACTGGTTGTTGTCGGTGAGCAATCACTGTGTGAGAACTCCTAGTGAGTACTACTACTACTAATAATAAAAATAATAATAATAATAATAATAATAATAATAATAATAATAATAATAATAATAATAATAATAATAATAACTAATACTTAGTATCATTATTATTTGCTCTATCTTCTCAGGGGTAATCTTGTTACAGTAATCCATTGGGATGCCGGACGTAATAAAAGGCAGAACACTGAATACATTACTTGAACTGCCCACCGAAGGAGGTAGACTAAAAGGCGTTCCGTTGGGCGGCTTTTTGGCAGTATTATTTGAAGTTTTCAACAGACTATTGTTATACAGACGACAAGTCTTTTTTATTACACCTCATCTGTCAGGCAATTTATGCCCCTTTGCTACGCATTGTTGATGTGTCAAGCCCGTCATATTGAATAAAACGACATTTTAAACCCTATCCTCGTCGTTTGCGCTACGGTAACATTGTAACCCAAATTCATTTGATTAAATACAAGTCATAACATTTGTTTTCCTTCCCGCCTCTAGTTTAAAGTCTGTTCTCATCTGTTAACGCTTTGAGGTTGACAGTGCAGGGATGACCCTATTGACCCCTCATCCCGGTTGACCACGCACTTCCTTTAAAACCACCCACTCTTTCTCTTCGTTTTATTACCGTTTATTCTTGACCGATGGCGTCAAGAGGCGAAAATAAATAAATAAATTAGGTATCAAATTCCGAGTTGCCAATTTAGACATTTTACACTTAGATCTAAATCGGACATTATGTACCTTTTTACAAACACGACCCCGCCCTATTTTTTTTAAATTACATTTTTTTTTAAATTAATTTCTTTTTAAAAATCAATTTCCTTTGTTTTAATTAATTTATTTTAAAAAATTAATTGTTTAAAATTATTTTCTTTTATTATTTTTTAAAAAATTAATTTCTTTTTTTAATTAATTTTTAAAAATTATTTTCTTTTTTTTATTATTTAAAAAAAAAAATTATTTTTTTTAATTAATTTCTTTTTTTAATTAATTTGTTTTTTAAAAATTAATTTCCTTTTTTTAAATTAATTTCCTTTTCTTTTAATTATTTAAAAAAAATTAATTTCGTATTTTTAATTAATTTCTTCTTTTTTTCATTAATTGTTTTAAAAACTTTTATTCCACCCACAAAAAGCGTATTGCCATTGAGACGTAACGGGATACCGTGACGAGGAACAATATTCATAGGGGAGACATCTTACGTGGGGAGCTGTGCAGCAAGAAGTGTTGTTTATAGGGGAGACATCTTACGTGGGGAGCTGTGCAGCAAGAAGTGTTATTTTACATTTAAATTTCAGCATGTTCGTAGTGTCGGAGATACATGGAGCATGAAGGGAATTCCAAAGGCAAGCTGTCCGAGGTAAGAAGCTATTTTTTTAGAAAGTTTTCCGGCATCTAAGAATATGTACAGTGAAGGGGTGGGATTTTGCTGCAAGTCAGGTTGATCGTAGCTAATACGGTTGAGGGGAATACGAGTGCAGTAAGTTCGTCGGAGCAGGTTCCGTGGAAGTGCCTTTTTTAACTAAAGAGTCACCACTTATTAAGGCACAAAGGCCACTCGAGGATAAGGGTTCATGAGTGGTAGGAAGACGGAGAGGCAAGAACGTGATGGTTGGCACTCTTTGATTATTTAGGATAACGGCTTAACAAGAATTTGTATATTTTCGACTTGAAAACAACAATGCTGCAGGGAAGCAGCCAGCGCAATGGAGTTCCACAGACAGATGGCTCTATGAAATATTTGTAAAACAAGTAGCAGTTGTGAATTTGCTTCCACGTCCCGCCCTAATTGATGAAAAACCCTGAGTGAATGAAAAAAATAATACTGCCCTTATTAAGCATTGTTAGAAATGTGAACTTCATCTGACCAGTTCACTATGGAGAAGGAACGTAACAATACACTTTTCTTTCTAGATGTGTGGATGACTCGTAGTGAGCAATCGTTCAAATAGTCTGGGCATTGAAAACCAACCTATTTATAACGTAACAATAAACTTTTCTTTCTAGATGTGTGGATGACTCGTAGTGGGCACGCGTTCAAATACTCTGGACATTGAAAACCAACCTATTTATAACGTAACAATAAACTTTTCTTTCTAGATGTGTAGATGACTCGTAGTGAGCAGGCGTTCAAATAATCTGGACATTGAAAACCAACCTATTTATAACGTAACAATAAACTTTTCTTTCTAGATGTGTGGATGACTCGTAGTGAGCAGGCGTTCAAATAGTCAGGACATTGAAAACCAACCTATTTATAACGTAAGAATACACTTTTCTTTCTAGATATGTGGATGACTCGTAGTGTGGAGGCGTTCAAATAGTCTGGACATTGAAAACCAACCTATTTATAACGTAACAATAAACTTTTCTTTCTAGATGTGTGGATGACTCGTAGTGAGCAGACGTTCAATTAGTCAGGACATTGAAATCCAACCTATTTATAACGTAACAATAAACTTTTCTTTCTAGATGTGTGGATGACTCGTAGTGAGCAGGCGTTCAAATAGTCTCAACATTGAAAACCAACCTATTTATAACGTAACAATAAACTTTTCTTTCTAGATGTGTGGATGACTCCTAGTGAGCAGGCGTTCAAATAGTCTGGACATTGAAAACAAACTTATTTATAACGTAACAATAAACTTTTCTTTCTAGATGTGTGGATGACTCGTAGTGGGCACGCGTTCGAATAGTCTGGACATTGAAAACCAACCTATTTATAACGAAACAATAAACATTTTTTTCTAGATGTGTGGATGACTCGTAGTGTGGAGGCGTTCAAATAGTCTGGACATTGAAAACCAACCTATTTATAACGTAACAATAAACTTTTCTTTCTAGATATGTTGATGACTCGTAGTGGGCACGCGTTCAAATAGTCTGGACATTGAAAACCAACATATTTATAACGTAACAATAAACATTTCTTTCTAGATGTGTGGATGACTCGTAGTGAGCAGGCGTTCAAATAGTCTGGACATTGAAAACAAACCTATTTATAACGTAACAATGAACTTTTCTTTTTAGATATGTGGATGACTTGTAGTCGGCAGGCGTTCGAATAGTCTAGACATTGAAAACAAACCTATTTATAACGTAACAATAAACTTTTCTTTCTAGATGTGTGAATGACTCGTAGTGAGCAGACGTTCAATTAGTCAGGACATTGAAAACAAACTTATTTATAACGTAACAATTAACTTTTTTTTCTAGATATGTGGATGACTCGTAGTGTAGAGGCGTTCGAATAGTCTGGACATTGAAAACCAACCTATTTATAACGTAACAATCAACTTTTCTTTCTAGATGTGGGGATGACTCGTAGTGGGCAGACGTTCAAATAGTCTGGACATTGAAAACCAACCTATTTATAACGTAACAATAAACTTTTCTTTCTAGATGTGTGGATGACTCGTAGTGGGCACGCGTTCAAATACTCTGGACATTGAAAACCAACCTATTTATAACGTAACAATAAACTTTTCTTTCTAGATGTGTGGATGACTCGAGTGTGGAGGCGTTCAAATAGTCTGGACATTGAAAACCAAACTATTTATAACGTAACAATTAATTTTTTTTTCTAGATGTGTGGATTACTCGTAGTGGGCACGCGTTCAAATAGTCTGGACATTGAAAACCAACCTATTTATAACGTAACAATAAACTTTTTTCTAGATGTGTGGATGACTCGTAGTGTGGAGGCGTTCAAATAGTCTGGACATTGAAAACATACCTGTTTATAACGTAACAATACACTTTTCTTTCTAGATATGTGGATGACTCGTAGTGGGCACGCGTTCAAATAGTCTGGACATTGAACACCAACCTATTTATAACGTAACAATAAACTTTTCTTTCTAGATATGTGGATGACTCGTAGTGAGCAGACGTTCAATTAGTCAGGACATTGAAAACAAACTTATTTATAACGTAACAATAAACTTTTCTTTCTAGATATGTGGATGACTCGTAGTGAGCAGACGTTCAATTAGTCAGGACATTGAAAACCAACCTATTTATAACGTAACAATTAACTTTTCTTTCCAGAGATGTGGATGACTCGTAGTGAGCAGACGTTCAAATAGTCAGGACATTGAAAAAAAACTTATTTATAACGTAACAATAAACATTTCTTTCTAGATGTGTGGATGACTCGTAGTTGGCAGACGTTCAAATGGTCAGGACATTGAAAACAAACCTATTTATAACGTAACAATAAACTTTTCTTTCTAGATGTGTGGATGACTCGCAGTGTGGAGGCGTTCAAATAGTCTGGACATTGAAAACCAACCTATTTATAACGTAACAATAAACTTTTCTTTCTAGATATGTGGATTACTCGTAGTGGGCACGCGTTCAAATAGTCTGGACATTGAAAACCAACCTATTTATAACGTAACAATCAACTTTTCTTTCTAGATATGTGGATGACTCGTAGTGAGCAGACGTTACATTAGTCAGGACATTGAAAACAAACTTATTTATAACGTAACAATAAACATTTTTTTCTAGATGTGTGGATGACTCGTAGTGGGCAGACGTTCAAATAGTCTGGACATTGAAAACAAACCTATTGATAAAGCAACAATAAACTTTTCTTTCAAGATATGTGGATGACTCGTAGTGTGGAGGCGTTCAAATAGTCTGGACATTGAAAACCAACCTATTTATAACGTAACAATAAACTTTTCTTTCAAGATATGTGGATGACTCGTAGTGGGCACGCGTTCAAATAGTCTGGACATTGAAAACCAACCTATTTATAACGTAACAATAAACTTTTCTTTCTAGATATGTGGATGACTCGTAGTGAGCGGACGTTCAATTAGTCAGGACATTGAAAACAAACTTATTTATAATGTAACAATAAACTTTTCTTTCTAGATATGTGGATGACTCGTAGTGAGCAGACGTTCAATTAGTCAGGACATTGAAAACCAACCTATTTATAACGTAACAATTAACTTTTCTTTCTAGATATGTAGATGACTCGTAGTGAGCAGACGTTCAATTAGTCAGGACATTGAAAACAAACTTATTTATAACGTAACAATAAACTTTTCTTTCTAGATGTGTGGATGACTCGTAGTGGGCAGACGTTCAAATAGTCTGGACATTGAAAACCAACCTATTTATAACGTAACAATAAACTTTTCTTTCTAGATGTGTGGATGACTCGTAGTGTTGAGGCGTTCAAATAGTCTGGACATTGAAAACCAACCTATTTATAACGTAACAATAAACTTTTCTTTCTAGATATGTTGATGACTCGTAGTCGGCACGCGTTCAAATAGTCTGGACATTGAAAACCAACCTATTTATAACGTAACAATAAACTTTTCTATCTAGATATGTGGATGACTCGTAGTGGGCACGCGTTCAAATAGTCTGGACATTGAAAACCAACATATTTATAACGTAACAATAAACATTTCTTTCTAGATGTGTGGATGACTCGTAGTGAGCAGGCGTTCAAATAGTCTGGACATTGAAAACCAACCTATTTATAACGTAACAATGAACTTTTCTTTTTAGATATGTGGATGACTTGTAGTCGGCAGGCGTTCGAATAGTCTAGACATTGAATACAAACCTATTTATAACGTAACAATTAACTTTTTTTTCTAGATATGTGGATTACTCGTAGTGTAGAGGCGTTCGAATAGTCTGGACATTGAAAACCAACCTATTTATAACGTAACAATAAACTTTTCTTTCTAGATGTGTGGATGACTCGTAGTGGGCACGCGTTCAAATAGTCTGGACATTGAAAACCAACCTATTTATAACGTAACAATAAACTTTTCTTTCTAGATGTGTGGATGACTCGTAGTGAGCAGACGTTCAATTTGTCAGGACATTGAAAACAAACTTATTTCTAACGTAACAATTAACTTTTCTTTCTAGATGTGTGGATATCTCGTAGTGGGCACGCGTTCAAATAGTCTGGACATTGAAAACCAACCTATTTATAACGTAACAATAAACTTTTCTTTCGAGATGTGTGGATGACTCGTAGTGAGCAGGCGTTCAAATAGTCAGGACATTGAAAACCAACCTATTTATAACGTAACAATCAACTTTTCTTTCTAGATGTGTGGATTACTCGTAGTGGGCACGCGTTCAAATAGTCTGGACATTGAAAACCAACCTATTTATAACGTAACAATAAACTTTTTTTCTAGATGTGTGGATGACTCGTAGTGTGGAGGCGTTCAAATAGTCTGGACATTGAAAACCAACCTATTTATAACGTAACAATAAACTTTTTTTTCTAGATATGTTGATGACTCGTAGTGGGCACGCGTTCAAATAGTCTGGACATTGAAAACCAACCTATTTATAACGTAACAATAAACTTTTTTTTCTAGATATGTGGATGACTCGTAGTGGGCACGCGTTCAAATAGTCTGGACATTGAAAACCAACATATTTATAACGTAACAATAAACATTTCTTTCTAGATGTGTGGATGACTCGTAGTGAGCAGGCGTTCAAATAGTCTGGACATTGAAAACAAACCTATTTATAACGTAACAATGAACTTTTCTTTTTAGATATGTGGATGACTTGTAGTCGGCAGGCGTTCGAATAGTCTAGACATTGAAAACAAACCTATTTATAACGTAACAATACACTTTTCTTTCTAGATGTGTGAATGACTCGTAGTGAGCAGACGTTCAATTAGTCAGGACATTGAAAACAAACTTATTTATAACGTAACAATTAACTTTTTTTTCTAGATATGTGGATGACTCGTAGTGTAGAGGCGTTCGAATAGTCTGGACATTGAAAACATACCTGTTTATAACGTAACAATACACTTTTCTTTCTAGATATGTGGATGACTCGTAGTGGGCACGCGTTCAAATAGTCTGGACATTGAACACCAACCTATTTATAACGTAACAATAAACTTTTCTTTCTAGATATGTGGATGACTCGTAGTGAGCAGACGTTCAATTAGTCAGGACATTGAAAACAAACTTATTTATAACGTAACAATAAACTTTTCTTTCTAGATATGTGGATGACTCGTAGTGAGCAGACGTTCAATTAGTCAGGACATTGAAAACCAACCTATTTATAACGTAACAATTAACTTTTCTTTCCAGAGATGTGGATGACTCGTAGTGAGCAGACGTTCAAATAGTCAGGACATTGAAAAAAAACTTATGTATAACGTAACAATAAACTTTTCTTTCTAGATGTGTGGATGACTCGTAGTTGGCAGACGTTCAAATGGTCAGGACATTGAAAACAAACCTATTTATAACGTAACAATAAACTTTTCTTTCTAGATGTGTGGATGACTCGCAGTGTGGAGGCGTTCAAATAGTCTGGACATTGAAAACCAACCTATTTATAACGTAACAATAAACTTTTCTTTCTAGATATGTGGATTACTCGTAGTGGGCACGCGTTCAAATAGTCTGGACATTGAAAACCAACCTATTTATAACGTAACAATCAACTTTTCTTTCTAGATATGTGGATTACTTGTAGTGAGCAGACGTTACATTAGTCAGGACATTGAAAACAAACTTATTTATAACGTAACAATAAACATTTTTTTCTAGATGTGTGGATGACTCGTAGTGGGCAGACGTTCAAATAGTCTGGACATTGAAAACAAACCTATTTATAAAGCAACAATAAACTTTTCTTTCAAGATATGTGGATGACTCGTAGTGTGGAGGCGTTCAAATAGTCTGGACATTGAAAACCAACCTATTTATAACGTAACAATAAACTTTTCTTTCTAGATATGTGGATGACTCGTAGTGGGCACGCGTTCAAATAGTCTGGACATTGAAAACCAACCTATTTATAACGTAACAATAAACTTTTCTTTCTAGATATGTGGATGACTCGTAGTGAGCGGACGTTCAATTAGTCAGGACATTGAAAACAAACTTATTTATAATGTAACAATTAACTGTTCTTTCTAGATATGTGGATGACTCGTAGTGAGCAGACGTTCAATTAGTCAGGACATTGAAAACCAACCTATTTATAACGTAACAATTAACTTTTCTTTCTAGATATGTAGATGACTCGTAGTAAGCAGACGTTCAATTAGTCAGGACATTGAAAACAAACTTATTTATAACGTAACAATAAACTTTTCTTTCTAGATGTGTGGATGACTCGTAGTGGGCAGACGTTCAAATAGTCTGGACATTGAAAACCAACCTATTTATAACGTTACAATAAACTTTTCTTTCTAGATGTGTGGATGACTCGTAGTGTTGAGGCGTTCAAATAGTCTGGACATTGAAAACCAACCTATTTATAACGTAACAATACACTTTTCTTTCTAGATATGTTGATGACTCGTAGTCGGCACGCGTTCAAATAGTCTGGACATTGAAAACCAACCTATTTATAACGTAACAATAAACTTTTCTTTCTAGATATGTGGATGACTCGTAGTGGGCACGCGTTCAAATAGTCTGGACATTGAAAACCAACATATTTATAACGTAACAATAAACATTTCTTTCTAGATGTGTGGATGACTCGTAGTCGGCACGCGTTCAAATACTCTGGACATTGAAAACCAACCTATTTATAACGTAACAATAAACTTTTCTTTCTAGATGTGTGGATGACTCGAGTGTGGAGGCGTTCAAATAGTCTGGACATTGAAAACCAACCTATTTATAACGTAACAATAAACTTTTCTTTCTAGATATGTGGATGACTCGTAGTGGGCACGCGTTCAAATAGTTTGGACATTGAAAACCAACCTATTTATAACGTAACAATAAACTTTTCTTTCTAGATGTGTGGATGACTCGTAGTGAGCAGACGTTCAATTTGTCAGGACATTGAAAACAAACTTATTTCTAACGTAACAATTAACTTTTCTTTCTAGATGTGTCGATATCTCGTAGTGGGCACGCGTTCAAATAGTCTGGACATTGAAAACCAACTTATTTATAACGTAACAATAAACTTTTCTTTCGAGATGTGTGGATGACTCGTAGTGAGCAGGCGTTCAAATAGTCAGGACATTGAAAACCAACCTATTTATAACGTAACAATTAACTTTTCTTTCTAGATATGTAGATGACTCGTAGTGAGCAGACGTTCAATTAGTCAGGACATTGAAAACAAACTTATTTATAACGTAACAATAAACTTTTCTTTCTAGATGTGTGGATGACTCGTAGTGGGCAGACGTTCAAATAGTCTGGACATTGAAAACCAACCTATTTATAACGTAACAATAAACTTTTCTTTCTAGATGTGTGGATGACTCGTAGTGTTGAGGCGTTCAAATAGTCTGGACATTGAAAACCAACCTATTTATAACGTAACAATAAACTTTTCTTTCTAGATATGTTGATGACTCGTAGTCGGCACGCGTTCAAATAGTCTGGACATTGAAAACCAACCTATTTATAACGTAACAATAAACTTTTCTTTCTAGATATGTGGATGACTCGTAGTGGGCACGCGTTCAAATAGTCTGGACATTGAAAACCAACATATTTATAACGTAACAATAAACATTTCTTTCTAGATGTGTGGATGACTCGTAGTGAGCAGGCGTTCAAATAGTCTGGACATTGAAAACCAACCTATTTATAACGTAACAATGAACTTTTCTTTTTAGATATGTGGATGACTTGTAGTCGGCAGGCGTTCGAATAGTCTAGACATTGAATACAAACCTATTTATAACGTAACAATTAACTTTTTTTTCTAGATATGTGGATTACTCGTAGTGTAGAGGCGTTCGAATAGTCTGGACATTGAAAACCAACCTATTTATAACGTAACAATAAACTTTTCTTTCTAGATGTGTGGATGACTCGTAGTGAGCAGGCGTTCAAATAGTCAGGGCATTGAAAACCAACCTATTTATAACGTAACAATAAACTTTTCTTTCTAGATATGTTGATGACTCGTAGTCGGCACGCGTTCAAATAGTCTGGACATTGAAAACCAACCTATTTATAACGTAACAATAAACTTTTCTTTCTAGATGTGTGGATGACTCGTAGTGAGCAGACGTTCAATTTGTCAGGACATTGAAAACAAACTTATTTCTAACGTAACAATTAACTTTTCTTTCTAGATGTGTGGATATCTCGTAGTGGGCACGCGTTCAAATAGTCTGGACATTGAAAACCAACCTATTTATAACGTAACAATAAACTTTTCTTTCGAGATGTGTGGATGACTCGTAGTGAGCAGGCGTTCAAATAGTCAGGACATTGAAAACCAACCTATTTATAACGTAACAATCAACTTTTCTTTCTAGATGTGTGGATTACTCGTAGTGGGCACGCGTTCAAATAGTCTGGACATTGAAAACCAACCTATTTATAACGTAACAATAAACTTTTTTTCTAGATGTGTGGATGACTCGTAGTGTGGAGGCGTTCAAATAGTCTGGACATTGAAAACCAACCTATTTATAACGTAACAATAAACTTTTTTTTCTAGATATGTTGATGACTCGTAGTGGGCACGCGTTCAAATAGTCTGGACATTGAAAACCAACCTATTTATAACGTAACAATAAACTTTTTTTTCTAGATATGTGGATGACTCGTAGTGGGCACGCGTTCAAATAGTCTGGACATTGAAAACCAACATATTTATAACGTAACAATAAACATTTCTTTCTAGATGTGTGGATGACTCGTAGTGAGCAGGCGTTCAAATAGTCTGGACATTGAAAACAAACCTATTTATAACGTAACAATGAACTTTTCTTTTTAGATATGTGGATGACTTGTAGTCGGCAGGCGTTCGAATAGTCTAGACATTGAAAACAAACCTATTTATAACGTAACAATACACTTTTCTTTCTAGATGTGTGAATGACTCGTAGTGAGCAGACGTTCAATTAGTCAGGACATTGAAAACAAACTTATTTATAACGTAACAATTAACTTTTTTTTCTAGATATGTGGATGACTCGTAGTGTAGAGGCGTTCGAATAGTCTGGACATTGAATACCAACCTATTTATAACGTAACAATCAACTTTTCTTTCTAGATGTGGGGATGACTCGTAGTGGGCAGACGTTCAAATAGTCTGGACATTGAAAACCAACCTATTTATAACGTAACAATAAACTTTTCTTTCTAGATGTGTGGATGACTCGTAGTGGGCACGCGTTCAAATACTCTGGACATTGAAAACCAACCTATTTATAACGTAACAATAAACTTTTCTTTCTAGATGTGTGGATGACTCGAGTGTGGAGGCGTTCAAATAGTCTGGACATTGAAAACCAAACTATTTATAACGTAACAATTAACTTTTCTTTCTAGATGTGTGGATTACTCGTAGTGGGCACGCGTTCAAATAGTCTGGACATTGAAAACCAACCTATTTATAACGTAACAATAAACTTTTTTTCTAGATGTGTGGATGACTCGTAGTGTGGAGGCGTTCAAATAGTCTGGACATTGAAAACATACCTGTTTATAACGTAACAATACACTTTTCTTTCTAGATATGTGGATGACTCGTAGTGGGCACGCGTTCAAATAGTCTGGACATTGAACACCAACCTATTTATAACGTAACAATAAACTTTTCTTTCTAGATATGTGGATGACTCGTAGTGAGCAGACGTTCAATTAGTCAGGACATTGAAAACAAACTTATTTATAACGTAACAATAAACTTTTCTTTCTAGATATGTGGATGACTCGTAGTGAGCAGACGTTCAATTAGTCAGGACATTGAAAACCAACCTATTTATAACGTAACAATTAACTTTTCTTTCCAGAGATGTGGATGACTCGTAGTGAGCAGACGTTCAAATAGTCAGGACATTGAAAAAAAACTTATTTATAACGTAACAATAAACTTTTCTTTCTAGATGTGTGGATGACTCGTAGTTGGCAGACGTTCAAATGGTCAGGACATTGAAAACAAACCTATTTATAACGTAACAATAAACTTTTCTTTCTAGATGTGGGGATGACTCGCAGTGTGGAGGCGTTCAAATAGTCTGGACATTGAAAACCAACCTATTTATAACGTAACAATAAACTTTTCTTTCTAGATATGTGGATTACTCGTAGTGGGCACGCGTTCAAATAGTCTGGACATTGAAAACCAACCTATTTATAACGTAACAATCAACTTTTCTTTCTAGATATGTGGATGACTCGTAGTGAGCAGACGTTACATTAGTCAGGACATTGAAAACAAACTTATTTATAACGTAACAATAAACATTTTTTTCTAGATGTGTGGATGACTCGTAGTGGGCAGACGTTCAAATAGTCTGGACATTGAAAACAAACCTATTTATAAAGCAACAATAAACTTTTCTTTCAAGATATGTGGATGACTCGTAGTGTGGAGGCGTTCAAATAGTCTGGACATTGAAAACCAACCTATTTATAACGTAACAATAAACTATTCTTTCTAGATATGTGGATGACTCGTAGTGGGCACGCGTTCAAATAGTCTGGACATTGAAAACCAACCTATTTATAACGTAACAATAAACTTTTCTTTCTAGATATGTGGATGACTCGTAGTGAGCGGACGTTCAATTAGTCAGGACATTGAAAACAAACTTATTTATAATGTAACAATTAACTGTTCTTTCTAGATATGTGGATGACTCGTAGTGAGCAGACGTTCAATTAGTCAGGACATTGAAAACCAACCTATTTATAACGTAACAATTAACTTTTCTTTCTAGATATGTAGATGACTCGTAGTAAGCAGACGTTCAATTAGTCAGGACATTGAAAACAAACTTATTTATAACGTAACAATAAACTTTTCTTTCTAGATGTGTGGATGACTCGTAGTGGGCAGACGTTCAAATAGTCTGGACATTGAAAACCAACCTATTTATAACGTTACAATAAACTTTTCTTTCTAGATGTGTGGATGACTCGTAGTGTTGAGGCGTTCAAATAGTCTGGACATTGAAAACCAACCTATTTATAACGTAACAATACACTTTTCTTTCTAGATATGTTGATGACTCGTAGTCGGCACGCGTTCAAATAGTCTGGACATTGAAAACCAACCTATTTATAACGTAACAATAAACTTTTCTTTCTAGATATGTGGATGACTCGTAGTGGGCACGCGTTCAAATAGTCTGGACATTGAAAACCAACATATTTATAACGTAACAATAAACATTTCTTTCTAGATGTGTGGATGACTCGTAGTGAGCAGGCGTTCAAATAGTCTGGACATTGAAAACCAACCTATTTATAACGTAACAATGAACTTTTCTTTTTAGATATGTGGATGACTTGTAGTCGGCAGGCGTTCGAATAGTCTAGACATTGAAAAAAAACCTATTTATAACGTAACAATTAACTTTTTTTTCTAGATATGTGGATTACTCGTAGTGTAGAGGCGTTCGAATAGTCTGGACATTGAAAACCAACCTATTTATAACGTAACAATACACTTTTCTTTCTAGATATGTTGATGACTCGTAGTCGGCACGCGTTCAAATAGTCTGGACATTGAAAACCAACCTATTTATAACGTAACAATAAACTTTTCTTTCTAGATGTGTGGATGACTCGTAGTGGGCACGCGTTCAAATACTCTGGACATTGAAAACCAACCTATTTATAACGTAACAATAAACTTTTCTTTCTAGATGTGTGGATGACTCGAGTGTGGAGGCGTTCAAATAGTCTGGACATTGAAAACCAACCTATTTATAACGTAACAATAAACTTTTCTTTCTAGATATGTGGATGACTCGTAGTGGGCACGCGTTCAAATAGTTTGGACATTGAAAACCAACCTATTTATAACGTAACAATAAACTTTTCTTTCTAGATGTGTGGATGACTCGTAGTGAGCAGACGTTCAATTTGTCAGGACATTGAAAACAAACTTATTTCTAACGTAACAATTAACTTTTCTTTCTAGATGTGTCGATATCTCGTAGTGGGCACGCGTTCAAATAGTCTGGACATTGAAAACCAACTTATTTATAACGTAACAATAAACTTTTCTTTCGAGATGTGTGGATGACTCGTAGTGAGCAGGCGTTCAAATAGTCAGGGCATTGAAAACCAACCTATTTATAACGTAACAATCAACTTTTCTTTCTAGATGTGTGGATTACTCGTAGTGGGCACGCGTTCAAATAGTCTGGACATTGAAAACCAACCTATTTATAACGTAACAATAAACTTTTTTTCTAGATGTGTGGATGACTCGTAGTGTGGAGGCGTTCAAATAGTCTGGACATTGAAAACCTACCTATTTATAACGTAACAATACACTTTTCTTTCTAGATATGTATATGACTCGTAGTGGGCAGGAGTTCAAATAGTCTGGACATTGAAAACTAACCTATTTATAACGTAACAATTAACTTTTCTTTCTAGATATGTGGATGACTCGTAGTAAGCAGACGTTCAAATAGTCAGGACATTGAAAACAAACTAATTTATAACGTAACAATAAACTTTTCTTTCTAGATGTGTGGATGACTCGTAGTGTGGAGGCGTTCAAATAGTCTGGACATTGAAAACCAACCTATTTATAACGTAACAATCAACTTTTCTTTCTAGATATGTGGATGACTCGTAGTGAGCAGACGTTACATTAGTCAGGACATTGAAAACAAACTTATTTATAACGTAACAATAAACATTTTTTTCTAGATGTGTGGATGACTCGTAGTGGGCAGACGTTCAAATAGTCTGGACATTGAAAACAAACCTATTTATAACGTAACAATAAACTTTTCTTTCTAGATGTGTGGATGACTCGTAGTGTGGAGGCGTTCAAATAGTCTGGACATTGAAAACCAACCTATTTATAACGTAACAATAAACTTTTCTTTCTAGATATGTGGATGACTCGTAGTGGGCACGCGTTCAAATAGTCTGGACATTGAAAACCAACCTATTTATAACGTAACAATAAACTTTTCTTTCTAGATATGTGGATGACTCGTAGTGAGCGGACGTTCAATTAGTCAGGACATTGAAAACAAACTTATTTATAACGTAACAATTAACTTTTCTTTCTAGATATGTGGATGACTCGTAGTGAGCAGACGTTCAATTAGTCAGGACATTGAAAACCAACCTATTTATAACGTAACAATAAACTTTTCTTTCTAGATATGTGGATGACTCGTAGTGAGCAGACGTTCAATTAGTCAGGACATTGAAAACAAACTTATTTATAACGTAACAATAAACTTTTCTTTCTAGATGTGTGGATGACTCGTAGTGGGCAGACGTTCGAATAGTCTGGACATTGAAAACAAACATATTTATAACGAACAATAAACTTTTCTTTCTAGATGTGTGGATGACTCGTAGTGTGGAGGCGTTCAAATAGTCTGGACATTGAAAACATACCTGTTTATAACGTAACAATACATTTTCTTTCTAGATATGTGGATGACTCGTAGTGGGCACGCGTTCAAATAGTCTGGACATTGAAAACCAACCTATTTATAACGTAACAATACACTTTTCTTTCTAGATATGTGGATGACTCGTAGTGGGCACGCGTTCAAATAGTCTGGACATTGAAAACCAACCTATTTATAACGTAACAATAAACTTTTCTTTCTAGATATGTGGATGACTCGTAGTGAGCAGACGTTCAATTAGTCAGGACATTGAAAACCAACCTATTTATAACGTAACAATAAACTTTTCTTTCTAGATATGTGGATGACTCGTAGTGAGCAGACGTTCAAATAGTCAGGACATTGAAAACAAACTTATTTATAACGTAACAATAAACTTTTCTTTCTAGATGTGTGGATGACTCGTAGTTGGCAGACGTTCAAATAGTCTGGACATTGAAAACGAACCTATTTATAACGTAACAATAAACTTTCTTTCTAGATGTGTGGATGACTCGTAGTGTGGAGGCGTTCAAAAAGTCTGGACATTGAAAACCAACCTATTTATAACGTAACAATAAACTTTTCTTTCTAGATATGTGGATGACTCGTAGTGGGCACGCGTTCAAATAGTCTGGACATTGAAAACCAACCTATTTATAACGTGACAATCAACTTTTCTTTCTAGATATGTGGATGACTCGTAGTGAGCAGACGTTACATTAGTCAGGACATTGAAAACAAACTTATTTATAACGTAACAATAAACTTTACTTTCTAGATGTGTGGATGACGCGTAGTGGACAGACGTTCAAATAGTCAGGACATTGAAAACCAACCTATTTATAACGTAACAATAAACTTTTCTTTCTAGATATGTGGATGACTCGTAGTGGGCACGCGTTCAAATAGTCTGGACATTGAAAACCAACCTATTTATAACGTAACAATAAACTTTTCTTTCTAGATATGTGGATGACTCGTAGTGAGCGGACGTTCAATTAGTCAGGACATTGAAAACAAACTTATTTATAACGTAACAATAAACTTTTCTTTCTAGATATGTGGATGACTCGTAGTGAGCAGACGTTCAATTAGTCAGGACATTGAAAACAAACTTATTTATAACGTAATAATAAACTTTTCTTTCTAGATGTGTGGATGACTCGTAGTGTTGAGACGTTCAAATAGTCTGGACATTGAAAACCAACCTATTTATAACGTAACAATAAACTTTTCTTTCTAGATATGTGGATGACTCGTAGTGGGCACGCGTTCAAATAGTCTGGACATTGATATCCAACCTATTTATAACGTAACAATAAACTTTTCTTTCTAGATATGTGGATTACTCGTAGTGAGCAGACGTTACATTAGACAGGACATTGAAAACAAACTTATTTATAACGTAACAATAAACTTTTCTTTCTAGATGTGTGGATGACTCGTAGTGGGCAGACGTTCAAATAGTCTGGACATTGAAAACCAACTTATTTATAACGTAACAATAAACTTTTCTTTCTAGATGTGTGGATGACTCGTAGTGGGCACGCGTCTAAATAGTCTGGACATTGAAAACCAACCTATTTATAACGTAACAATAAACTTTTCTTTCTAGATATGTGGATGACTCGTAGTCGGCAGGCGTTCGAATAGTCTGGACATTGAAAACCAACCTATTTATAACGTAACAATAAACTTTTCTTTCTAGATATGTGGATGACTGGTAGTGAGCAGGCGTTCAATTAGTCAGGACATTGAAAACCAACCAATTTATAACGTAACAATAAACTTTTCTTTCTAGATATGTGGATGACTCGTAGTCGGCAGGCGTTCGAATAGTCTGGACATTGAAAACCAACCGATTTATAACGTAACAATAAACTTTTCATTCTAGATGTGTGGATGACTCGTAGTGAGCAGGCGTTCAAATAGTCAGGACATTGAAAACCAACCTATTTATAACGTAACAATAAACTTTTCTTTCTAGATGTGTGGATGACTCGTAGTGAGCAGGCGTTCAAATAGTCTGGATGTTGAAAACTTACCTATTTATAACGTAACAATAAACTTTTCTTTCTAGATATGTTGATGACTCGTAGTGTGGAGACGTTAAAATAGACTGGACATTGAAAACCAACCTATTTATAACGTAACAATAAACTTTTCTTTCTAAATATGTGGATTACTCGTAGTGGGCACGTGTTCAAATAGTCTGGACATTGAAAACCAACCTATTTATAACGTAACAATAAACTTTTCTTTCTAGTTATGTGGATTACTCGTAGTGAGCAGACGTTACATTAGTCAGGACATTGAAAACCAACCTATTTATAACGTAACAATAAACTTTTCTTTCTAGATGTGTGGATGACTCGTAGTGGGCAGACGTTCAAATAGTCTGGACATTGAAAACAAACCTATTTGTAACGTAACAATAAACTTTTCTTTCTAGATGTGTGGATGACTCGTAGTGTGGAGGCGTTCAAATAGTCTGGACATTGAAAACCAACCGATTTATAACGTAACAATAAACTTTTCTTTCTAGATATGTGGATGACTCGTAGTGGGCACGCGTTCAAATAGTCTGGACATTAAAAACCTACCTATTTATAACGTAACAATAAACTTTTCTTTCTAGATGTGTGGATGACTCGTAGTGGGCACGCGTTCAAATAGTCTGGACATTGAAAACCAACCTATTTATAACGTAACAATAAACTTTTCTTTCTAGATATGTGGATGGCTCGTAGTCGGCAGGCGTTCGAATAGTCTGGACATTGAAAACCAACCTATTTATAACGTAACAATAAACTTTTCTTTCTAGATGTGTGGATGACTCGTAGTGGGCACGCGTTCAAATAGTCTGGACATTGAAAACCAACCTATTTATAACGTAACAATAAACTTTTCTTTCTAGATATGTGGATGACTCGTAGTGGGCACGCGTTCAAATAGTCTGGACATTGAAAACCAACCTATTTATAACGTAACAATAACCTTTTCTTTCTAGATGTGTGGATGACTCGTAGTGGGCACGCGTTCAAATAGTCTGGACATTGAAAACCAACCTATTTATAACGTAACAATCAACTTTTCTTTCTAGATATGTGGATGGCTCGTAGTCGGCAGGCGTTCGAATAGTCTGGACATTGAAAACCAACCTATTTATAACGTAACAATAAACTTTTCTTTCTAGATGTGTGGATGACTCGTAGTGAGCAGACGTTCAATTAGTCAGGACATGTAAAACCAACCTATTCATAACGTAACAATAAACTTTTCTTTCTAGATATGTGGATGAGTCGTAGTCGGCAGGCGTTCGAATAGTCTGGACATTGAAAACCAACCTATTTATAACGTAACAATAAACTTTTCTTTCTAGATGTGTGGATGACTCGTAGTGAGCAGGCGTTTAAATCGTCTGGACATTGAAAACCAACCTATTTATAACGTAACAATAAACTTTTCTTTCTAGATATGTGGATGACTCGTAGTGAGCAGGCGTTCAATTAGTCAGGACATTGAAAACCAACCTATTTATAACGTAACAATAAACTTTTCTTTCTAGATGTGTGGATGACTCGTAGTGAGCAGGCGTTCAAATAGTCAGGACATTGAAAACCAACCTATTTATAACATAACAATAAACTTTTCTTTCTAGATGTGTGGATGACCGGTAGTGTGGAGGCGTTCAAATAGTCTGGACATTGAAAACCAACCGATTTATAACGTTACAATAAACTTTTCTTTTCTAGATATGTGGATGACTCGTAGTGGGCACGCGTTCAAATAGTCTGGACATTGAAAACCAACCTATTTATAACGTAACAATAAACTTTTCTTTCTAGATGTGTGGATGACTCGTAGTGGGCACGCGTTCAAATAGTCTGGACATTGAAAACCAACCTATTTATAACGTAACAATAAACTTTTCTTTCTAGATATGTGGATGGCTCGTAGTCGGCAGGCGTTCGAATAGTCTGGACATTGAAAACCAACCTATTTATAACGTAACAATAAACTTTTCTTTCTAGATGTGTGGATGACTCGTAGTGGGCACGCGTTCAAATAGTCTGGACATTGAAAACCAACCTATTTATAACGTAACAATAAACTTTTCTTTCTAGATATGTGGATGACTCGTAGTGGGCACGCGTTCAAATAGTCTGGACATTGAAAACCAACCTATTTATAACGTAACAATAAACTTTTCTTTCTAGATGTGTGGATGACTCGTAGTGGGCACGCGTTCAAATAGTCTGGACATTGAAAACCAACCTATTTATAACGTAACAATAAACTTTTCTTTCTAGATATGTGGATGGCTCGTAGTCGGCAGGCGTTCGAATAGTCTGGACATTGAAAACCAACCTATTTATAACGTAACAATAAACATTTCTTTCTAGATGTGTGGATGACTCGTAGTGGGCACGCGTTCGAATAGTCTGGACATTGAAAACCAACCTATTTATAACGTAACAATAAACTTTTCTTTCTAGATATGTGGATGGCTCGTAGTCGGCAGGCGTTCGAATAGTCTGGACATTGAAAACCAACCTATTTATAACGTAACAATCAACTTTTCTTTCTAGATGTGTGGATGACTCGTAGTGGGCACGCGTTCAAATAGTCTGGACATTGAAAACCAACCTATTTATAACGTAACAATAAACTTTTCTTTCTAGATGTGTGGATGACTCGTAGTGGGCACGCGTTCAAATAGTCTGGACATTGAAAACCAACCTATTTATAACGTAACAATAAACCTTTATTTCTAGATATGTGGATGACTCGTAGTCGGCAGGCGTTCGAATAGTCTGGACATTGAAAACCAACTTATTTATAACGTAACAATAAACTTTTCTTTCTAGATGTGTGGATGACTCGTAGTAAGCAGGCGTTCAAATAGTCTGGACATTGAAAACCAACCTATTTATAACGTAACAATAAACTTTTCTTTCTAGATATGGTGATGACTCGTAGTGAGCAGACGTTACATTAGTCAGGACATTGAAAACCAACCTATTTATAACGTAACAATAAACTTTTCTTTCTAGATATGTGGATGACTCGTAGTCGGCAGGCGTTCGAATAGTCTGGACATTGAAAACCAACCTATTTATAACGTAACAATAAACTTTTCTTTCTAAATGTGTGGATGACTCGTAGTGAGCAGGCGTTCAAATAGTCTGGACATTGAAAACCAACCTATTTATAACGTAACAATAAACTTTTCTTTCTAGATATGTGGATGACTCGTAGTGAGCAGGCGTTCAATTAGTCAGGACATTGAAAACCAGCCTATTTATAACGTAACAATAAACTTTTCTTTATAGATGTGTGGATGACTCGTAGTGAGCAGGCGTTCAAATAGTCAGGACATTGAAAACCAACCTATTTATAACATAACAATAAACTTTTCTTTCTAGATGTGTGGATGACTCGTAGTGAGCAGGCGTTCAAATAGTCAGGACATTGAAAACCAACCTATTTATAACGTAACAATAAACTTTTCTTTCTAGATGTGTGGATGACTCGTAGTCAGCAGGCGTTCAAATAGTCAGGACATTGAAAACCAACCTATTTATAACGTAACAATACACTTTTCTTTCTAGATGTGTGGATTACTCGTAGTGAGCAGACGTTCAATTAGTCTGGACATTGAAAACCAACCTATTTATAACGTAACAATCAACTTTTCTTTCTAGATATGTGGATGACTCGTAGTGAGCAGGCGTTCAAATAGTCTGGACATTGAAAACCAACCTATTTATAACGTAACAATAAACTTTTCTTTCTAGATATGTGGATGACTCGTAGTGAGCAGGCGTTCAAATAGTCTGGACATTGAAAACCAACCTATTTATAACGTAACAATAAACTTTTCTTTCTAGATATGTGGATGACTCGTAGTGAGCAGGCGTTCAAATAGTCTGGACATTGAAAACCAACCTATTTATAACGTAACAATAAACTTTTCTTTCTAGATATGTGGATGACTCGTAGTGAGCAGGCGTTCAATTAGTCAGGACATTGAAAACCAACCTATTTATAACGTAACAATAAACTTTTCTTTCTAGATGTGTGGATGACTCGTAGTGAGCAGGCGTTCAAATAGTCAGGACATTGAAAACCAACCTATTTATAACATAACAATAAACTTTTCTTTCTAGATGTGTGGATGACTCGTAGTGAGCAGGCTTTCAAATAGTCAGGACATTGAAAACCAACCTATTTATAACGTAACAATAAACTTTTCTTTCTAGATGTGTGGATGACTCGTAGTGAGCAGGCGTTCAAATAGTCAGGACATTGAAAACCAACCTATTTATAACGTAACAATACACTTTTCTTTCTAGATGTGTGGATGACTCGTAGTGAGCAGACGTTCAATTAGTCAGGACATTGAAAACCAACCTATTTATAACGTAACAATCAACTTTTCTTTCTAGATATGTGGATGACTCGTAGTCGGCAGGCGTTCGAATAGTCTGGACATTGAAAACCAACCTATTAATAACGTAACAATAAACTTTTCTTTCTAGATGTGTGGATGACTCGTAGTGAGCAGGCGTTCAAATAGTCTGGACATTGAAAACCAACCTATTTATAACGTAACAATAAACTTTTCTTTCTAGATATGTGGATGACTCGTAGTGAGCAGGCGTTCAATTAGTCAGGACATTGAAAACCAACCTATTTATAACGTAACAATAAACTTTTCTTTCTAGATGTGTGGATGACTCGTAGTGAGCAGACGTTCAAATAGTCAGGACATTGAAAACCAACCTATTTATAACATAACAATAAACTTTTCTTTCTAGATGTGTGGATGACTCGTAGTAAGCAGGCGTTCAAATAGTCTGGACATTGAAAACCAACCTATTTATAACGTAACAATAAACTTTTCTTTCTAGATATGTGGATGACTCGTAGTGAGCAGACGTTCAATTAGTCAGGACATTGAAAACCAACCTATTTATAACGTAACAATCAACTTTTCTTTCTAGATATGTGGATGACTCGTAGTCGGCAGACGTTCAAATAGTCTGGACATTGAAAACCAACCTATTTATAACGTAACAATACACTTTTCTTTCTAGATGTGTGGATGACTCGTAGTAAGCAGGCGTTCAAATAGTCTGGACATTGAAAACCAACCTGTTTATAACGTAACAATAAACATTTCTTTCTAGATATGTGGATGACTCGTAGTCGGCAGGCGTTCGAATAGTCTGGACATTGAAAACCAACCTATTTATAACGTAACAATAAACTTTTCTTTCTAGATGTGTGGATGACTCGTAGTGGGCACGCGTTCGAATAGTCTGGACATTGAAAACCAACCTATTTATAACGTAACAATAAACTTTTCTTTCTAGATGTGTGGATGACTCGTAGTGAGCAGGCGTTCAAATAGTCTGGACATTGAAAACCAACCTATTTATAACGTAACAATAAACTTTTCTTTCTAGATATGTGGATGACTCGTAGTGAGCAGGCGTTCAATTAGTCAGGACATTGAAAACCAACCTATTTATAACGTAACAATAAACTTTTCTTTCTAGATGTGTGGATGACTCGTAGTGAGCAGGCGTTCAAATAGTCAGGACATTGAAAACCAACCTATTTATAACATAACAATAAACTTTTCTTTCTAGATGTGTGGATGACTCGTAGTGAGCAGGCGTTCAAATAGTCAGGACATTGAAAACCAACCTATTTATAACGTAACAATAAACTTTTCTTTCTAGATGTGTGGATGACTCGTAGTGAGCAGGCGTTCAAATAGTCAGGACATTGAAAACCAACTTATTTATAACGTAACAATACACTTTTCTTTCTAGATGTGTGGATTACTCGTAGTGAGCAGACGTTCAATTAGTCTGGACATTGAAAACCAACCTATTTATAACGTAACAATCAACTTTTCTTTCTAGATATGTGGATGACTCGTAGTCGGCAGGCGTTCGAATAGTTTGGACATTGAAAACCAACCTATTAATAACGTAACAATAAACTTTTCTTTCTAGATGTGTGGATGACTCGTAGTGAGCAGGCGTTCAAATAGTCTGGACATTGAAAACCAACCTATTTATAACGTAACAATAAACTTTTCTTTCTAGATATGTGGATGACTCGTAGTGAGCAGGCGTTCAAATAGTCTGGACATTGAAAACCAACCTATTTATAACGTAACAATAAACTTTTCTTTCTAGATATGTGGATGACTCGTAGTGAGCAGGCGTTCAATTAGTCAGGACATTGAAAACCAACCTATTTATAACGTAACAATAAACTTTTCTTTCTAGATGTGTGGATGACTCGTAGTGAGCAGGCGTTCAAATAGTCAGGACATTGAAAACCAACCTATTTATAACATAACAATAAACTTTTCTTTCTAGATGTGTGGATGACTCGTAGTGAGCAGGCGTTCAAATAGTCAGGACATTGAAAACCAACCTATTTATAACGTAACAATAAACTTTTCTTTCTAGATGTGTGGATGACTCGTAGTGAGCAGGCGTTCAAATAGTCAGGACATTGAAAACCAACCTATTTATAACATAACAATAAACTTTTCTTTCTAGATGTGTGGATGACTCGTAGTGAGCAGGCGTTCAAATAGTCAGGACATTGAAAACCAACCTATTTATAACGTAACAATACACTTTTCTTTCTAGATGTGTGGATGACTCGTAGTGAGCAGACGTTCAATTAGTCAGGACATTGAAAACCAACCTATTTATAACGTAACAATCAACTTTTCTTTCTAGATATGTGGATGACTCGTAGTCGGCAGGCGTTCGAATAGTCTGGACATTGAAAACCAACCTATTAATAACGTAACAATAAACTTTTCTTTCTAGATGTGTGGATGACTCGTAGTGAGCAGGCGTTCAAATAGTCTGGACATTGAAAACCAACCTATTTATAACGTAACAATAAACTTTTCTTTCTAGATATGTGGATGACTCGTAGTGAGCAGGCGTTCAATTAGTCAGGACATTGAAAACCAACCTATTTATAACGTAACAATAAACTTTTCTTTCTAGATGTGTGGATGACTCGTAGTGAGCAGACGTTCAAATAGTCAGGACATTGAAAACCAACCTATTTATAACATAACAATAAACTTTTCTTTCTAGATGTGTGGATGACTCGTAGTGAGCAGGCGTTCAAATAGTCAGGACATTGAAAACCAACCTATTTATAACGTAACAATAAACTTTTCTTTCTAGATGTGTGGATGACTCGTAGTGAGCAGGCGTTCAAATAGTCAGGACATTGAAAACCAACCTATTTATAACGTAACAATACACTTTTCTTTCTAGATGTGTGGATGACTCGTAGTGAGCAGGCGTTCAAATAGTCAGGACATTGAAAACCAACCTATTTATAACGTAACAATACACTTTTCTTTCTAGATGTGTGGATGACTCGTAGTGAGCAGGCGTTCAAATAGTCAGGACATTGAAAACCAACCTATTTATAACGTAACAATACACTTTTCTTTCTAGATTTGTGGATGACTCGTAGTGAGCAGACGTTCAAATAGTCAGGACATTGAAAACCAACCTATTTATAACATAACAATAAACTTTTCTTTCTAGATGTGTGGATGACTCGTAGTGAGCAGGCGTTCAAATAGTCAGGACATTGAAAACCAACCTATTTATAACGTAACAATAAACTTTTCTTTCTAGATGTGTGGATGACTCGTAGTGAGCAGGCGTTCAAATAGTCAGGACATTGAAAACCAACCTATTTATAACGTAACAATACACTTTTCTTTCTAGATGTGTGGATGACTCGTAGTGAGCAGACGTTCAAATAGTCTGGACATTGAAAACCAACCTATTTATTACGTAACATTGAATTTTGGCACGGTGGTTAAGTTGTTAACAACGCGGACTGAGCACCTGTGTGTGCCGGGTTCGAATCCAGTGCGTTCAACAGAAACAATTTCATCAAAACCCACACCTGACCTTGTGTCTAACCTCCTGGAGAAGAAGTAAATAAAATAGTCAATTTCGGAAAATTATTTAAAAAATAGGTAACGTCTATATACCGGATGGTCCCTAAATATGTATCCATTTTATTAGTGTTATCATTTCTAACCGTGAAAATGGACATGGATGTGGTGCTTAATCAGCAGAATGAATCAACATTGCTCCAATATCACCATGACTATTCCCGGTATTATTTACTGAAGTCCACAAAGAGGTGGGGGGGTGTAAAAAAACAAATATGCGACAAATAAATGTTACCAAAGACAAGATAAGTTACTCTATTACCCACCTGAATTAGTTTATTTCTGTTTTAACTTATTTTACAGGGTTTTTTTTATTGTTAAATAAAAACTTCGTGTCGAGTCTGTTCAGTAAGAATGAAAACAAAAGATGGCGCCGATAAGGCCTGCACAAGGACCCCTAATAATAACTCAAACATCGAAAATTAAACAAATGTACATTTTTGTACGATTGGTGACATTGTATGCGTTTTTTACCAGTATTTTGATCAATTTTCTATTTTTGAACAACAAAATATTATTTAAAACTTACCTGTGAGAAACCAACACAATTCTATTTCAAACTTAAGCGTGACAGACCAATAAATTGTTTATTTCAAACTTCAACCTGACAGACCAACAAAAATTCTATTTCAGACTTAAGCGCGACAGACATACACACATTCTATTTCAAACTTAAGCGTGACAGACCAACAAAAATTCTATTTCAAACAGAAGCGTGACAAACCGACGAGAATACTATTAAAATCAAGACGTGACAGACCAACGAAAATACTCTTTCACACTAAAGCGTGACAAAGCGACGAAAATTCTATTTCAACCTTAAGCGTAACTAAATTACCGACTAAAAACGAATATATCCTCTTGTACATGTGCTTGGTTGACCATTCAATCCACGCATTTGGCGATGAAAATGCTATTTAAATTGAAGCGTGACAGACTGACGAAAATCTATTTAAAATGTAAACGTGACATACAGACAAACGGACTGAACCTCTCGGTGACAATCTGAATTCTCACGTTTTCGACACTTGATCCTAATTCTCTACATTGCTTGGTTTCCTTATTCTAAACAACGAATAACAAATGTCTATTCCTCAAATCAATTCTTACGTCATGAGCTGTCAAAACACATTCGAATTCCGAAAGCGCATAGCCCTAACCTTAACCGTAACCCTAACCCTAACCTTAACCCTAACCCTAACCCTAACCCTAACCTTAATTCTACCAGACAACGTTTTTAATCCTAGCTCTCGTCATCGTCATAGTTATTCCGACTTATCATTATTATAATAACCGGCTTGGTTAGGTTAGTAGGTTATGTCCAGACTGCAGAAAGCTTCGCCACATGCTTGAAAACAGAATTTCGCCATTCATCACGGTCATTAGCCATATATTCATCCGAGAAGAGCAGAATGCCAGTCTGAACCCTTATCTAGTCCGAGCCTATCTTTGGGGCCACCCTCTTCATCTTTGGGGCCATGCTCTTCATTTTTTGGGCCATCTTCTTCATCTTTGGGGCCATGCTCTTCATCTTTGGGGCCATCCTCTTCATCTTTGGGGCCATCCTCTTCATCTTTGGGGCCATGCTCTTCATCTTTGGGGCCATCCTCTTCATCTTTTGGGCCATCCTCTTCATCTTTGGGTCCATCCTCTTCATCTTTTGGGCCATCCTCTTCATCTTTGAGGCCATCCTCTTCATCTTTCTTGAATAAAATCGTTTTGATATTATGTCTTTACATAGCTGGAGTCTGGTAGCCTGGAAACATATTCACACTATGTAAATCTCTTTTTCAAACAACGGTGTTGATAGATCTGTTAATATGAAGCATCTCATTTCAAGGAGAGATGAACGAAAATGTTATTTTAAATTTAAGCGTGACATACAGACAAATGAAAATGCTATTTAAAATTTAAGCGTGACATACAGACAAACGAAAATGCTATTTTAAATTTAAACGTGACATACAGACAAACGAAAATGCTATTTTAAATTTAAACGTGACATACAGACAAACGAAAATGCTATTTTAAATTTAAACGTGACATACAGACAAACGAAAATGCTATTTTAAATTTAAGCGTGACATACAGACAAACGAAAATCCTATTTAAAATTTAAACGTGACATACAGACAAACGAAAATGTTATCTTAAATTTAAACGTGACATACAGACAAACGAAAATGTTATCTTAAATTTAAGCGTGACATACAGACAAACGAAAATGCTATTTAAAATTTACGCGTGACATACAGACAAACGAAAATGCTATTTTAAATTTAAACGTGACATACAGACAAACGAAAATGCTATTTAAAATTTAAGCGTGACATACAGACAAACGAACAGAATCTCTCATTGAGATGCGAAGACGCTTCTAAAAGTAATGGAAAAATTCGTGAACCCGAAACTGTGATTGAATCGGATATACCGATGCTCGAAGGACGACATAAAAATATACGGAGTTTACGAGAATGTGTCATTTTTACCACTTTTGGACATCAGATCATTTCTATGGTGAATACGTTACAGATACGAGTCTTAAAACAAACCATTAAAAAATACATACCTTTAAAACCTCTCCACTTTCCCCCTATTGTTATTACTTATACTCTACTACTACTACTACTACTACTACTACTAATCATAATAATGATAATAAAAAGGTTGACACTTATATCAAGGCATCCGTTAGTCTTCAGTGATCACGCCTTCTGCGTTGTTGACACCCTCGAGTGCACAAAGCCGGCTACACACACATGTATATATACATACACACACACACATATATATATATATGTTATTGTTAATTACCTATGTACGTATACGTTTCGTCCTTTTTTAATCGGGACTCATCAGCATAGAGACATGACTATTCACTACCGGGCATGCGATTCGAAACCCCGGATTACAAGTATTTTGCAACTCAAATCCGACGCCTTAACCACACAGCCAATTTTAAATAGCGAATAAATGGTGATAATTTTAACACTTTATCGGCGGCCTTAAGGTCCAGAGCGTTCTACTTCTTTAATGGCAGGAACGATGCATACATACATATATATATATATATATATATATATATATATATATATATATATATATATATATATATATATATATATATATATATATATATATATATATATATATATATATATATATATATAGTAAGCTATGATAATATATTTATGGCAATTAAGCTTCACAGAGACTCCCGTATTTCATACCCGGTGGGAATCTACAGGCTAAAATGCTCTACTTACGTATTGAGCACTGTTGAGTAAATACTGAAAATAGATACATAAAAAATGATACATCCTTATAAGATTTTATGTGGATACATGAAATAGTAATATATATATATATATATATATATATATATATATATATATATATATATATATATGCAGCACCATTTCTGTAAGTAACGGATACATTTTATTAACAGACGAACAACGCAGGTAAGGAGGACTTTTTTTTAATAACTAATATAAGTTAGCAAAACATTTATAGGAAACAAAACTTAGATTTAGTATACGGAACGTTTATGTTTTTGTCTTTTAAGGGAAGTGGGGTCTGATCAACTCTGCTGGGAAGCCATGAAATTAAATACTGTCTTGTTTTTAAATTCCTGAAACAGTTTTTCATGGTAAACAACTGATGATCCCTTAAATAATTTTAGAAGCAAACTAATATAATAACTGTAAAAATTAAATTGGCTTACATGAGTGATTTTCCACTAAACGACTTGGGACTTAAGGTTTGTTTTTTTCTTTAAATTTTTTTTATATAGTTTTAATGGTTGAGAAACTTCCGAGACTATATATATACATTCATATATATATAAGTATTGTTCCGCAGCAAGTCTTTGTTTATGCTGACTTCAGTGAAGACCACAGAGCTCTCTCTTTTCGTGGCAATCTCTCGACGCGGCGAGCAATTCTGCGGTTCTCAGGGGTTAACCGGTGGAGTATGACACCTAGCGTTGCGTCGTGGGCCATTCCATATATGTGTTTAATTTTTGTTATTTATATTTAGAATTTTTTTCTATTCAAATATAAATTTTATAACATAAAATAATTATAATAGCTCAATAGTGTAATGCCAGAGCTCTGCTATATTCAATATTTTTATGTAATTTTATACCATTTCAATGTTATAAAGGACAGATTCACGTCATTTCATAAAACTTATTTTTTATTCAGCATACAATTGTTTCAGCAAACACCAACATATTTGTAAAATGCTTCTGTGCATTTACTTCTTGGTGTGCCTATCTTCAGTGCTAATTTGACAAAACAAAACGCAGATGATGTGAAATACAAATAGATAAAAAGAATAAGATACATATATGTTACCACATGACTATAACGAGACTATAGTTCGTTTAAGTACGTTCTATCTACGATTTGAACTATATTTTCACCATTGGATTTACTTCTTTTTGAACGCCTCCATGTGATGCCTCTACGAAACTTTTTCTTCTCCACTGAAACCTTCTTCCATTGGACACCTTATCGGCGGACAATTACCACTTGGACAAACCCAATATCTTTTTACTCGAATTTTTTCACCCATCTCTTTCTTAATATTTTTTCAAATGTTGAACTTTTGGCTTTTTTATTGCTAACTTATCTATCTGTATAATTGATCTGATGATAAGATATCGATCTTTGAAAAGCCTAGGCTTAAGGAAAGAACAATAAACATAATTTTATTACAGAATATACCTTGCATTGAACATTTGAAGTTTGAAATAAATTTGGACATTCGTGCATGTTTATGACTCTTCGTCCATCTATCTTTATATATATATATATATATATATATATATATATATATATATTGGCAAGACGTCCCAATGGTTTAGAAATTAGAGTATCCCAATACATACCACGTGATATTCGTTTACACAAGGTTTCGAGATTATCTGGGAGAACTTTCAAGCACATGAATCTGCCATCGGTAATCACCTGGTTGGTACAAATAGTTTTTCTGACAACTATTCCGATGAGTGGTTTTCTGTTTTACACAGTGCCAGGTCGAACTATCATCTCAATATTATTAAGGCGTTAGTTATTAACAATTCTCGACCTAGCCTGTGTAGACAAAAGATTTTCAAACATCAGTTGGAGATATTTAATGATTCAAATCCGTTGAGAGATTTACGGTTTTTTCTCTCAATCGTTTACTCCAACTAACAGAATTTTCCTCTCATATCACATTCGATTTTCTTAGTTTTTAATTTATCATTCTGACGTTTCCTCTTAGAGGGTCAGACGATAAGGCCTTAAGTAAAATTTTAGCAATTTTCTTTTTTTTCAACCCGCCCGTTTCATTGATTAAAAGAATATTTCCTCTGAAATTCATCCTACAATTTTGTTGTACGCGAAATCTACTGTCATCATGACAACAGAAGCTGAAGATAGCCGGATGGCTAAGTCCTTCTGTGTTTGAAACCGACGGTACGAATGTTGTGCTAATTTTTATGTACCAAAATAAATAAATACTGCGCTCTTATTTTTTAATTTTAATTCTAAATTAATCGAGCACTCTGCTGCGATTTTTCCTGCTGTATTACAATATATATATATATATATATATATATATATATAATGTTGATTATAATAATCTAAGCTAAAATGCAAGTGCCTATCTACGTGATTCGTTGAACACTTTTAAGACTGCTGCCCGTGTGGTTCACCGGAATTTACATAAAAAGGGGTTATTTGTCTACTTATCGCATAACGGTGAGAGCACTCGGATTTGAGTTAAAGTTGACTCTTATTTCGAAGATTCGAATCATGCGACCGGTTTGAACCGTTACCTCCATACTGAATATTCCGTTAGGATGAAACCTATACGTATGCGGATAATAATTAAATATTTATTATTAAATAATTATATATATATATATATATATATACATACATACATATATGTACGTATATAAATATATATATACGTATATGTACATATATAAATATATAATTATGTAATAATAAATATTTAATTAGCATCCTAATACGTATACGTTTCATATATATATATATTCTGATCCGTGCTTCAAAGATGTTGTAAATTTCCTTACTATATATATATATATATATATATATATATATATATATATATATATATATATATATATATATATATATATATAGTAAGGAAATTTACAACATCTTTGAAGCACGGATCAGAATGTATTAAAGTGAAATATTTTTAAAATCAACAATCGTGCAATTTTAAATGAAAAAATCCTTTATTTGATTTTTTTGCAAGCTTTCCTTGTAGAACAACTCTGTCAGGCGAGATTGTCTTATAGTTTTTTTCTTCTTTTCTTTCTCCCCATTTTGATGGTATTAACCCTGAGGTGTCGAATACCGATATGAGCAGAAAGAGACGTCAAGTTCTTAAGACGTTAGGATAAGTGTAGCCCTGGCGATGTTATGCACAGATTGGTTCTATAACGATAGCTTGCAAAAAAAAAATAATTAAATAAATGAATTTTTCATTTAAATTGCACGACTGTTAATTTCACTTTAATATATATATATATATATATATATATATATATATATACAGAGAGAGAGAGACAGAGAGAGAGAGAGAGAGAGAGAAAGAAAGAGGGAGAGAGAGAGAGATACTAGGCCCGTCTAAAACGTATCCGACCGTAGGCAAGAAAAAAATTCAAATATGTGACGTGGTTGGGACCCTAATCTCCTTCAATAGAGGTTTTCTTGACTTTTTGGACGACCTCCTGCACGGTTGAACAACGATCTTCTATCACTGAATTTCGCACCATCTCGACAACAGCCGCACCCCGCACAGTTTGGGGCCTGCCAGAACGCTGCTAACTCTCCGCTGATGTGCGGCCATTTTTGAATCGGTTGAACCACACTTAATTAGCATCTTCTCTAAACACCTGCTGAATCTAACACGATGGCGGAGATGAACACCGTTCCAAATGAAGTATTCATTATATATATATATATATATGTTGTGAAGTTGTCCAACAGTAAATAATAAATAAAGGAAGTCAAGTCAAGGGTTGGTTTAACAAGTGTATTAACAAAGTAAGAAAGTGACTAGCACTTGGCTAGACAGTTACACGACTGTGCTTTGTCTTCTCTGTGTCTCTGGTGACTCGCACTATTTATAGTGACAACCGGTGTAGTTTCTCCTGTGTAAGAACGGCCGGTGTAACAATATATATATATTTATATATATATATATATATATATATATATATATATATATATATATATATATATATATATATATATATTATGAGATAATCAACTTTTGTTTCTCTAAGGGTTTTCTAATAAATTATAATCACATGAAATACAGTTAAAATATTCCCAATTTTGGGATTGAGTTAAATGGAAAAACCTTTCATTTTAATTGTTATAATTATCTATAATTTGCAATAACCTAACCAACTAACCTATCTATAACTTTCACCCCCTCTCACTGTATGTTGTTTGATCACCCGCTCGTTTTTATACGGTATGTATCACTCTCGCGTTTGGCACTCTCACTTACTGTTTATTAACAGTCGAAGGTAACAAAGAAAGGAAAGAATAAAAAGATAGGAATAGTCCATTATAAACAAAAGGGTATATCATCAAGAATAGTAATATTATTTAGCCCGTAGCTGGAGAGAGAGAGAGAGAGAGAGAGAGAGAGAGAGAGAGTGAGGGAGAGAAATAGAAGAGAGAGAGAGAGAAGAGAGAGAGGGGTCAGATATAGCGATAAGAAAAAGACAAATGAACGATTTTGTTTTTATTTTCATATTTAACTGGCTTTGCAAACTCGCGTTTTTCTTATTCAAACAATATAACCCGAGCTCAATGGTTGACCCAACGGACAACGCTTTTTTCTATTCGCTCGTAATGATGTGCCGATGAGAATATACAAGTATTTGTGTCTCCATCAATATTAGGAATAAATAAAAGAAAGAAAATGAATAATGAAAAAAAACATAGAAAAATAATGAAAGATGTAATTGAAGAAAATGAAAGTTAAAAAATAAAAGAATGAAAAATGAAAAAAGCGAATATGGAGAATAAAAAAATAAGAGAAATAAAAGAAAATGGAGGATAATACAAAACAATGAAAAACAAAATAAAGAAAGAATAAGTAAAGGATGAAATAAAATAAAACGAAATAAAAAAAGTCGAAAAAAACGAACTAGTTATATGTGAAACCCCCCAAAAAAGAGAATCCAAGATGAAATAAAAAAGAAAGAAATGAAAGAAAAACAAAAACGAATGAAATATGAGCATGAATTAAGAAAATGCAATAAAACACGAAAGAATGAAGGGTGAATCGAAATAAATATAAAGAACGAATAACAACCAAATTAAATGGGAAAGAAAAGAAAGTAAGAAAAAAGTGAAGAATGACAGATAAAAGGAAAACTAGAAAACGAAAACTGTAACGAAAGAAAAGAAAAGGTAAAAAAAGAATGAAAAATGAAAGGAAAGAAAATAAAAGGTCAGATAATAGGGGAGAATGAACGTGGAAAGAAATAAATGAAGTGAAAAACAAAACAAAAAAACGTAAGACAGTAATGAAAAGGAAGGAAAAACGAAAGAGAATGAAAGTGAACCAACCAAAATGTAACACGAAAGATAAACGGAAAGAAATTTTAGAATAAATAAAAAAAATTAAATGAAACAAAAAAATGAAGATTGAATCGAAATTTAAAAAAAAAACGAAATAAAAAGAAAGATAAAGGAAAAATAAATAATATAAAAAAGAAATAAAAATAAATTAGAAAAAAAGAAAAAAATGAAAGATGATAAAATAATGAAAACAAAAACAAAAACCAAAGAATGAAATGAAATAATAAAGAAGGAAAACTAATTAATGTCAAAAGAAACGAAAGCAAAATAAAGGAAAGATGAAACAAAAGAAAGAAAACAGAAATAAAGATATTAAATATGAAAATTAATAAGTAAACTTTTCAGTTAACTTATTAATTTTATTAAAACTACGGAAAACTATATTAAAAGAACGAAATAAATAAAACGAGGGAAATAATAAAAAGAAAAGTAAAAAAAGAAAAGTAAAAAAGAAAACTTAAAAATATAAAGAATGAATAAAAGATAAAAAAAGTTAGAAAAGAAAGAAGGAAAGAAGGAAAGAAAAATAAATAGAAAAATTGAAAAACAATGAAAGATGCAAAGAAAAAAATGAAAATTTAATTAAAAGAATGATAGATGAAAAGAAAGAAAGAAAAATAAATGAATCAGGGGAGATGAAAGGAATAAAAAAGATGAAAGATTAAAATATGAAAGAAGAAAGAAAGAACGAGAAAGTGAAAGATGAAGAAATGATGAAAAAAAAACAAAAGAATGAAAGATGAAAGGAAATAAAAGTTTTAATAAAATAATGACTGATGAAAAGAAGAAAAGAAAATGAAGGATGGAAATAAAGGAAATGAAAGAGAAGACAAGATTGAAAAACGGAAAAAGAAAAATTAATGATTAAAGAAAATAATGAAAAGTAAGAAAACCAGAAGAATGAAATTAAATTAAAAAAACAAAAACAAACAAACGAATAACCTAAACGAAAGAAAAAACGCGAAAGAAAACACGAAAGAATGAAATATTAAAGCGAAGTAATGAAAAATAAAACAACAGAGAAAACCAAAAAAAAAACCAAAGAAATTACTTAAACGAAAAACAAAACGCGAAAGAAAACACGAAAGAATGAAATATTAAAGCAGAGGAATGAAAAATAAAACAACAGAAAAAAACACGAAAACAAAACAAATGAAATGTGATAATAAATACATAAAATCAAAAAAGATCGAACAAGTTAATCGAAAGAAATAAAAATAAAAAATGAAACGAAATGATAAAAAATAATAAAAAATAAAGCAAAAAAAAGAAAGACTAAAATCCAATAGTTTAAATGAAAAAGAAGAAAAAAGTGAAAAACAAAAAAAACAATAAAAATGTGAAAAATAAAAGAATGAATAAACAAACGGATTTCACTTTTTTGCGGATGTATTTTAGAGGCTAAGGAAGTAAACAGGTTCAGATGTCGTTTAGGCGGAGAAATGTAAATTCTATGTTTTTAGGGAAGGGGGGAGGGGGGAAAAAGAAACGAGCGAAAAAATTCCCGGGCCTTTAAAAAATTCTAAAAACGCCGAACCCTGACAAACAACTTCTGACAAAGAACATCAAGTATAAAGGGGAGGGATGGGGTAAAAACCGCAGTTGATTGGCTGGACTACATTAAAGGGCGTAAGTTTCTTTCTTTTTTTTCTAAACTTTCGTCACTCTGGCCGAGAAAATATGTTTTGCCTTTTCGCACTCAAAAAACAAGGGTTATCCTGCTGGGATTTTTGTTTCGTGTATTTTGACTTTCAGTTGTTTAAAAAAACAATTGGAGAAAGAAACACAAAATTACATTCCCTTTAGTTTTCTTTAAACTTGGAATTCCCGACAGAAGAATGTACTTGTACGGGGGAACGAAAGAAGAAAAAGAAAAAGAAAATAGAAAAAGGTAGAAACCTAGAAAAACATGAGCAAAAAACCCCCAAAAAACATGGCAGTTGAGTTTGGGTGCGCACAAAGTTCCTGACATGCGAAATTGATAATTACGTGACACCGACATTCACAAGAACAATACTAACAACACAAGCAATAAGAACCGAAAAGTGAACGTTTGTTAACAAACACACCGGCATTTTTTGAGGACATGAATTTCCCGCCTTTTTTCTTGTAAAATTTTATCTTTTATTTATTTATTTTTTTTAATTTTCTTTTTTCTTTTTATTATATTTGCTTTTCTCTTTTTGCTATTTAATCAATATATTTTTTCTTTCCTACTTTCATTATTTCCATTCTCGTGCTCTCCTTCTTTCTTTCTTTCTTTCTTTTTTCTTTCTTTCTTTCTTTCTTTCTTTCTTTCTTTCTATCTCTCTTTCTTTGTTTTCTTTTTCTTTCTTTTAATTACATGTGTCACTTTCTTTCTTTTTTCTTTCTTTCTTTCTTTATTTATTTATTTCCTTCATTATTTCTGTTGTCTCACTTTTTCTTTCATTCCTTCTTTCATACTTTCTTTCTTTTTTTTCTTTCTAAGTTTTCCTCGATTTCTTTCTTTCCCTTACTTTTTGCAATGACAGCTGTCACTTTCATCTTTTTTATCTTCTTTTTTTCTGCTATTCTTCGTTTTTTATTTTTATTCCTTTTTTTGTCTTTCTTTCTTTCTTTGTTTCTGTCTTCATCTCTAATTACATTTGTCTCTAGTTGTCTTATTTTTTATTTCTGTCTCTCTTTTCTACTTTTTCTTTCTTTCTTCCTTTTTTTTCTTTCTTTTTCTTTCGTCAATGAGGTTATTTTTTCGGTTTAGATTGATAGGTCAAGATCACGGTCAAAATCGAAAGCAACTCTTTTGCCTATAACTTCGGTTCTATTAAGCGGAGAAACTTCGCTACTTGACCCATATTGAAGCCAATGAAGACCCGCGTATTATATGACCCTGACCTTGAACTTTGTCCTTGACTTCGAAAATTTGGTCAAAGTCAGGATTTTGATGGAATTTAAACATCCGATTTTTCCAAATTTGATCTATAAATATGAGGTTCTTTGATAACAATAAACATTATGCAAACCTTTCGCCTCATCAGATAAATAGGTTTTCGCTTATCAAAGTTTCCATGGCATAACTTCGGAAATAATTTATACAATATGGGGAAGTAAGGCTCACATAAGACTTTGGCGCATCATTACGTTGTCAGATCGAGGTATGCAGTCTCACGACTGAGTCATGTTGTTGTTTATTTCCTTTCATTTATCATTTTAATTTAAATATCTATTTTAGCTTTTTTTGTTCTTTCTTTTTTTGCAATTACATTTTATGGTCTATTTACATTTTTGCGTCTATTTCGTTGTTTCGTTTTTCATTCTATCTATTTATTTTGTTTTGCCGAGGAAATGTTTTGTTTTAGGGATATATATATATATATATATATATATATATATATATATATATATATATATATATATATATATATATATATATATATATATATATATATGTGTTTACGGCTTGCTAGATGGCCGCCGAATTTGCCATTTAGACGTTAATTCACTCTCTCATTTCCAGGCAATGCGTGGTGGACATATCGGTACGCTCTCCGACTACTAAGCCAAATATGACTTTCGTATTGGGGTCTCATCCCATACTGATGGTTGAAGGTCTGGCATGAAACACATGTGTATATGGGTTTATTTGAATATATATATATATATATATATATATATATATATATATATATATATATATATATATATATATATAATATTTGTTATTGTTTATTATCTATGTACGTATCAGGACTCATCAGCATTGAGATATGACGATTCACTACCGGTCGTACGATTCGACTCCTGGATTACAAGTATTTTTCAACTACAATCCAACGTCGTTAACCGCGCGGCCAATATGTGAATAGCCGATAAACAATGATAATTTTAACACATTTAAAAGCGGCACGATATCCAGGCATTCTACTTCTATTAAAGAAGATCGGCATTAACGTATTAAATGTATTCTATAATTACATTTTTAAAAATAAATAAGAAAAAATATACAAGCACACAAAAATAATTACTTTTTCCATAATTAAACAAATAAATAAACAAATAAATACATAAAAACAGCCACAAATGTATAAATAAAATAAATATACAAATACACGAATAAATAACAGATTCAATTATACCTGTTTTGTTCCGGCCAGACTACCTAGCAAATTAAAAAAACACTAAAAATCACGGTAAACTACAACAGCAGAATAGCAAAAACAAAACCCTGCACAGACGGGAAAAGAAACTTTGTTCATGGAAATTTTGTTTAATATTAGAAACATGGAAGAAAGCAAAGTTCTTTGCAGTGGTGGTAGAGAGAGAGACGAGTTCTTGCTGTGAATGTTTTCTTACAGGAGAAATAAGTGGTTGAAGCTCGGTCGAGCACCTTCCATAGTTTTTTAAGAAAAGTTGTTTGCTGGCTACAACATAGTTTTGGTTGTTTTGTTTCATGACAACTGTCGGGTTTGAAGACAGCGATGTTGTAGTCTAGAGGTAAGCAGTTCCATAGTTCTTCCATCTATCTATTTAATTGATACAAACTTTTTATTTTAACACCTGTACGTTGCTCCAATTTCAATCGTCTCACACCTGTACATTGCCCTAATTAAAATCCTCTCACACCTGTACGTTGTTCCAATTTAAATCATCTCAAACCTTACGTTGGCCTAATTTAAATCCTCTCACACTTGTACGTTGCTCCAATTTCAATTCTCTCACACCTGTACGTTACTCCAATTTAAATCCTCTCACACCTGTACGTTGCTCCAATTTCAATCCTCTCATACCTGTACGTTACTCCAATTTAAATGCTCTCACACCTGTACGTTGCTCCAATTTCAATCCTCTCACACCTGTTCGTTACTCCAATTTCAATACTCTCACACCTGTACGTTGCTTCAATTTAAATCCTCTCACACCTGTACGTTGCTGCAATTTCAATTCTCTCAAACCTGTACGTTGCCCTTATTTAAATCCTCTCACACTTGTACGTTGCTCCAATTTCAATCATCTCACACATGTACGTTGCTCCAATTTCAATCCTCTCACATCTGAACCTTGCTCCAATTTCAATCATCTCATACCTATAGGTTGCTCTAATTTAAATCCTCGCACACCTGTACGTTGCTCCAATTTCAACACTCTCACACATGCACGTTTCTCTAATTTCAATCTTCGTACACCTGTACGTTACTCGAATTTCAATTCTCTCACACCCGCACGTTGCTCCATTTTCAATCATCTCACACCTGTACGTTGCTCCAATTTCAATCATTTCATACCTGTACGTTGCTCTAATTTTAATCATCTCACACATGTACGTTGCTCCAATTTCAACTCTCTCACACCTGTACGTTGTTTCAATTTCAATCCTTTCACACTTGTACGTTGCTTCAATTTCAATCCTCTCACACCTGTATGTTTATCCAATTTCAATCCTCTCACACCTGTACGTTGCCTTAATTTCAATTCTCTCACACCTGTACGTTACTCAATTTCAATCCTCTCACACCTGTACGTTGCTCCAATTTCAATCCTCTCACACCTGCACGTTGCTCCAATTTAAATATTCTCACACCTGTACGTGTATCCAATTTCAATCCTCTCACACCTGTACGTTGCTCCAATTTCAATCATCTCCCACCTGTACGTTGATATGATTTCAATCCTCTCACACCTGTACGTTGTTCCAATTTCAATCCTCTCACACTTGTACGTTGATCCAATTTCAATCCGCTTACACCTGTACGTTGCCCTAAGTTCAATCTTCTCACACCTGTACGTTACTCCAATTTCAATCCTCTCACCCTTGTACGTTGCTCCAATTTCAATCCTCTCACACCTGTACGTTTCTCCAATTTCAATCATCTCACACCTGTACGTTGCTCCAATTTCAATCATCTCACACCTGTACGTTGCTCCAATTTCAATCCTCTCACACCTGTACGTTGCTCCAATTTCAATCCTCTCACACCTGTACGTAGCTCCAATTTCAATCCTCTCACACTTGTACGTTGATCCAATTTCAATCCCCTCACACCTGTATGTTGATCCAATTTCAATCATCTCACACCTGTACGTTGCTCCAATTCCAATCCTCTCACACCTGCACGTTACTCCAATTTTAATCCTTTCACACCTGTACGTTGATCCAATTTCATTTTAGTATATCTGTACGTTGCTTCCAATTTCGATATTTGTACTCCTACTTTTGACTTTATTACACCTCTGAATGTCAATTTTCAAACAACTGTAGTTATCCATGTATCTATTATTTTACACCTCTACGTGACTCCTAATTTATAGTTTGAGACACATGTATACTGCTCCCAATTCTGACACCTGTACGTTGCTCCCAATATCTATTTTCTAACACCTGTACGCTGATTCCAATTTTACATTTTCTGACACCTATACGTTGCTTCCTAATTTCTATTTTCCTTATACGTTCTCCTAATTTATATCTTTTATATTAATTTTGATTTCCTTACAAATTTACGTTTCTCTATATTTTCATTTTTTACACCTATACGTTGCTCGAAATTGCAATTTTCTAATATCTGCACGTTCTCCATATTATTTGACACCTGTACGGTGCACTCACTATTCCATTTTCTGACACCTATATTTTGTACTTGTGTGTTATTTTCTTCCGACAATCATCCTGAGGAAGTCTTGAAATAAAGAGGAAACGTTGGTAAATAGATAAATAATATGTTTTTGGCTTTCCTTTTTTTTCATTTTCCATATATATATATATATATATATATATATATATATATATATATATATATATATATATATATTAGATTTATTGAATGTGAGATGATATATATAATTATTTCCACAATCAGACAACGCCGCAGCCCACAACCTATGAAAGAAACAAACCGGAAGTCCTAGACTCGAGTTTCGCCCTCCTTTGGGCTATCAGTAGAACACATCCGAACTCAGGATTCGAAACCCGAGTCACTTGCAAAGGAGGGCGAAACTCGAGTCTAGGACTTCCGGTTTGTTTCTTTCATAGGTTGTGGGCTGCGGCGTTGTCTGATTGTGGAAATAATTATATATATATATATATATATATATATATATATATATATATATATATATATATATGATCGTGCGTAAACATTCACACAGGAAAACATTTTTGGCCAAGATGTACAATATCTTTCGATTTGTGGTTTTGTGCTTCAGTTACGCTGCCGAGAGATTTATGCACCATTGACTTTTGTTGTGCTCAAATAACTTCTTATCAATTTCCCATTGTGTCCATTGATTCAATATATACTTAACCATTTATATATATATATATATATATATATATATATATATATATATAATAGAGAATAGTAGTTTGCTTGAAGCATTGCTGGGAATAGTAGTAGTATGTTTAAAAAGGCTGAAGGCAATGTAAAGTGCCGGGTAGTTTGTAAGCTAGAAGAAACAAAAATAATAAATCGAAGTGGGACTTACTATTAATTTTTTCTTAAAAGCTTACATAACAGCAAGTGTGGTGTTGGCTGTTTGTGTGTTTTCCGGATGATTATTAAAAATCATTTATTTAATATTTCGGGAAAAAGAAACTTCCCTTTGTCAAAAATAATAAGCACTAAAGGAAAAATACGTCTGTGTAGAGAATTCGCCACTCTACACACACAATATTATCAGAGTAAAAAAAATCTGCTGGAAGAAACGATTTCAAGTATTTAGGAGAATCAAGAAAGCAAATAGCAAGTCCGACAATCCCCGCCGACAAAATCGAATTTTGAAATGAATCCTATTCTATAATACGACGTTTACTTTCTTTTTTTAAATAGCGATTGATAATTATTTCTTTTTTTAAAAACCTTCCAGTTTGAGACGTTTTTATTCTCTTTCTT
Source organism: Sepiola atlantica (assembly GCA_963556195.1). Classification (NCBI taxonomy): domain Eukaryota; kingdom Metazoa; phylum Mollusca; class Cephalopoda; order Sepiida; family Sepiolidae; genus Sepiola; species Sepiola atlantica. Next base: position 128,046,218 of record OY744518.1, read on the forward strand.
ATATCTTCATTTTTAATTAATAGTCTTCGGCTTTCTGGTTGTGAGTGATATTTTTCTTTTGCGATATCGATGCTGAACATCCATTTCTGTATCAATGAGTCTAAATAAAACGCTAAGGCGATTTCATGTTTGCACGTACGTTATCACGCCCCACCACTTCTTAAAAATGGGATCACCCAATAACCCACAATGCATGGCAAAAAAGTAATTAAAAACATTTCATTTGATATTGCTTTTGTATCAAACGTAGTTCTCACTTAAAATAAACTTTCTTCGTCTTCGGGCTAGGATAAAGGCGTAGTATCTGTTCTGTCAAAATATAGTAGAGTGAAACTCCTACGTTATGAACTCCCTACGTGATGAACAAAATTAAATATGAACTTCCTACGCCATGAACTAACCTTAGCAATTAAAAAAGGCACATTATAAATTTAATTGATATATTTCTATAAATTAATATATTTAAAAATATGGGAAACTGCAGAAAAAATACATAATCACTTCTAACATTCTTGGAAGAAAAGAATTGCTTTAATAACTACGATATAGAGATGGTTCGTGATTTACAAAGAAAAATGTTCATTAAGAAAATGGAATTGAATAAAGTATCCACATTTCGACAGAATATGAAAAACTCAATGAAATCATTGAACGGGAATGATTTTGAAAATAATGAGGATATTAAATAATTTTAGTGCAGTGAAATACATGCAGTATCTATTAACAATTAAAAAAAATATTTAGGCATTCAATGTCTTTGTGTTGATCAATAGTCATTTTTCTAATGCATCCATTTTGTTTACATATAGTTTTTTTTTATTATCCTCATAGAATATTACTACAGTTGGCCAAAGCTATACTAATTTTCTATATCTTCTAATGAAGACACATTTTCAAAGTCATCTAATGTATTCTACGCTGTGGCTAATCCTACGCTATAAACAGATCAAAAGTTCATAGCGTAGGAGTTTTGTTGCACAATAATATATCATTGAGGTTGGTGTTCGTGCCGGACGTCAATAGAATGGAATATGTCACAAATAAAATATTAATAGTAAATTACACAGAGAGATAAAGACAGCAAGCATGGAATTTTTACGGAGTCCAGCTAGTTATTTAGTTAATAAGGTAATTAACTAATAACGCTATTCAACATTTGGAATCAGTCATCAAAACTGTGAATAAGATTTTTTGCACCAGTAAAATAACTCATCGTGTCACACCTGCACGTTGCTCTAATTTCTGTTTTTTCTTACACCTGTGCATCTCCCTTGTATTACTCCTCTACGTTGCTTCTAATTTCCCTTTCTCTTACACCTACGTGTTGCTCTATATTTCCCTTTTTCTTACACCTGCACACAATACACGGCAAAATAACGTTGACACACCGGTTCTCGTTAGATTACCGAAGTTAAGCAACGTTCAGTCTGGGCAGTACCAGATGGGTGACCATTTGGGAATACGAGACGCTGTTTGTACGAGGATGTCGACACGTCCATGCAAGAACTGCACAAACCTAACGTCGTTACCTCTCCTAACCGGGATATACGTGCGACTAGGGTCTGCATGTGAATTTGATGCTCTCATGAAACGTCCTCCTTCGGAGGAGACATGTTCAACCTACCCAGGGTGAATGCCGTACCAGGTCTAGGTTGAGTTATCTACATACCTATTCCACTTTCCCGTTACTGAATATTTCACTTGTTTCTGGAAGATCTTTTTAAGTCGCACGGATTTCGACCGGGATCTTGGGGATATATAAAATATTAGTGCAATGCCATTTCTCTGTAAAGGATACTGAAGGCCATTTCAGCCTCTTTTAAATATATGCATCTGGTAAGAGAATTGTCCGCTTCCATTAGTTATAATGGATAACTCTACGTAAAAAAATAGAGCTATATAGGGAGTTAATAATGCGCATGAAATCAATAAAATCCCCTTTTCGTAGTCTGTGCTGATAGCGGTATGGATTGTAACTTCGACTAAACGGTCGGGTTTCGATCTTAGCTATATATTGCTCGTTTGACCATACTTAAGAGCTTGATATAACGAACCAGTGTCTCTGTGTATAATCACAGGCAGTATATATATATATATATATATATATATATATATATATATATATATATATATATTTATATATATATATATATTTATATATATATATATATGATTTATATATATATATGATTTATATGTATATATGTATATATGTATATATATCTATATATATGTATATATATTTATTTCTGTAACACGTGGTGCTACAGGCGCTGATGAAGAGACGTTTTGGATTAGCTTTATCAAGTTATAAAATAAAATAAAGTATTTCCAAACTGTTTTGGAAACGATCGTACGTCATACTGGACTTGATGTTCTAATTCTTGGAACAATTGTAATGTTTTAATTCATTGAATGTTTATATATATATATATATATATATATATATATATATATATATATATATATATATATATTATATATATATGTATATAAAATATGATGAACATAAACATTGAATAAATTACAATATTTATTAATTCATCAGATATTCAAGCAAGGAATATAAAAACGTTTTACTTTGTTATCTAGACTCTATTGGATTATAACTCAATGCTCAACTGATCTCTGATTGATATTCTGGATAATTGCATGGACACATTGTATCTTCTACCAAGCTATCGTTTAAAGTGTCTTTTGTTTACAACTTTCATATATTTTAATTTATGCTACCAGTAATACATTATTTCTTCTGAATGTTCTCCTCTGATGAAAAAAGCTTATTTTTGAAAATCCATAGATTAAGGAATTTTTTTTATATTCCTTGTTTAAATATCTGCTAAATCTATTAATATTTTAATTTATCTATTTATATATATATATATTCTTTAATTTCTTATAATTTTAAATTTAAAAATAATATATTTTAAATTTAGTTTTTGTTAACTTTGTCTTAAATTGATTTATATTATTTATTTTTATTTATACTGATGAACCTCATTATTCAATTTATTCTGATCTAAACATTTTATTTTCAAACTATTATCATTGCCATGTAGTGAACCGAGTCGTGACCCGAACGAACGCTAAAGAGCAAACGGCGTGAATTTCTACCATCTTACTTTCTCTGGTTCGTTGTGGTACGCTTTCCTTTTCACGCGAAAAAATAAACAAAAGAATTCTCGCAGATACATGTTAGCTGAGTATGGTCTAGTCTAACCAATCAGAAAGTAATAAACCAGCGCGAACTTCGTAACCCCTATAAAAGAACGAGAGAATAGGCAGAGTTTTCTCTTTTCACCAAGACATACCACGAAGTAACACACAAGAAGTTCGCCGTCAACTGCACACATCCCTCTGGCTTCTTGGCTGGGGAGGCAAGAAGAAACAGGATTCGTCAGAAATTCACGTACAAGCTATCGTTGCCTCGCGCGCAGTTTCTTACACACACAGTAACTCCATAAGGTGAATCTACACACACATACACAGTATCACACGCACTAACAAATAGACGTACACATCTTTAGCCACTTCGTGTTTGTCTAATTACAATGAACATTTTTAACAAAGAACAAGAGTTGTATAAACTTTACAAGGTACATTTTCTTCAGTAAAACGAACTCTTGTATTTCTATTTATCAACTATTTACCAAGGAACATTTCCACTCACTAAAACTAAATTGCATATCCTTTATATATTGTTTGTTAAGAAATGTTTTTGGTCCCCCGATTTTATAAATCGGGGGACCTATGTTTTGAGGCATTTCCGTCCGTCCGGATTTTTCTCCGCAACCATGAAATTTTGCATGAAGTTGTAACTTTGGTCAGGTCAGAAAGTGACATTCTCCGATTTTTGAAAACAAATCTGGTTAGCCTCCCCGGGGGTCAAAAGGCCCCGAAATGGCAAAAAATGACATTTTTTGCCCCATAACTTTTCATCCATCCATTCAATTACCCTGAAACTTGGTCAAAATGTGGAGGCAATTGTTCCTAATAGAAAATACGTATCGCTGACCTTGGAACAACATCTGGTTCGCGCCCCCAGAGGGGTAAAAAGCCCCCCAAATGGCAAAAATGACCCTTTTCTTCTATAACGTTTGATCCATTCATTCAATTTTTCTGAAACTTAGCCAAAATGTAGAGGCAATTGTTCTGGATATAAAATGAACATCCTTGACCTCAGAAAAATTCTGGTTCGCGCCCCCAGGTGGTCAAACGGGGGGTCAAAAATGCCCCAAATTGCCCAAATTTATCGCATTTTACACTCGCCACATCGAGTCACATACAAAGGGGGACCACGCATGCGCGGCTTGTTCTTTCTATTTTCAATTCACTAAATGTTATTTCTGTTTGTAGCCTTTCTTTGTTTATTCACAAAACGCCATACATGTAGAGTGAGCACTTGCTCGCTGGTGACCCTAATATTTTTACATGTTTTTGCTACACCTGTTTTTATCCTACATATTCTTTTTACTTCTTCTAAAGTATATATTTTATAAGGTTTTAATTTAGGTTTTCTTTTCTTAATTTAATATATACCTAGTTTAAAAAACAGTTATATACGTTTTATTTTTATTGTTATTTTATTTTTTGTTATTTTATTTTATTATATTATATTATATACTTTTTGTATCTTATTTTATTTATATTAATTTATATATATATATATTTATTTATATTTATATTGATTGCCTTACTTGTTTTTACGTATAGTGAGTATTTTATATTATCTATGAGTTTCTTTAATATTTTGATTTGGGATGTATATATTATAACATTTAACATCCTTGTTTCAAATTCTACATAATGTTTGTCGTTAAAACATTGTGGTGCTTTTGCTGTTTCACAATTACATTAAAATATTTAAAGAAATGTTTAACCTGTGTAATGTACTTACCTGTTTGCTGAACATCAGATTGTACAGAAAAAAATTACACAAATTAATCTAGTAGTCATTAAATAAAAAAATTAAAAAACGTTATATATATATTTATATAATCTAGCTATCCACACGATAAAAATCCAAAAAATTCAAAAAGTAAATAGAGCTATTTATATTAATATTTTTTATTTATACAGACATAATAACTAATGATCAATAGAATTGACAGCCAATGTAGCAGCTTTTTACATGTCTGTATAAATAAAAATATTAATACATATATAAATATAAATAAAAATAAAAATATTGATATATATATAAATATAAATATAAATAAAAATATTAATAAATATATAAACATAAATATAAATAAAAATAATATATATATATATATATATATATATATATATATTTATGAAAACATTATTAAATAATACGGAGTGTTTTTTGGCTTGATAAGACTTTTTAATTCTTTTTTCAATTTTCTTTCCTTTTTTTCGAGTACTTTCGATTTGATTCGTCAAATAATCTTCAGGCGGTGTTAGTCTGAAGAGGATTTGACGAATCAAATCGAAAGTACTCGCAAAAATGAAAAGAAAATCGAAGAAACCCACGAAACTTACATACAGCAATTTGACCGAAACACTAAATAGACCATTCGGAAAATTGAAAAAAAAAATCTTATCAAGTAAAAACACTCCGTGTTATTTAATAATGTTTGCCCGAATGAATATATGCTGCCTAGATACCATACAATATATTACAACATAAAAAAATATTATATATATATATATATATATATATATATATATATATATATATATATATATATATATATATATATATATATATATATATATATATATATATATATATATAATAAATATTTTTTTATTATCTATGTACGTGTACGTTTCGTCCTTTAATAATCAGGACTCATCAGCATAGAGATATGACTATTCACTACCGGTCATGCGATTCGAAACCCCGGATTACGAGTATTTTGCAACTCAAACCCGACGCCAATTTTAAACAGCGAATAAACGGTGATAATTTTAACACTTTATACGGCGGCTTGACGTCTAGAGCGTTCGACTTTTTAATGAAAAGAACGATGCATTTAAAGCTAGCGACGTCATGCGGTGTTAATACTATACTTACAGTGCTCTACTGGACGGGGTTTTCTAGGAGCTACAAATAATAAATATTTGTTATTGTTTGGCATATATATATATATATATATATATATATATATATATATATATATATATATATATGCCAGTTTTTCTCATGAACATGGTATGTTTATTAAATAACTTTATTAGATATGTGTGTCTGTGTGTTTGCGAGTGAATCGGGCTGAAATTAATGTGGGGCAAGATACTCGCTTGCAGAAGTCAACTGAATATATTGCCTCCGGTGCCGGCCCGCATAACAGATATTTTATCTGCACAGCGAGGCGCACCAAACGCGTCTGCTGCCCATCGAACTGGTATATTTCTCCTCATCGATACGGTCATTCTTATTCATTTATTGATTCGACCCACTCACGGAGCCGGACGTCCTCCGCCACGACCCAGACTCGTCACGACCCGCGACACGTCTACAGACATATTGTTTCTCTTTATTTTACTGACCTTATCGCCTAGCGCAGTTTTCTTCCGCTTGGGCGAACGTCCCATAAAATAGCTTAGAGATAATTTAAACAAATTACCTGTAAACTTATTGTCTACAGGGTGAATCTATCTCCTGGTGGGCGGGTACGATGTCCTAATGGATAAAGTCGATGACTATTGAATCGGCTATTTGAAGTTCAAACTTTATCGTGTCTGTTGTGGTTATTCTCGTACTAATACTGTTGGGAAATGAGTGGTAATATGGTTGTGGATTAGATTACGTTAAAATCAGAAATTTCTACTAGAAACGTTAACGTGTTCAAAGAAGTGACTCAATAAGCGGGAAGTCGCAGTAACAAATTAAGCTCGTTGAATCATTCACTTGGCTTTCATCTATAGACCAGAACAGACGAAGTTTTCGGAGATATTTTTCCACCCCTACAGAGGGAATATATATATATATATATATATAAAGTATAAAGGTATACTCAATAAAGATATACTCAATAAAGAATAAAAGGGAAATACCAGTAGAGTGCTCAATTAAATTAAATTAAGAGCGTAATATTTTTATTTTTAAATACAGATTTTAATCAGACATGGACCAGTGGTTTCTGACAAGAAACGGGTTGAATTCCCGATTCCGTCGTCTTCAGCATAGTCTGAAATAGTAAATGATGGAATTTCTTCCAAAAAACATCAAACTGTTATGAAACGCTATTTACACATAATTTTGAAATGGAGAGCCGACGATAAACGCTTAGGTCAGAAAAAGCCGTTAAAAGATTCTATATTTAGAAGTAAAGCAAGAAAGAAAAGAGAGAAAGAAAGAAAGAAAGAAAGAAAGGAGGGGAAAAATAAAAATAAAAAAATTAAATTTATAATAATAAAATATTACTTTTATATTTATATATATTATCTTCACATATATATATGTAGAAAATAATTAATTAATTAAGGTACGCAACTCTAATTAATTAAATTATCTAAAAAAAGGGGAGGTAACTATTCATCATTATATAAAATATATATATATGTTTTCATGAATTTCGATCATTTCAATTAATAATTCTCAATTCAAAGTAAAAACACAAATATAGATAAATATATAAATAAAAAATATAAATATAGATAAATATATAAATACATAAATAAAAAATTAATATATACATAACAAATAAATCAATATATAATTAAAATATCAATATATAAATGAAGAATCAATATATAAATAAATCAAAATATAGATAACGAATATAAATAAAAAATCTATATAAATAATAAAATATATATAAATAATATATATATAAATAAAAAAATAAATAAATAAATAAAAAATAAAAAATCTCTATATAGAAAAAATATTAAAATAAAATAAAAAAATCAATATATAAATAAAAAATTCAATATATAAATATAATCATAATATGTAAATAAAGAATCAAAAGTCAAAATGTAAATAAAAATAAAAATAAAAATAAAAATAAAAATATAAATAAATATATGAAAATTATATATAAATATAAATAAATGAAAATAAAAATAAAAATAAAAATAAAAATAAAAATAAAAATAAAAATAAAAATAAAAATAAAAATAAAAAAAAAATAAAAATAAAAATAAAAATAAAAATAAAAATAAAAATAAATATAAATATAAATATAAAAATAAAAATAAATGTAAATATAAAAATCGAAATATAAATAAATCAATATATAAATAAATGAAAATCATATAAAAATTCAAAATTCAAAATATAAATAAAAAATCAATATGTAAGAATTCAAAATTCATATATAGATAAAAAATATATATATATAGATAAAAAAATATATATACAAATACATAAATAAAAAATCAATATATAAATAAAAAATAAAAAATCAATATATAACTATAAATAATCAATCAATATATAAATAAATATATAAATAAAAAATAAAAAATAAATATACACATACACATGTACACATACACACATGCATACGCACACACACACGTACATATATATATATATATGCATACATATACATATATACACATATACATACATACATATACATACATATACATACATACATATATACATATATATATATATATTATATACACACTCACACACACACAAACACATGCATGTGTAAATAAAAAATCAAAAATATAAAAGTATAAAAAATAGAAAAAATATAAAAATATAAAAAAAATATAAAAAATTTAAAATTTAAATAAGAAAGAGGGAAAAAAATGGAGAAAGGAAAAAAGGGTTGTGATCAGGTTCGTAGAACGAGAAGTCTGCAGTGGAAGTGTGTAAGTGTCTGAAAAATGTATGTAGGGTTCTAGGAAGGCTTAAGTCACTCGATCCATCCAATAGATAAGGAGTGCTTGTTTACGATGTATACAGCCCTTAAAAACCTCATCGCGTACATTTAAACATCTGGTGTTTGGGTTCATGATGGCCTTAAAAATATGGAACTTCTCAGCATTACACAAATGGCAAACATTAGATATAGGTGAATAAATGGGTTTTCTCTCTATGATTTTCCAATTTATAGAAAAGGGAGTTCCTTCTTCTTTTAGTTCCCAAATTCGTTTAGCCAAAGATGTGTTTGCGCGATCTTTGTATCTAAAGGAATATAGGTGTGAATAATACCTTTGTTTAAAGGAACCTTGTGTCATGCCGTAGTATACATCTGTACTGTTATCAGTTTGACTCGTAACCACAGCTTTGTATACAACTGAGTCAACTTTACAATTTCCCTCGAGGGGGCAAGAATTTTTATTTTGGCATGAGCATCCGGTGTCGACTGCCGTGCTTTGTTCTCTGGTGATGTAACTCCTTATAGGCCGCATGGTTGAGTAGCTGACCTTGATGGTGTTTTTATTGAAAAACTTATGTAAACTGTTTGTTGGAGGGAAATGTTTGTTTAATAATGAGAGAAAAATATGACCTACTCTTGATTTTGTTCTGCTGGAGAAGGGCGGCGAAAACCAGATAATCGATCTCCTCCTTTTGCGGTTGTTGTTCTGTGGAATATTCTGGTTTGGGATGTATGAGATTCCATCGTGGAATCCGCTGTCGCGGAGGGCTTTATTATAATATGGAGCGGCCTGTGAGAAAACTTCATAATTGGAGGAGAGGTTTGAAATTCTAAGGCTTATATTTTTAGTAAGGTTTTTGAGGATTGATGGTGGATGGCATGAGCTTTTATGGATATATTGGAGTGATTCATTCGGTTTATGGTAGGGTTTGTGAGTATTATTTTCGAGGTTAAGAGTAGAATCGAGAAAATCTATTTGGTTTAAATTAGTAGTGATAGTGATTTTAAAGCCTAAACTTTTGAAGGTTTGAATGAGGTCTTTCCTAAATTTATCTAGTATTTGTCCGTTTTTATTGTGTGAAAGGCAGACCCCGTCATCTCGGTATAATCCGATGAAGTGGTCGGGAAACTTAATTTTGAGTGTGTGTAAGATATAAAGTCCTACCAGGTCGCATATATCCGCACTATCGTGGGCGCCCATTGCAACGTCAAAGGGGTCCTCAGGATCTGATTTCTTTACCCAGGCCCTTCCCTCGAAGAAAAGAAGGGTTTGTCTGGCATTTAGGATGGTATCTCGTTCTAACTGACTTATATCTGTGTAATCTAGTGCGTAGTTAAGAGCTTTATCGAGGATATCTTTTGTAATTGAGGGGTAATAGTCTACTATATCAAATTGTGTGAATTTACATAAATGTTTATCTTTAATATTCCTAAACCATATTAATACAGAATTAGTGTTTTCCCACAGGCTGAGTGTTGAAGTAAGTTTAATTTTGCTAACTATGCTTTTAACAATACTTTTACTAACTAGACTAATATCACTTTTTGCTGGGTTTATGAGTCTGCAAGAGGGCCTAATATTAAAACTATCTTTATGGTCTTTATTTTTATTTACATTTTGACTTTTGATTCTTTATTTACATATTATGATTATATTTATATATTGAATTTTTTATTTATATATTGATTTTTTTATTTTATTTTAATATTTTTTCTATATAGAGATTTTTTATTTTTTATTTATTTATTTATTTTTTTATTTATATATATATTATTTATATATATTTTATTATTTATATAGATTTTTTATTTATATTCGTTATCTATATTTTGATTTATTTATATATTGATTCTTCATTTATATATTGATATTTTAATTATATATTGATTTATTTGTTATGTATATATTAATTTTTTATTTATGTATTTATATATTTATCTATATTTATATTTTTTATTTATATATTTATCTATATTTGTGTTTTTACTTTGAATTGAGAATTATTAATTGAAATGATCGAAATTCATGAAAACATATATATATATTTTATATAATGATGAATAGTTACCTCCCCTTTTTTTAGATAATTTAATTAATTAGAGTTGCGTACCTTAATTAATTAATTATTTTCTACATATATATATGTGAAGATAATATATATAAATATAAAAGTAATATTTTATTATTATAAATTTAATTTTTTTATTTTTATTTTTCCCCTCCTTTCTTTCTTTCTTTCTTTCTTTCTCTCTTTTCTTTCTTGCTTTACTTCTAAATATAGAATCTTTTAACGGCTTTTTCTGACCTAAGCGTTTATCGTCGGCTCTCCATTTCAAAATTATGTGTAAATAGCGTTTCATAACAGTTTGATGTTTTTTGGAAGAAATTCCATCATTTACTATTTCAGACTATGCTGAAGACGACGGAATCGGGAATTCAACCCGTTTCTTGTCAGAAACCACTGGTCCATGTCTGATTAAAATCTGTATTTAAAAATAAATATATATATATATATATATATATATATATATATATATATATATATATATATATATATATATATATATATAGAGAGAGAGAGAGAGAGAGATAGATAGAAGGATGAAAAGGAATTAGAAAAGCGACGGAGGCAGATCTTTTCCCAATTCAGTTGATCAATGCAAGGTATATTCCGCAAAAAAGCAATTGATTTAATTAATTTTTTCCTTAACCCAGGCTTTTCAAAGATCAAAATCTTATCATCAGAGGAAATTGCTGGGATAGATAAGTCGGCGAAGAGCCAAGATTTAAAATCTGAAGAAGTAAAACAAAGATGTAGGGAAAAGAACAAGGCAAAAAGCTGCCCGAATGCAAGCAAGTGTCCGATTGTAAAAAAATCCGGTGTCAAAAATTCCAGCGGAGAAAGTGGTTTGTAGGTAGGCCGTTAGAAAGCACGAGAAATAAATTGAGAGGTTTCAAGGATAAACTCCAGAAACCACCAACTTTAAGTGCGGCCAAAATAGATACAACCCAGACGGTAAAATGTCCAATAGAGGGTTCATTCGTGGATGCAAAAAAGCTCCGTAATTAGTGAGGTGGGAATCTATCTGCTCTATCTGGTATATTGAGCTGTATACTTTTCACAATAGGTTTTACCTTTCCTAAAATTTCGCTTTTAGTTCTCTTCTTTATATATATATATATATATATATATATATATATATATATATATATATATATATATATATATATATATATGCAGATATTTTTATTAAAATCAAAATAAAAAATCAAAACATTTTTTCTTCTTTTCATCTTGACTTTTGTTATTTAATATTTCGCTTGATATAACAAGCCTAAACAAAGCTTTACACAAATAAAAGGTGTTAACTTTTTTTTTTCGTAATAATCCTTCCTAATCTTGTAGAAGTGACGTCCGATGTTGTGTGGACTAATGGTGTAAATGTCTCTTTTAAATTGAACTTAGATCACGCATGGTCGCTTGTAGGTACAAATTTGGGAAAGTTCATTTTTAAACATTTTTACAATTTTAAACTTAAAGAAAGAGGCAAAATGCCATAAAAAACATGTGTTAGATGCAGATATTTTTTGATTAAAATAAAAATAAAATATCAAAACATTTTTTTTCATCTTGACATTTTGTATCTAATATATATATATATATATATATATATATATATATATATATATATATATGTATGTATATATATATATATGTATATATTCTTTAAATACGCTTTTAGCATGTATAGAGTTGTAATTATATATATATATATATATATATATATATATATATATATATATATACTGTATACATGCTAAAAGCAATTTTAAAGAAAAATAAATAATCCTCTCGGAGTATTGTTGTCATTTTCACACTTATTTGGAAATGTGTAATAATATGATGTGGGATTTACAATAGAAATCCTTTCAAAGAAATGAAGAGTTCGAAGGACGTAACGCCACGAACGAAAAGTCGTCGTGGCAGAATAAGCTTATATAAACTTTCTCTTGGGTTTAATCTCTCGACCAAGACAGACGTGTTTTTCGGAGATCTTCCACACCCACATGGAACTGGGGAATATATCGTACTACTGTATACATTTAAAGATGCTAGGAGCAAATAAATAAATGATAACGGGTCATTTCCACACTAATACTATTAGGTAATGTGTAATAACATGGTGTGGGATGTGTTAGATTAAGTAAAAAGTCGAAATTTACTGTAGAAATTAGATTACGTAGCAATAGTAAATTTCCACGAGATATAAGGGGTTACTGTGAATAGAATCCATACTTATACATTAAGTAGAGAGTTTTGCAGCAAAATGTTTGTTCACATTACATTTAAATGTTTGCATGTTAGTACAGTCGGGTAGACTAGAAGCAGGTAATGAATATCAAAGGCAAGCGGTCAGAGAATGAAGCTATTGGAGTAAAAAGTTTTCCGTCATCTGGAGACCTCTACAGTGAAAGGGTGGGATTTTGCTGCTAGTCATGTTAGTCGGGGAGTATTTACGTTGAAGGGGAACAAATGCAGTAAGTTCATCGAAGAACAACCCGTAAAAGTAAAACAAGCACATGTATTGAGAACTGCGGCGAGGCGACAGGGGTTGGAGCTTTGTAGACAGTGCGAAACTTATTAGGTTTAAAATTCTTTTTTTGCACTCGTTTCCAAAAGGGAGAGATGAGTGTTGGTCAACCAGCCCAGATGTGACAACAATACAGCTTTAGTATAATAATATATA
>OY744518.1:128067282-128099782 GCA_963556195.1 Sepiola atlantica
TTAATCAACGATCTCCCAAATCACATTCTAAGATTATTTATGCAGACGATACAACTATCTATGGCAACACCTCGAAGAGCAGCAATGACCAATATCTTTCTGATTCTCTTTCGTTCGATCTTGACATGTGGTGCAATGGGGAAAAGGGTGGCTAGTTACTTTTAATGTGTCCCAAACCAACCTCATTACTTTTCACCACCAACGCTCTGATCCTCACTAGGCCCGAATTGAAATGAACGGTTCTTCTCTCGAGGAAGGACCCTGCTTTGACAAGCTTCTAGGACTGACATTCACTCGTGACCTGAAATGGAAGGCTTACATCAAATCCGTTGCCAAGGTCGCTGGAAAAATGGTTAGATCATTCTACCGCTCCAGAAGGTATATCAATCCGTACACAATCCTCTACCTGTATAAGAGCCAAATACGTCCCAAGATGAAGTAATGCTTCCACATCTGGGGATGTGCTGCTCACAGCCCCCTCTCGTGCCTTGATAGAGTACAAAACCAACATCAAAATCTAGTGAGCGATGTTCTCTTCTCATCCCTACTACCTCTTTCTCACAGAAGAGACGTTACTAGTCTTTCTCTACTCTATCGTTATTTTCATGGCAGCTGCTCGGCTGAGCTCCAATCTATGGTTTTCTCCTGTAAAGCATCCACAACAAAAACTCGTCTAGCTACAACCACTATCAACAATTTCCCTTCCTCCCTATCTGTGACTAAAACTAAACAAAATTTCCATGAGCAAAGTTTCTTTCCTTGAACTACTCGTATGTAGAAACTCAATACCGCGGGACTTTTTCCCGAATGACTACAACATCGTCGTTTTCAAGTCCTATGTAAGCAAATTCTTGTTAAGCGTGCTCCTAAATAATCAAATTCTACCAAACTTCGACCATCATTACCAATCATCAAAATGTTGTCTCAGCGTTCATCTGAAAATTCTTATCCCCGAGTGGCCTTTCGACCTCGATAAATGCTGATTCTTTAGTAAAAAAAAAAAGAAGACAACGAACGAATATAACGAAGGGGGCCTCCACGGCGTTGATGAATTCATCCTTTTCGCCCTTAGCAGACTTTAGCCTGCTCCACCTCTGGGTCCTGGATTTCGAAGGTAGATAGAACCGCTTCTGATACGAACTCTCTCCATCCATCCACCCGTCCAGCCGTTCGACCGGCAGCGGAGCGAACCATCTCTAGACGGCCGAGCCAGCCAGCTTGACAGCTCGGTATGCCTACGAGATATGAGGCATGTGTAGTCGACATGTTTACGCTACATTTGCAATTGCATTTCCGGCGTGATTGATGTGTCTACAGGCGAGTCATGTGGTAAATCTATTGTCTACAATCAAAAGATGTTTATATAGTTGGGTGTGCATCTCAGGAAACGGTGCATCCGCTTCGGATTCTCAACTCCCCCCCCCCTCTTGCTTTTTCGTTTAACCATAACCCTAACCTCTTGCTTTTTCGTTTCTTTTTTTGGCGGAACCAGACCGGGAAGAATGCAGAAGAAGAAGAAGAAGAAGAAGAAGAAGAAGAAGAAGAAGAAGAAGAAGAAGAAGAAGAAGGTGAAAAAAGAAATAGTAGAGGAAGAAAAGAAAGAAGAAAAAGAAGATAAACAGCAACACCAAAAACAATAACAACAACAACAACAACAACAGCAACAACAACAACAGTAACAACAACAGCAACGGAGTGAAGAAAAGAAGAAGAAAAGGAGGAAAAAGAAGAAAAATAATACGGAAAGGAAGAAGAACAATAACAACAACAGAGTTTAGAAGAAGAAAGCGAAGAAGAGGATTGAGAAGAAGAAAAAGAGACGAAGAGAAAAGAGAGGAAGAAAAAGAACAATAACAACAACAGAGTAAAGAAGGGAATATGGAACATGACAAAAACACTGTAATACCAATAATAATAGGAGCACTATCAAAAGTCCCGTAAAAATCTGGAAAAAACACTAGGAGAAATTGAAATCAAAGGGATAATTGACAACATACAAAGTACGGAGCTAATTAAAGCATAACTGACGAATCGAGTGTCAGTTATAATAAAATTGCACGGTTCTAAGTCGAGATAAAGCATATAAGACGAGTCCTACGGAGCTGAAACTTAATTTTGTAAAGTCTTTCAATATATAAGAATAATGTTATAACAAGTAGAGAACAAAACAATAATACTAAGGAAAGATACCTGAAACGATGGAAAGACTGAGAAGGGACAGTGCCACCCAGACCTCAACTAAAAGGCCACGGTGGGTATTGCAATATTAGGTAAGCTTATTGTCATTCAGATTCCAGGGAAAACCATTCTTTACAAATGAGAGATCACTGTTAATGGCCGGTGTTAGAATTCCGAGTAAGTAGGAACTACTACTACTACTACTACTACTACTACTACTACTACTGTTGCTGCTGCTACTACTGCTATTACTACTGCTACTGCTACTACTGCTGCTACTGTTACTACTCCTACTACTACTTCTACTACTGCTATTACTGCTACTGCTACTACTCCTGCTGCTACTGCTACTACTGCCACTACTACTACTGCTACTACTACTACTACTACTGCTACTACTGCTACAACTGCTGCTGCTACTACTACTACTGCTCACTACTACTTCTACTACTGCTACTACTGCTACTACTACTGCTACTACTATTACTACTGCTACTACTGCTACTACTGCTGCTACTACTACTATCAATAATAATAATACATGAAACTTGCCAGAGAAATGAAAGGAATATGGAACCTTAAGAAAATCACTTAAATACCTAAAAGTGTAGAAACACTAAGAAAAGTCCCGAAAAAAAGTCTAATAGAAATTGGAGTCAAAATTAAAACTGGGACCACACAACACACGAAAACGATGTAAACGGACAAAATGTTCAAGACAATTTTCTAACGCGGAAACCAACCAACATAAACAACGAATGTTAACAAGCAATAGATATGTTGAAATAGAAATAAAGCAAAAACCTAGAAAGACTATCACAAGAGCCCACGGGAACCGAAACTGCCGGACATCCCATAATGTGGCCCCTCAGCCCCACATATATAGTGTCACGAGCCCCGAATAATAGCATACAAAATGGGTATATAAGGGTTAAGGAGGATGGAAAGAGCGAGGAGAGAGAGCACTAAACAATGGTAAACGACTGTTGTGATAACACAAAATGACTTGCAACGGTTAACGAAAGAGGCGGAATGTTCTGGAAATCTGGGGAGACGTGTCACTGAAACTCTTGGGAACACCACTAGTTATTTATACTGATGATAACTCGGGTTAAAACTCATCGTTAGTAAATAATAATAATAATAATAATAATAATAATAATAATAATAATAATAATAATAATAATAATAATAATAATAATAATTTAATATATACAGGAGCAAAATCAATAAGCAGAAAACTAAAAATAGAAACAAAGACTGGCTAAAAGAATGGACCGACAAAGCCTGGATGGAAAATCAAACTGGAAACTCAGATCACTAAACTTCGCAAAGAAGCTAAAACCGTAAACAGGATGAAAGAGAACAGGAAACGATAAATCAGAGGACATATGACTAACAAGAAAAGACTAAATAAGAAACATGAAGAACTAAAATAAAAGATAGCAGCAAAAGACAGAAAACTGTAGACAATAAACATACAAATTTGAACAGTACAAACAAAACAGGACGTTTGAGAAAGTTTATCAAAACGTAAACGGGAGAAGAACAAGAACAGAAGAACGGGACCCGATAGCAACAAAACACTTCTGGAGCAAGTTATGGGGAAATCCTCAAGACCACAACCGAAATGCCAAATGGCTGAACAACATGAAAGAATAACTTCGGGGAATTTAAGAAGGAACAGAAACAGAAATTAATGAAGAAACTCCCAAGAAAACCCTAAGGAAAATAGCAAACTGAAAAGCGCCAGAACACGATGGAGTACATGCATCTTGTTTTTAAAAAAATTAACTATCCTACATGATAGACTAACACAAAAACTGAGAGGATGTATTTACAAAACCGATGTGCCAGAACGGATGGCCAAAGGAAGAACTACGTTAATACAAAATGACGCCGAAAAGGAAACGATTCTAAGCAACTTCAGACCAATAACCTGTTTACCAACCATGTGGAAAATTCTAACAGCACAACTGAGTAAACAGATCTAACACTACTTGAACAATCGTGTACTACTTCCCAAGCAAAAAAAAAAGGATGCCGGAAAAGAACAAGAGGGACGCACGACTTGTTATACA
Organism: Sepiola atlantica; assembly: GCA_963556195.1. Classification (NCBI taxonomy): domain Eukaryota; kingdom Metazoa; phylum Mollusca; class Cephalopoda; order Sepiida; family Sepiolidae; genus Sepiola; species Sepiola atlantica. The sequence goes on from OY744518.1 coordinate 128,071,542, forward strand.
TAGATCTAAATATCCTGATGGAGGTAAGAAGTAGGGAAAAGAACATAGCCATGGAATGGATTGACTACAAGAAAACCTACGACAGAATCCATCAAGCTAAGATAATTGAATACTTAAAAATGTATAAAATATCCAACAAGATTATTTATATTATTAAGAAAGCAATGGGAACACAGAGACTGGAACTGACAGTTGAAGGACAACACCTGACTGGAATAAGAATACAGACAGGCATCTTCCAAGGAGATTCTCCTACTGATTATCATAGCCATGATGCAACTCAACTACACACGGAGGAAATGTGATGCCGGATACAAGTTTACAGACACAGAACAAATAATAAACAACCTGATGTACATGGACGACCTGAAGCTATTTGCAAAAAAAAGCAAAAGGGAACTTTAAAAACTGATGAACACAACCAGAATATTCCGCCAGGATATCTAAATGGAATTCGGAATGGAAAAGTGTGAACTGTAGGGAGGAAAAGGGGGAAACTACAGACATCGGAGGACATGGAACTGCCCGACCAAGAAGAGGTGAGGACGCTTGGTGAATATGATACCTACAAATATTTGTGAGTTCTGGGAGCAGACAGCATCGAATCTACAGAAATGAAAGAGAAGATTAGAAAAGAATACCTGATAAGAACATGGACACTTTTAGAAACAAAACTTTATAGTAGTAATCTAGTTTAAGGAATAAACACCAAGGCAGTATCACAGATAAAATACTCTGGACCATTCATAAGCTATGCAAAAGAATAACTTTGACATCTTGACCATAAGATGTAGAAACTAATGCCCATGCATAATGCACAATGCACTACACACGAAAGATTATACTGACCGACTCTACGTGAAAAGTAACGACGGGGGAAGAGGACTGGTGGGTATAGAAAACTGTGTAAAAGACACAAAAAAGACCTTGAAAACTACATAACTCAGAACACAGGAAAACTGATCACCGCAACAAGAGACACTGTCAGAAGAACAATGCGGGAAACAGCGAAATAAGAAATAACAATATAAGAAAAGAAAACCGGGAAGGGAAACAGCTACATAGACGATTCATAAGAATGATGAGAGAAGAGAATCACAAAAACACCTGGAAATAGCTTAAAAAAGGACACTTGAACAGAGAAACAGAATCGCTATTAACAGCTGCCCAGAACAATGCGATTAGAATAAACTACAGCAAAGCTAAAATGGATAAAACCCAGGAAAACAGTAAATGTAGACTGTGTGGACAAAGAGAGTAAACGGTAAACAACATAATAAGTGAATGCAGCAAACTAGCCTAAGAAGAATACAAGAACAGACATGACTGCGTGTGAAAAACAGTACACTGGGAATATGCAAACGACTGCATTTTGAACATGCAGAGAAATAGTAGATACATAAACTAGAGACAGTACTGGAAACCGAAAACCACAAAATCCTTTATGGCATGGAAGTACAAACAGTTAAACACATCCGAGAAAGGACGCCGGACGTTATAATAATTAACAAGAAAGAAACTATCAAATTGTAGATTTTGCCGTCCCAGCAGAATACAAGGTGAAGATCAAAGAGACGGAAAAACCAAGCAAATACACGGAACTTGCCAGAGAACTGCAAGGAATATGGAACATGAAGAAAATCAATCTAATGCCAATAATTGTAGAAGCACTAGGAACAAAAATGAAAAAAAGACTAGGAGTAATTGGAATCAAAGGGAAGACTGAAACTATACAAAGGACGGCAATGATCAAAAAGCTGAATTTTATGGAAAATCCTCGAATGCAGAAACCAACCTATATAAACTACGAACACTAACCAACCACATAGAAGTTGCAACAGAAATAATACAAACACCCAGAGGAAACACCTAGTGAATCCGAGGGAACTGAAACAGCAAGAAATACCTCCCTCTCCCGAAAAAAAAGAACACAAAACAGTCGTGAAGGGTCAAGGGGGATGAAAAGACCAATGTTAACAAGCATCTCGCTGCACTGCTCCCAATTTAGGATGATCTCCTAAACTTTCACCTTAATTCTCAGTAGCCCCTTACGTCTACAGTGGCAACTGGCCTTGTTTGGGGTGAACTATTTTTTTTTAAAGGAGGGAGATACTAACGATACCTTGATTAGAAAAGTGGGGAGAGTACTGCAGCCTTGGGGAGGCTTATTGTCACCTAACTCATAGAAAAAAACAATTGTTTCTGCCAGTGAGAAATCAATGGGGTATGGCTGTTGTGATAACGCAAAATTATTTGCAAAGGCTATCGAAAGCGGTAGAGAATACTAGAAATCTGGGGACACATTGCTACTCAGATTCCAGGGACACCACCAGTTATTGTCAGTGAGCAATCACTGATGATGACCTGTTTGAGGAACTCCTAGTGAGTACAAAATAATAATAATAACTAGCGGGATCCCTTAAAAATCCACAGTAGTTTTCTTTATCTACCTGTATAAAACTAAATTATTTCTTCATCTATCTGTATAAAACTAAATGTATGTATCAGAATGGCACGATGTAGCTTGGATTGATTTTGTTGTTGGCATTGGCTTGAGAGGATTGATTTGTTGTTGGCATTGGCTTGAGAGGATTGATTTTGTTGTTGGCATTGGCTTGAGAGGATTGATTTTGTTGTTGCCATTGGCTTGAGAGGATTGATTTTATTGTTGGCATTGGCTTGAGAGGATTGACTTTGTTGTTGGCATTGGCTTGAGAGGATTAATTTTGTTGTTGGCATTGGCTTGAGAGGATTGATTTTGTTGTTGGTATTGGTTTGAGAGGATTGATTTTTTTGTTGGCATTGGCTTGAGAGGATTGATTTTGTTGTTGACATTGGCTTGAGAGTATTGATTTTGTTGTTGGCATTGGCTTGAGAGGATTTATTTTGTTGTTGGTTTGAAAGATTCTTTTTGTTTTAGAATAGAGCATTTACAGGATGGACTTGTTGAAAATTGCAACATCCATAAGTGAAAGTCATGCTATGGAACCGACTGGATTCGAACTCGACACACACAGGCCGTCAGCCCAAGTCATTAATCCTTTCACCACCATCACCCATTTATAATTCACTGTTAATCCTGATCACTTGAAATAATACATGAATTTAAGGTTCAATAAGATACCGAAAAATATTGTATCTTTCTTCTTCTGTAAAAGTAACTGTCTTTGTCAACTAAAATTTAAATAGATAACACCAATGTCTTTTCTTTATTTCTTTTTTTATTAAAAATTGTAACACTTAGATTTAAAATAAAAAAACGAATATATTTTCTTTATTTCAAATTGTAACACTTAGATTTAGATAAATAAAACGAATATCTTTTCTTTATTTAAAATTGTAACACTTAGATTTAAATAAATAAAAACGAATATCTTTTCTTTATTTAAAATTGTAACACTTAGATTTAAATAAATAAAAACGAATATCTTTACTTAATTTAAAATTGTAACACTTAGATTTAAGTAAATAAAACGAATATATTTTTTTCATTTAAAATTGTAACACTTAGATTTAAATAAATAAAAACGAATATCTTTACTTTATTTAAAATTGTAACACTTAGATTTAAATAAATAAAAACGAATATCTTTTCTTTTATTTTAAATTGAAACACTTAGATTTAAATAAATAAAACGAATATCTTAACTTTATTTCAAATTGTAACACTTAAGTTTAAATAAATAAAAACGAATATCTTTACTTTATTTAAAATTGTAACACTTAGATTTAAATAAATAAAACGAATACCTTTTGTTTTATTTAAAATTGTAACACTTAGATTTAAGTAAATAAAACGAATATATTTTCTTCATTTAAAATTGTAACACTAAGATTTAAATAATTAAAACGAATATGTTTTCTTTATTTAAAATTGTAACACTTAGATTTAAATAAATAAAACGAATAATTTTTCTTTATTTCAAATTGTAACACTTAGATTTAAATAAATAAAACGAATATCTTTACTTTATTTAAAATTGTAACACTTAGATTTAAATAAATAAAACGAATATATTTTCTTCATTTAAAATTGTAACACTAATATTTAAATAATTAAAACGAATATGTTTTCTTTATTTAAAATTGTAACACGTAAATTTAAATAAATAAAACGAATATCTTAACTTTATTTCAAATTGTAACACTTAGATTTAAATCAACAAAACGAATATCTTGTCTTTATTTCAAATTGTAACACTTAGATTTAAATTAAAAAAACGAATATCTTTACTTTATTTAAAATTGTAACACTTAGATTTAAATAAATAAAACGAATAATTTTTCTTTATTTAAAATTGCAACACTTAGATTTAAATAAATAAAACGAATATCTTTACTTGATGTAAAATTATAACACTTAGATTTTTTTGCAAGCTTTCGTTGTAGAACAACTTTGTCAGGCGAGACTGTTTTATAGTTTTCTTTTCTTTTCCTCCTTCTCATTTTGATGGTATTAACCCCGAGGGGTCGAATCACGATATGAGCAGAAAGAGACGTCAAGTTCTTAAGACGTTAGGATAAGTGTAGTACTGGCTATGTTCTGCGCAGATTGGCACTTTTGTAAGTAAGGAAATTGACATCTTTGAATCACGGATTAGAATGTATTAAAGTGAAATATTTTGAAAATCAACAATCGTGCAATTAAAATATTTAAATAAATGAAACGAATATCTTATTTTTATTTAAAATTGTAACACTTAAATGTGTATTGAAATGGCATCAAAGGAAAACTAAATAACAAGTAGGTTTTTAAAATTAAAACGGGATTACAGAATTCGATTTTGGAACAATTAATTTTAAAATGGATAAAGTCAGAAGTCTTAACTTAACAACATCATTACAACAGTTTCAATTACTTCTTTTCATTGCCAATCGGACGATCTCATTAAAACAAATGGGCGTGGAAGGTGATAACGTACGTACGAACCATATAATTATCATAGTATTATATCCAAATGAATAAATGGCAAAGTTTTCGCCCATCAGTCCTAACTATAGCAACACCAAAACGGCGTTTGTCTTATTTAATTCTATGCTACTAACATTTTGAAATGCCAAACAGTTTTAGGTCTTTCTAATTTGTTTATTTATTTTATAAACAGCTCCTAATAAATTAATATTCTGTAATATACAGTTTAATTTTGTATTGTCATATGTTCTTATATATACGCAATATTTTCGTCGGTAGAACAAGTCTGATATCGCTGGAATACTGAGAACAGATATGGCTGATGTCGCCGCGATGCTGAAAACAGATACTACACTTTGATCTTAAACAAAAGGCCAAAAAAACATAAAGATAATGTTTTTTTATAGCTAGATAGTTTTAAATGAATGAAAAAAATGATTTAATCTATTATTGTATTATCATTTAATGGAGGTTGATAGTGTCGTATCTGTTTTCTTGTCATGATATCATCCTCCCAGGTATTAACTCCTTCTTTTGGGAGGTTAAGGGCGTTCGTTACCTCTTCGTTTGCGGGTCAATGTAATATATGTTAATTCAGCATATCATCATCCCAGGCTAACAAAAATATGCGACCGTGGGGAGCATATATTTGCTAGTAAATTTTATAATAGAAAGCAAGATGGCAACGTATTTATCAACTAATATATCTACAAGGCAACGTTGGGGCACGGGTCCTGCTAGTTAAATAATATATATGTTGTCTATTTTAAAATAGCAAGATACGTACATTGGAAAAAACATATTTTCCTTTCTGTCTTTCTCTATCGGAAGTAAAGATATATACTTACTTTTTAATACTGTAATAATAATTTAATAAAATACTTTTAAAATGCAAAATTGCTAATTGTGTTTAATATTAATATATTTGATGTTAAATAATTAATAAATATCTTGATAATATGTGAATAAAGTTTGTCTAGTTACAAAAAAAGCAAGATGTCTACATTTCTTTCGCTTGTCCTTTTTCTGTCGGTGATAAAAATGCTAGGAGATATGTGTGTTAAATATTTTTGTAAGCACATTAATTGGGCCTGTTTAAACAAAGGTTAAAAAGCAAGAAAGTTAATTACGTTTTGTTTCTTTTTATCTCTTTCTCTCTTTCTTTTTCTTTCTTTCTCTCTCGCCGTTTTTTTTTCGTTCGGAAACTCGTGTGTTCTTAATTGTAACAAACGCAGAGAAGTGATTGGCTAAAGAACAAAAATAATTATTCAACGCAAATTTACGGTCTTTATTGTAAAGTTTCTCTAAGTAAAAGATAAATCTGCCCGGATATAGAATGTACACGATGAAGTCGATTGGAATTCCTTTTCACTAATGAAACAACACGGACTAAAACATTCCTTAATTCAGCGGTAAAGCAGAGGCAAATATCAATTTGTCAGATGCAATTCTATTTAGATCTGAAGTCGAGAATCCGACCGATTTTTTTTTTACACCAGAGAATAATAGACAGTTAGATTCTAGTAACCATGTCTTTATTCATATTTAAAAAAATCCAAATCTTGACACACCGTTTCGTCGACACACACATACACACACAACGCACGCGCACGCGCGCACACACACACATATATATACACACACACTCGGACATGGAAAATGAAAAAGGAAAAACGCAAATTATTTATATATTCACTAACATTTTGTCTTTATTTCAAGACTTCCTCCGGAAATAAAGACGAAACGGTAATGAATTCATAAATAATTTTGTTTTTTTCCATTTTCATTTTCCAACACGTTGGAATATTATTTCCATATATATATATATATATATATATATATATATATATATATATATATATATATGAAGAATGTTGAATGCATTTTATTTTTTGAGCCTGTGTGGAAGCTTAATTGAATTTTAATTCTTTCAGCCTGACTGTGTAATTTTTATACACTGATGAAGCCTCCTCATTAATATCAGTGATATTTTTGTATATCATGAATTAATATGTTCTTGAAATAGGCAGAAACAATTGTTTATGAATAAAAGTGTGTTTTAAGGAACCATAGAATGTTTCGCTGAATAACTAAAGTTTACATGATGTTATACACACACACATACATACATACATACATACATACATACATACATACATACACACACACACACACATATATATATATATATATATAAAATGAAAAGAGGAATACAAAAGAATATTATTTATGTATAAATCCACGTTTCGTCTTTATTTCTAGACTTCTTCAGGATGATTGGTCAGAAGAAATAACACTTAAGTACATAAGTACAAACACTTGAAACAATCAAATAATTATATTTTGTTTCTTCAAACCAATTATCCTGAGGAAGTCTTGAAATAAAGACGAATCGTTGATGAATACATAAATAATATTTTTGGTTTTCCTTTTTTCATTTTCAATTACGTTGGAATATTATTTCCATTTTTTATGAGACAAATAGGTGGTAGCGGGTGTGGGCTGAAAATTTGCGCGGCCGCTTAGGAAAAAAATATGAGATACAAATAGATGGTGGCAGTAGCAAAATGTTGCTTGGAGTTATAAGATCATTTGGTAGTAGGAGAGACATTAAAATAATTGTAGAAGTGGGGGCGAACGTTGGTTGCGACTAGAATTAATTTAAATTATGAAGGGGATAGGAAGGGACATGAGACATGAGACGTTGATGAATACATAACTAATATTTGTTAGTTTTCCTTTTTCAATTTCCATTACGTCGGAACACTTTTTCCATTCTTTATCACATATATATATATATATATATATATATATATATATATATATATATATATATATATATATATAGTAAGCTATGAAAATATATTTATGGCAGTTAAGCTACACAGAGGCTCTCGCGTTTCAACCCGGGGGATCTTCAGGCTAAAATGCATTTTAGTCTGAAGATTTCCCCCGGGGATGAAACACGGGAGCCTCTGTGTAGCTTAATTGCCATAAATATATTTTCATAGCTTACTACCTAGCTCTACTTACGTATCGAGCACTGTTGAAGTAAATACTGAAAATTGATACATAAAAAATTATATCTCCTTATAAAATTTGATGTGGATACATGAAATACTAATATATTAACATATATATATATATATATATATATATATATATATATATATATATATGATAAAGGAAGGATGAAGGTAATCAGTAGTATGGAATGAAATAAATGTGGATGGTCGTGAGTGAAAAATGCTACTGACTTCACCAAGCCCGGACCCCGGTTCTACTGCTCCCAGTAGTGGCTACTACTTCTTCCCATCGACCCATCATGTAAACCCAATATTTTCATGTACTTGCATGACATTTTTCTTAATATTATCATCCTGAAGAAGTCTTAAAAATAAAGACGAAACGTTGATGAATATATTAAAAAAAGCATCCTTTTTGGTTTTTCCTTTTTCATTTCCCCCCCCCCCCACACATATATATATATATATATATATATATATATATATATATATATTAGTGTATTATGATGTAACATTTACCACGGAATATAATAGAAGTATTTCCGAAACAAAGCGATCAGAAGATATATATATATATATATATATATATATATATTTATTCCTTAAGCTTACTTATATGAGGTTCGCATTTTATTCGTCTAACACATTTTATTTTTAAACTCAACGTTTTCCGGGTTAGGGACTTGTGGTTGCAATGTTTCATTCTTTCTTTGTGCGTCTTGCTTCTTACAGTGGATGTGATCACTAATTTTTTGTTTGTCGCTTTCTTTTCAAATCTGCATTTCTTATTTTTGCTGCTGTTAGATCCGTTTTTTCTTGAATAGCGACGCGAATGTTTTGTGTTAAAGCCATTATACCCATATACTAGTAGAGGAGCATTTCAATTTATTAGCTATAAAAACAACTTTCGCTAAAAGAAACAACAAACAAAGACGACCGTTTTGTTTCTCTCTGTGGTTTTCGTCTGAACACTGATTCTCTGTTCCCATGAACAAAATGGCGCTGTTGCTTACGTCACGATGAGACTGGATAAACACCGCAGACTTGTTGAGTTTGCGAAACGAGAAAAGAAACACCTCTTAAACGTTATTTCAACTAATCTCTCTCTATATATGAGGTTACGTTCGTCAGGCTCGTAACTCTCGCTTTCCTGATTTTGTTCTTTAGTTCTCACATTCCATGAGTAATTATTCTGACAAAGGGGAAGAATTGCTGTTTTCTTGGTCGAAATCTGGCTAGATTTTTTTAACCTTAATGCAGTATTTTTTAGCTCCTTACATTTAAAAAAAATACACCACTGCACAAGTACCCGTCCCAAGACGGCTAAAATTAATTCCACGAACAGAACAGTGTTGTACCAATTTTATATCTCATACCAATCGAGATATATTACAACTAAACCTTATCTTTGAAACCCTTATTCCAAATTTTATCAAAATTTATTTCGTGATTTTTATTCTAGAAAATGTGTAAAATTTAAGGTTTTACACATTTTCTAGAATAAAAATCACGTAATAAATTTTTATAAAATTTGGAATAAGGGTTTCAAAGATAAGGTTTAGTTGGTTAAGCTTAATGGTTCCTAAGAAGAAATTGGCATTCAGGGTATCTTGCTAATTTGGTTTCAAATTACTATTAATCAAATTTAATGTAAATCTGAAATATTTGAATTTTCAAATAAGATGTATTACCCATATTTTGCCCCCTAAAACGCTTTAAAATACTCAAAACAAACTGAAATTCAGTGAATAATTATTAATTGATGTCTAATACCTATTGTTTAAGATTTTACAAAACATCGGTGGTATCTGAATTCTTTCGAATGAATCTCACCCCTCTCTTACTCACATTGCATTAAATTAAATTAAAGTAAATATATCCCACATTTGAACCCCTTACACCTAAATGAATGGATATCATCTATAATAATGATAACCACTGTCTTACTCTAATCGACTGTGGACCCACGCGTTTTTCGGTTTGGCGACCAATTGCACGACAAGACTTGGCAAGCGTTATTCGACAACTATTGTCCGAAAGGGGAACACATGAGATCTTAGCTGATAACAATCCAGCTTTTTGCCGTCAGCAAGTCAGACAGTTTTTGTGTGAATGAGGAGTTCAACTGCGGCTGCGATGCGGATATGTACCATGAGGCAATGGTATCGCAGAAAGAAGCCACTGCAGCATAAAGAAAGAGGATTGCTGCCAGGAAGAAGTGCTCCATTTGGGGAGCAAGGATTTAGGTTCTTTTCATCAGTTTATCTGATCAAAGAGATACGAACTTACCGAGTTTAAAGCGATCGCGTTGTTTTTCCTATCGGGCGACCATTTGCAAAAGAAAAGAAAAATCGCATGCTCACAGTAGTAGGTTTTTTTAGGTGTTGATGATTTTCATGTGTGGACACCGACCCGTTTTAAAAGACAGGATGCGACTAATGTGAACAACAAAAAAATAAAGAAAACGCGGTGGAGACGTGGACTTACCACAGCGGAACCTGAAGACCATTTTTGTAACTATGCCATTTCTTTTTCCAAAATTTTATTTTTTGTTCCATTGAAAGATAAATAACTCTGTATGGACGAATAAAGAGTTACGTCTTTTTTGTAAGATGCCGTCCATATGAGAATATTTCCGCCTTAGTTACAGCATTTCTGGGAAGAATTAAATCGAATTATATTTTATAGTGGTGGGAGAGAAAATCCCCGAAACTCGTATGCGCAGTAAGCAGTCACAAATTTAAGAGGCTAGACTAGGTATTTCTCATTTGCCACGTACTTCCTTTTGTGTGTTACGTTACTTCTTTTGACACGTTTATTTAATTTCTAACCTTAACTTAGGAGCTGAAAGTCCCATTTTACGGAATCTAGTACATCCCACGTACAAACTTGCTACAAATCTACCATGGTCACCTTTAATCAAGACAAAGCAAGACCTCATAAGTTAATTCGTCTTAAAATGTAGCTATACTCTGACGAACAATTATGCCATAATACTCAGTTTATGTTCCTTCCACGTCCAAATTTACCGAAACACGTCTACTCGATAAATAAATGTTTATGAAAATCGCTCCTGACAAGGCATGAAGCCACCTGATGTAAAAAGCTAAACACATACTACTTTAAGGTAAAAAAATTAGCTAACGATAAGATTCAGATAGATTCAGACCCAGAAAACAGCAATTATCCCTCCTTTGTCAGACACATTGCTCATGGAATGTGAGGACTAAAAGACCAAATAAAGGAAGCGACAGTTACGAGGTTGCCGAAAGTAAACCCAAGGTCCACTTTTTTACCCTCCAGTTGCAAAACCAAGATGTTAGACAATACTTTCTTTTTTTGCCACGTACACCTTTTGTTTTCTTACACAACTTCTGTTTTCTTACGTCACTTTTTACACACGTTAACTTTATTTCTGACCTTAACTTTGACGCAAAAAAATCCTTTCTTGCAATCCAATAGATCTCAGTATTGCTATAAACGTGCGTAAACGCTTATTAATTATTCCTAAACCCAATATTTACTCTCGTTTGTTTTCGGTTTTGACATGAAGCAAGATGACTTAGTATTTTTTGCTGCATAATTTAGTCATCGAAAATCGGAAATGGACACTCTAACAACACCCTTACATATAAGAGCAACCTTGTGGCCAGCTAAACCTTGAGGATGTGGCACCCATTCTTCTTGTCCCTGTCGTAGAATCATCCCTGTTGTTAAACATAAACAGGTACAGTTGTCATCTTGTTGTTAATTCCCTCTCAAAACGAAAGGCTTGAACAAACTTCGTACGAACATCTGACAACATCCACCTATGCATGGAATATCGTTGTGACATCTGACAACATCCACCCATGCATGGAGTATCGTTGTGACATCTGACAACATCCACCCATGCATGGAGTATCGTTGTGACATATGGGCCGGTGCACCATCAACTAGTCTCTCCCTCTTAGACAGGGCACAAAAAAGAGTCGCTCATCTAATTAGTTCTTTCACTATCCACCAAGCTTCAACCCTTATCCATCGCCGCAATGTTGCGTTCCTGTCCTTGTTTTACAAGTACTTCAATGGAATGTACTCCGATGAACTTGCTGCTCTGGTGCCCCCCCCCCTCAACGTAAATACACCCGACCAACTCTACAATCAGTTAAATCCCATCCATTCAGTGTGGATGTCCGAAGATGCCGGAGGACTTTTTACTCTAATAGTTTCGTACCTCAAGCTGCCAGCTTTCTGAACTCCATTCCTGCTCCCTGTTTCCCTGACTCTATTTACATGCAGACATGTAAATGTAATGTAAAAGATTATCTCGCTGCACAACTCCCCACTTATGGTGGTCCCCTATAATTCCTTGTCCCTAATCCACAGTAGCCCTTTACGCGTCAGTGTCAATGGAGTGAATTCAAGTTTAAAAAAAAACAGTATGTTTCATTAAAAACCAGCTGTTTCTATTCGACGTTTATTTGCAATTTGTTTTGCTTTTCTTTGCCTTTTTTTTATTTAAATAAAAATATGTTTACAATAAATATACGGTTCAACATTTGATAAACTATAACTATTAGATTTAAATTTAAAAGTTCAATTGTATACACGTTAAAAAAGTTAATGTAAGCATTTACTTTATTGTCGGCCTATTCAAAGTGATCTTTTTCAACTGTGTATATATCCGTAAAATCGGATGACCTGCTGGTTTGTGAGGCCGAGAACAAGCTGGAAGCGTTCCCTCGAATAATGGCGACGGAGAGACGCTAGTAAAAGCAAATCAACGCGCGATGGTGTATCATTGATAAACCCAGGCATTTTAGAAAGTTGCACGTAGCGGAGCCAATCACTCCACTCGTCTCTACGGCGATCGGTTGGAATACGAATCTGTCCCGAAGACAGGCGTATTTTGATCGCTTGTCACCCTTCGCTAACGCTATCACATGTTCAGTGGTTGTTGCTGTCGGGTTATTGACAAGTTGCATCTCGTATCAGCGACTTGTCGTTTAAGAAAGAGAACACCGCCAGACGGCCAAGCCGTTACCCCCCTCTGTCGACGCCAACCGGTTGAAGGATCGACGAGGGTGCCCGTAATGTCTAGTTCCCGTTGTACGACATCTCGTTGAGAGCGCTGCGTCAAAGGAATCTGTCGGCGTTCTTTCTACATGATAGAGTGTGCGGTCCGTACACGCCAACCGAGTGATTCTGTAAGAAAGAAGATATCGATAATAAAAGATCGAGAAAGAAACTGACTTTGCTTTATATATTAAAGATAGATAGATAAATAAATCTGTTGGGATATTTTTAAGAAGCTCCCCGCCACTAGTGCTAAAGTTAGTCGGCCGCTAAGGATAACCCCGCTGCCAAGGGAGACAACTTTTCGGCTTTACGCGTTAACCCTTTTCACACGTGTTTGAGTGCACCTTTCCTTAAAGTTTTCTTTAATTACAAAAAAAAATATAACATCTCTTAATAATAAAACATTCTTATTTTGTTAATTTATGAAAAATTTAATTACAGAAAAAATAACATCCATTAATAATAAAACATTCTTATTTTGTTAATTTATGAAATATTTAATTACAGAAAAATAACATCCATTAATACTAAAATCGTATATAATAAATTATACATTCTTATTTTGTAAATTTTTTTAAGCAAAAGTGGTTGAAAAGTTGTCTCCCTTGAATAGCAGGACTTTATTTTTTTTGCGGGGAGCTTCTTAAAAAGATCCATCTGTTGTTTCGAATCTTTCATTTTTTAAATTCTTTCTGTCATTGACGTTTTCATTCGCTGTTTCTTTTCATTTTTTCCCCATTCTTCAATACTTGTTGGTTAAATTGCTTGTCTGGCCCGAATAGATTGTTTCTTGGGAACTGAATTCCTACATCTGAATTCCTACATTTAGCAACGTTAGAATAAGGATTCCCTACTTAAAACTAACTGACCTTACTGTCACAACATAGATGTATGCCCTCCCCAGCGTTGAAGACGTACTATCCCCCCTCTATCTCCCTATCCCCCCTTTCTCTCTTTCTCTCACGTCGATCGAGCATTGAAATGACGTGGCCCGAGTGTGTTGACCTTAGATCCCCACAACTGTCTCTTATCCAACTTACCGCCCTCCAACCCTTACGTAAGAGATGTTCTCGGTGGGAGTGGATTACAGTAGCCATTGATTCCTTCTCTTTCTTCTTTCTTTTTTCTTTTCTTTTTAATGCTCCTCTCCATCTGTCTCTGTCCCTGTCTCTCTCTTTCTCCCCCCACTCTCTCTGTTCGTGCTAGAATCATGATTGGTCGGGGGCAATGAGCGCAAAATGCAAAACAGTAATCTAAAAGATCCGTCAATGCGAAACTATAGACGCAATATGATGACTGGAACAATTTAAGTACCTGCTTGGCTGAATGCGGTTAAGGGTGTTTTTTTTGCCAGAGCGGGGGGGGGGTCTACATTGGTTGCAGTCTGAGGATTCAAATACCAAATTTACTTATAGGCTTAGCAGTCAAGCCCTAAAATCTAGACGGCGCTAGAGTGGAACATTCGTAAATTTAGAAGTTAGATTTGCATAAATTAATTCTTAGACCTGTCAAGATTTTTAAAGCTATTTGGCACAATTCTTAGAGCGTTCGTTAATGGAGCGAGACACCGGGTTTAATCCTCGGTCGAATCATTCCGAAGACTAAAAAAAATGTCACTGGATGCCCCCTTGTTAAATACTCAGCAGTATAGGATGAGGATCAAGGGTAAGTGGAGTAATGGCCCTATGGGAATGGACGTATCTGTTGGAAATCGTTGGCTTGACTTGCGCGAATTAACGCGGGGTGGACCCGGCAGTCCAGTGCAGAATAGGGCCTGTTCTGACAGTCAGAAATCACAGACGTGACAAGTTCACCGTGTGACGAGACCCCAGATAAAGGGTTAGTGTGTACCTGCGAGAGGCTCTGTGACGTGACGGACCCTTACGTGGGAAACAGAGGGATCCGTGACGTCACTCGTTCTTCGTGAGAAGCGAGTTTCGTCAGTCTGGGTTTTGGAGGCGAACCTATCCGACATGATTTTTATGTAGTCAGCAATTTGATTTAAGGGAAGAATTCATCCACTAGACGACACGACCCTCTACACGGCGAGGGAGAAATCTAAGGTATGCAAACAATATATGAATTATGTGATTTATGATGTATTAAATGTGAACTGTTACGGCCCTTTCCGGGACTAAATAGTATACGAAACGAGAGAAGCCACGGCCCTTTCAGGGACGAGTATACGAAATGAGTACCGCCGCGGCCCCAAGTAGTGGACCATGCAACAAAGTGTAAGTGGGGTAATCCTGGAAAAGAAGTGGCGCCCTCCCCTACATCTTGTTGTAGTAGCTCATATTCTATGCTTGACTTGTACAGCGAGTCATGAATATCCAACACACGCACACGCACACACACACACACACACACACACACACACACTGACACATATATATATATATGTATATATATATATAGTAAGTTATGAATATATATTTATTCCAATTAAGACCCTACATAAAATGCTAGCGCAGTAACTGAGAGGATGTATCCACATAACAGATGTATGACCAAAGGAAGGACAACGCTAATACAAAAAAATGCCAAAAAGGGAACGATCCCTAGAAACTACAGACCAATAACCTGTTTACCAACAATGTGGAAAATCCTAACAGCACAACTGAGAGAACAAATTTACCATTCCCTAAACAATCGTGGGCTGCTCCTCGAGGAACAAAAAGGATGCTGGAAAGGGAATAGAGGTATGCATGCTCTGCTTTACATAGATCAAATGATCCTGAAGGGTGTAAACACAAGAAAAAAGATATATCCATGGCATGGATTGACTACAAGAAAGCTCAGGACAGAATCCCTCAAGCATGGATAATTGAATGCTTAAAAATGTACAAGATACCTTACAGGATTATTAATTTTATTAAGAACACAATAGAAATATATAGACTAAAACTGATAACTGGAGGACAACACTCGACTGAAATAAAAATACAGAGAAGCATTTTCCAAGGAACTTCTTATCACCACTACTGTTTATAATAGCCATGATGCCAGTCAACTACATACTCAGGAAATATGATGTCGGATACAAGTTTACAGACACAGAACAAAGAATAGACCACCTGATATACATAGACGACCTGAAACTATTTGTAAAAAAACAAAACAAAGCTGGAAAAGCTTATAAATACGACCATAATCTTCAGTCAGGACAATCAAATGGAATTCGGAATGGAAAAGTGTGGACTCCTTGAGAATGAAAGGGGAAAACTGAAGACAACAGAGGAAATGGAACTTTCTAACCAAGAGGAGATGAGGGCGCTAGTCAAAAAAGAAAAGCTATAAATATTTAGGCCAGAAAAGATGAAGCGTAGTATCATAACAGATACTACACTTTACTCTTAGCTAATAGCAACACTGTGGATGATTATATGACATCTACATAGGTATATATTAGATTTACTTACCCGGCGTTGCCCGGGACATAATAACGTAATATTTGATTTATTCGTTATTGTTTGCAATTATTTGCTCGTTTATTGTTTGTTTCTTCTGTCAAAAGTGTAATTGATGCAAATCACGTGATGTTGTTGTTTGATCAATCAGAGCCTTTGGTATCTCTACCCCCCCCGCCCAATCTGAGAGGCTTGGGAGTATAAAGACGCTAGGATTTTTTTATATTACTCATGACGAATGATTAAAGATTTAATTTTTATATCAAATCTACAGAAATGAAATAGAAGATTGGAAAATGATATTTGCAAGATCAAGAAAACCGTTTGAAACAAAATAATATACCAGAAATCTAGTAAAAGAAATAAACATATTGGCAGTATCACCAATAAGATACTCTGGACCATTCATAGGCTGGACTAAAGGAGAACTCTGACACCTTGACGAAAGAACTAGAAAATTTATGACCATGCACAACGCGCTACATTCAAAAGACGATACGGACAGACTCTACGTGTAAAACAAATGAAGGAGGAAGAGGACTGGTAAGTATAGAAGACTGTGTGGAAGACACAAAAAAGCTGGAAAAAAGCATAACCCAGAACACAGACAGGCCAATCACCGCAACAAGATACATCGTCCTAATGAACAACTCATGAAACACCAAAACCAGAAACAAAAAGACAAAAAAAGTGGGAAGAAAAACAACTACATGGACGTTTCATAATACTGACAAAAGAAGAGGCCCATGAAAAAAGCTGGGTATGGCTAAGAAAAGAACACTTGAACAAAGAAACGGAATCGTTACTGACGGCTGCACATAATGCGATTAGGACAAACTATATTAAAGCTAAAATAGATAAAACCTAAGAAAACAGTAAATGAAAACTATGTGGACAAAAAGACGAAAGAGTAAATCACAGAATACGTGAATGCAGCAAACTAGCCTAAAAAGAAGACAAGAAGAGACACCACTGTGTGAGAATAGCAATACACTAAGAACTATACAAACGATTGCATTTCAAACACGCGGACAAATGGTTCAAACATAAACCAGAGACAATACTGGAAAACGAAAATCACAAAATTCTCTGGGATATGGAGGTGTAAACAGATAAACACATACAAAAAAGGAGACCGTATGTCATAATAATTGACAAGAAGGAAACTTCCTGCCAAATCCAGCAGACCACAGTGTGAACATAAGGGAGACAGAAAAACGAAGCAAATACATGGAATTCGCCAGAGAATTGTAAGGGATATGGTGTATAAAGAATGTTAATATAATACTACTAAGCGTAGGAGCACTAGGAACCGTCCCGAAAAAAATTGAAAAAAGACTGGGAGAAATTGGAATCAAAGAGAAGACTGAGACCATGTAACGGACACGGACGGTAATGATGAAAACAACTGACATCTTAAGGAAAATCATTGAATGCGGAAACTAACTCACATGAGCTACAAATGCTAACCAGTCACATGGAAGTTGCAATAGGAAGAAAACAAAAACATAGAAAGACCACCACCGCATGAAACCAAGGAACAGAAAATTCAAGAAATTTCATAAACTATCCCCCCACCCCTTTGCCCCAAAAGTGATGGTACCAGTCTCGGCTGATACTACACAATATAGTCGTGAAGGGTCAAGAAGCATGGAAAGACCGAGGAGGGAGAGCACTAACCAGACCTTCACTGAAAGATCGCGGAGATGACTGGGACCTTGGGAAGGCTTATTGTCACTCAAATCTCAGAAAAGACGAAAGATCGTTGCCAGCGTCTGCTATAGTAACGCAAAGTCATTTGCAATAATTATCGAAAGAGGTGGAGAGTACTGGAAATCTGGGGAGACTTGTTGTCACTCAGACTCCATGGAACACCACTGGTGATTATCAGTGAGCAATCACTGATGATGACTTGCGCGTGAGTACAAATAAATAAATAATAATAATAATAATAATAATAATAATAATAATAATAATAATAATAATAATAATAATAATAATAATAATAATAATAATAATAATAATAATAAAATAAAATAAAATAAAAAAAAAATAAAATAAAAATAAAAATACAAATTTAAAAAATAAATAAATTGTATCAGCCTAGGCTGACACCACACAAAATGTTTGCATAGGGTCAAGGATGATGAGAAGACCGAGGAAGGACATCACAAACCAGACCTCCACTGGAAGTGCAGAGCCTGCTTGGACCTTGGGGAGGTTTATTGCCACGCGAATCCCAGAGAAGACCAATGGTCCTTACTAGCGAGAAATCAATGGTAAACGGCTGTTGTGATACTGCAAGTTTATTTGCGGTGGCTATCGAAAAGAGGTGGAGAATACTGGAAATCTGGGGAGACTGCTGTCACTCAGACTCCAGGGAATACCACCGGTTGTCGGTGAGAAATCACTGATGACCTGTGTGAGAACTCCTAGTGAGTAAATAATAATAATAATAATAATAATAATAATAATAATAATAATAATAATAATAATATGTAAAATCAATTAGAGACGAAGGATGTAATTTCTTTTAAAAATAGAAGCCATTTTTATTTCCATGAGCAAAGTTTATTTCCAAGAATCACATGTCTATGGAACACAATACCACGGAGCTGCTTCCCAGTGGACTAGAACATGGTCGTTTTCTTAAATAAAAGTCCAGCCTCATCATCGTTACCAATCATCTCGATGTTGTCTCGCCGTCCACCTGATAAATTCCTTGACCCTTATCCTTGAGTGGCCTTTGGGCCTTTATAAGCGGTTATTCGTTAGTACATGAAAAAATTCTTTCTCACCCAACTTGATCAGCTCCGGTCAAAACGAGAGGAACATGTCTTTTATATATAGCTTTTTCTTCTTTCTTTTAATTAGAGAAGACTCGTTCACTATTTCACTAACGCCATCAGCATCACCGCTACCGCTAGAAGGGGGCGGACCCTAATATATATCGGCCAGTGACCCGTATCGCGAAAGGAGTAAAATCGTGGTGTCCCCTGGTAAGCAGTCTCGCCAGAAAGTCGGCGTATCCGATTAAAAGATAAAGCTGCTCGCCCCCCAAACAAAACCCCCCAAAAAGTCTTTACAAAATTTTTAGGATGACATCCTTTCTTTAATGACCGGGGTTATGGGCTGAGTGCCGGGTAGCGGCGGTTGATAACAGCGATATTTGATATGTCCAGTTAATAAAAAGAAAAGGCAAGTGTTGTCCAACGTAGAGGGAGGAGGAAATGAGAGGGATTTAAGGGATGATTGGGTGGTCACTCAACCATCGTCTTTTAAGGTCGTCATCATGTTACAAGAGAACGCAAAATTAACACTGATCAGAATGGCATCTAAATGAATAAATACGAAAGTTTTTTTCATTCACCCCTCCTATATTATCATCAAAATGGCTCACCGTTATTTAAATAAATAATACTTTTGTTCTTGTTAGCCCCTTACATCAAGTGCCTTCATGCCTTGTCTGGAGTGATTTCCATTAAAAAAATACAACATAGTCTTATGAAATACTGTATATCTAGTACAGACCAAAGACCCAAACGCAGCTATTTGTATGCCTAATTTGAACAACTATTTTTAAACAGTTTATGATGAATGAATGCTTGTCGTTATTTATTTGTAGTTTTCTTGCCTTATTTTCCTATATATATGCACTAGTTTTGTCGATATTAAGAGTAATTCATTAACGTATTTTAATAAACAAATGATAACTTACCAAAACGTTTCTTAAAATAGTATGTTCATTAATGTTCAAGTAATTTGAATGAAATTTATTAGTTTTTATTTAAGTTAAAATATATTGATATTAAATATATGGAATGTCAGTTAAACATTAAAAAAAAAGAATACTTAGAGCTAGATGAATAGCAACTGGATGGTGAGTAGTTATGTTTGCTTATATATATATATATATATATATATATATATATATATATATATATATATATATATATATATGTGTGTGTGTGTGATGTATTTTTATGTAATTATTTTTATTGGTGATTGCAATCACCAATAAAAATAATTACATAAAAATACATTAAATATTTAGGTGATAAAAATCGTACATATTTCTATACAGAGCGTCTTTGTCCGATGGTAAAACGCTGGACTATAGACATCAATATCGAAGGTTCGATCTCAGTGTAAGTTAGCCATGCTGATGACGGTTGTGAGCACGAAACTCGTGTCCATGAATTACTTTTATGTACGTACCCAATAAATATGGGCCCCCGTGTACACTTTATGTGATATCTCCTTTATTTATTCACCGATTGCCCTTATTTTACAGGATATGACAGAATCAACGACCGTGAGTACACCAATACCTCAGTGGGAGCTGGGACAAAGAATACACTGTCTTAAATTTTACTACAAGACAGGCTTGTTTAAGAAAACCCAGGACAGTTTCATGCATCAGTTCGAATGTGAAAAGGCTCTATCCAAAAGCAGAATTCAGAACTGGGTGGACCACTTCGAGAAGTATGGGACCGTAGAGAACCTCAACGCTGCCAGTGAGAACCGTCCAAGCCACTCGGGACGTCCCAAGAAGCGGACAGCCGAGCTAGTCGAAAGTGTGAGAGTCTCTCCAGGAGAGTCCGAAACGCTCTGTGCGTAAGCGAAGTCAGTCCCTCGATATCTCCCGTGAGACTTGCCGGAGAGTGCTGGTGAACGATATCAGGGCTTACCCATACAGAATACAGACGCTGCAGACCCTTACAGCATCAGACAAGAAGCAGAGGAGCGCTATGGCACTCAAGATGCTCGATAAAATCGAGGAGACACCAGGTTTCCTTAACATCCTTTGGACCTCAGATGAAGCCCACTTCCATCTTGACGGAAAGGCGAACTCCAAGACAAATGTCTTCTGGGGGTCCTCCAGACCCAATGAAGTAGCCACCAAGCCCCTGCACTCTTCTAAGTGCACGGTGTGGGCTGCAATCTCGGTCAGAGGCATCATCGGACCAATCTTCATCGAATAATCTAGCGTAGCAGTGACAGTCACTAAGGAGCGGTATGTGAAGGTCCTCAAAACCTTCAAGAGTGAGCTCCAGACCCTCTACCCGTCGCTCATGAGCAAGTTCTAGTTCCAGCAAGACGGAGCATGTTCTCACACCTCAAACCTGTCCCGAGATTGGCTGAAAGAGAACTTCAGAGGCCGAGTGATCAGTTTCAAGTCTAATTTTGAGTGGCCACCACATAGCCCGGACTTAAGCCCCCCAGGTTTTTTCCTTTGGGGCTATCTTAAGGACAGAGTGTACGCAGGGAAACCCAGAACCATCACGGAAACCATCAGGGAGGAGATGAGAGCCATTCCCAATTCAGTCTGTAAGAACGTCATGGACAACTTCGTTCTGCGCCTCAAGAAATGCACGGAGCTAAATGGAGGCCATCTAGAACACATGCTGTAGAACGGAGAAAACAAGGCCAAAGACCCTAGTGTTTTGATGTGATGTTTTGAATATAATAAACTAGTTATGACCAAAAAATCATTTCATTCTGACGAAACACTAAGAAACGAGGCCTAATTAGATTTGGGGCCCGTTGTTTTGGGTCACCCTGTATATATATATATATATATATATATATATATATATATATATATATATATATATATATATATATATATATATATATATATATATATATATATATTAGAGTTGAGGGGCGACCCCTGGCCGGTTTTTGAAATAATAAAAAATAATATTAATTTTAGTTCACAATTTCCAAGAACTCTGTTTACACCTCATATAAGGCTTTATGAAGTGAATGGTCCCCGAAAATTTCCTGCAGACTATACCCCAAAAAAACAACAAAAACGTAAATTGGGATTTACTTTACTTTGCTTCTAAAATCGTCCAATAAATTCAGCACGAAATTGTAAGTTGCACGTTTATTAATTATTTTTGTTCATTTTCAGTTTTTCTTATTTACTACTATTATTATATTTCTTTTCCAACTTGTGGGCTTATGCTTTTCTGTTGACTGATTACACCTATACACATATAAATATTTATAAAATAATTTTTATTGTTTATTATCTATGTACGTATACGTTTCGTTCCTTTTCAATCAAGACTCATCAGTATAGAGATATAACTATTCACTACCGCTCGTACGATTCGAAACCCTGGATTTCAAATATTTTTCAACTCAAATCCAACGTCGTTAACCGCGCGGCCAATATTTGAATAGCCGATAAACAATAATAATTTTAACACATTTAAAAGCGGTACGATATCCCGGCATTCTACTTCTATTAAAGAAGGAATGATGCATATAAAGCAAGTGACGTCATGCTGTGTTTGTACTACCATTTAGAGTGCTCTACTTATTTTACGAGGAGCGACAAATATAAAATATAAAATATTTGTTATTGTTTATTATCTATGTACGTATACGTTTCATCCCTTTTCAATCAGAACTCATCAGCATAGAGATATGACTATTCACTACCGTACATATATATATATAATATTAGTTTATATATATATATATATATATATATATATATATATATATATATATATATATATATATATATATATATATTAAATGATGCAAACTTTGATTAAGAATCAAATGTGCTAAACTACATGTTTTCATGTTTATTAGTTTGGGTTCTATTAGGCTTTAAGTAAGTCATCGTGTTCTATTTTTCTTTAAAGATGACCGCCGTTCTTATTAATGCGCAACATTTATGCTTGAGAAAAAAGTAAGATGTTCAGGATTCATTTGCCACCATTTTTTTCTTCCACCCCAACCGAGGTCACAGAATCAAAAATCTAGAGTGATTTGTACCATTGGACCTATAGCCTATTAGTTTACCGTATGCTTTACTCCATCAGCATCTCTGATTGGACTGCATACGAATGTAACGAAAACAGAATGTATCCGCTATCACCAAACATGTCCAATAGAAACACTGAACAGAACACTTTTCAAGCGGGTAAATGACTTCGAATATCTGGGCAGCCACATCGCCTCGACAGAAAAAGACGTGCTCGTTAGAATAGCCAAGTCTTGGAGTGCACTTAATCGGCTAAGAGTTTTTTGTTTTTTGTTATAGCTTAGTTCACCCCAAACAAGGCAGGCCGCCACTGTAGACGTAAGGGGCTACTGAGAAGACAGAACAGGGAAGAATGTTGGGGGGGGGGGGTAAACCTAAACTGGGATCTGCGCAGCGAGATGTCTGTTTACACTAATTTTAAACTTCTGCATGTCAGTACTGTCGGGGAAACAGGGGACAGGGAGGGAGTTCCAGAGGCCAGCACCACGAGGAAAGAAGCTAAGTTATTTGGAAATCAGCACTGTGAACAATCAAATAAAAAAAAAATTTTCAGAGCCGTAGTGGAATCCATATTGTTTTATGGATAAAAAAAACAAACTGGAATGGAAAATAGATGGAACTTACACACGGATGCTCCGTGCTGTATTAAACATGCACTGGAAAACGCACCCATCGGTGCATGGCTGTATGCCAACTTTTCTAAAATATCATCAGTAATAAAAGAAAGGAGAATGACATTCGCTGGACATTGTTATAGAAGCAAAGAAGAGGTTATCTGATCTGCTTTTATGGACGCTAACACACGGAACAGTTAAAGGTGGTCGCCATTAATGACTGGAATGGAAAGTAGATGGAACTTACACACGGATGACGTACACAAAACAGTTGATCAAGGATACTGGTTCTCAACTCGAAGATCTTCACAGAGCCATGATGAACAGGGAAGTATGGAGGAGTTGGATCAATATGGTCCGGGCAACCAGCCCGATCTAATAGATAGATGCTTTATCATTTAAGACATATTTCCACTTTCTTTTTTTCCACTTCTAATCTATTGAAATTAGTTTATAATTGAGCTATTTGATTAATATTTTGGTCAAGAGCTCTACCACTGATAGTTCAACTTTAGAACCTTTTCTCATTGTTTGATCTGATATGTCAACAATTTACCCTTCTTATAAAATCAATTTTCTATATAAAATGATACGTGTTCTGTTTCTTTCTTGTCATGTGCAACTCCCAACATGTAATACATCATCCGTTACTTACAACCTTGTATCCCTTTAGGCATCCTTGAATAATATTTCCAATTGCTGCTTTGATTTGAGATATACAAGAAATTACTACCCTCAAAATGTATAACTTGCAGTATAATTGAGGGTGTAATGTTTAATCTTGTTCCAATGATGCTGTCTATATAGTTTTAATGTTTCGTGTCAATTCCCTGCGCTGAAGATTTGATCTGATATCATTAAAAATAACTGGTCCCTGAAAGTGGAATTCTTTACTAATACTTATAACATGCGACCAGAGCACACACACAACTTGTGGGCATCATTACACAACGAGCGTCGTTAACATCTGAAGCACAAGATCAAGCGACACCATGTCGTTTTAAAACAAAGGAAGAAAAAATTGTCTATTATCCTGATGAAGATTCCTGTGTGAATCGAAAATTTGAATTTAAATAAATAATATGTTTATTTTAAAAAAAAACTTTGCATTTTACTGGTTTCAAAAAATAAGTTTCAATTATATATATATATATATATATATATATATATAGTAACTAGTCTGGGTCGCTCTTGTTGCGACAGGTTCATGATACAGGTTAGACAGGTAGTACAAGAGTCCAAATTCTTAGGTAATACTAAGAACGGCTGCTCAATCAACAGTTGTATAATATTGTGGGTAACTGCACGTGCCATGTCGCACATGGAAAGGGACCCTACAGTTATCCCCGATGTATTTTCCCGAGGCTACAAGTCCATAGATCAAGTCTCGACTAATGTTTTGGAAGTGCGAGCTTATTGGCACCAACCAAGCACCCATTTTGCCCTGCCAACTCTATCCTAAACCAAAATACAAAGAAAAAGAAACAAATCTAAACCAGACACCCACCCAAAAAACAACTTTCGCCTCCGCCCTTGTGGCTAACATTCACAAATATCCGGGGGCTTAGAACCAACATCAATGATGTAGAAACCTTTCTCTTAGTAAACTCCCCGGATATCCTAGAACTAAGTGAAACACACCTACAATCCTAAATCTCCTCACAATATTTTGACATGACTGATTACTCCCACTCTACCGTAAAGACTCTGACAAACATATGCATGAGCTAATAATTTATGTTCGGAACACCCACCTCTTGACTCGGGAAAAATAGTCTAGAATCAGATGATCAAGCCTACATGTGCGTTAGATTAACCTTACAGCACAGCGTTACTTATATTTCTTATACCGTTCTCCTTCGACCCAGGACTGTACCCTGCTAAACTTTGTCTCTGAAAGCATAGATACAACTCTCTCACTTGACCAAATACATGTATTTGGGGGTTTTAATACACATCACTGTGACTGGCTTGGATTCTTCAGCTATACAAATACAGCTAGTAACTACGTATAGTTTCTCCATAGCGCGCTCTCTCTAACAGACTGTCACTCCCGACCTATTTCCCTGATCGTGTGGACCAGCAAGCCTCACTTCTCGACCTGTTCTTGATTTCACTGTCAATGCTTGTGTGACGAACGCCGATAGCCCGGTCGGGAACGTTGATCACATGTGGTAATGATTGATATCGCCCTAAAATCTCATCCCAAAGCCGATGAGCCTTAAAATGATGAGATAATACAAGCAGGCTGATTTTGATTCTATCAGAGATCACATCAGAAACGCCCCATGGAGTGAAACGTTTTCTCTCCCTGCTGATCAGTGCGCAAATAATGTAACCGAATAGGTTTAAGCAGCACAGTCTACTGAGGATATCCTAACGGTCATTTCTGAACGCATATATCATACATTGGACAAGGCAGGTATATTTGCTGACGACACCACGCTCTACTCTCGTCATGTAGGCAAAACCGACGCGCACATATCCGAGACAATGGTTGAATCCTTAGAAAGTGACCTCCAGTCTGTAATGGAATGGGGTCATACATGGATGGTAGCATTTAATGCTGCTAAAACAAAGCCCTTTCCTTCAACAACTACAATAAACCTCTTCAACGATCGATTGCCATGGCAAATAACACCCTACCTTAGAGATCAACCTTCAAACTCCTCGGCCTAATATTCACAGGTAACATGCATTGGAACAAATACATAGAAGACATTTCCAAGGCTGCTGCAAAGAAAGTGGGTTCCCTCTACCGTGCTAGTAAACTTCTCATACTTGAAAATATGCTATATCTCTACAAAGCCACTATCCGCCTATGCATGGAGTATTGTTGTCTCATCTGGGCTGGTGCACCATACACTAGTCTCTCCCTCTTAGACAAACTCAAGAAAAGAGTCGTTAATCTAATAGGTCCTTCACTACCCATCAACCTCCAGCCCTGTCCCATCACCGCAATGTTGCATCCTTGTGCCTGTTTTACAAATACTTCAATGGAATATGCTCTGATGAACTTGCTGCTATAGTGCCTCCTCGACGTAAATACACTCGACCAACCCGACAATCAGCTAAATCCCATCAATTCACTGTGGAAGTCCTCAGATGCCGAAGA
Source organism: Sepiola atlantica (assembly GCA_963556195.1). Lineage (NCBI taxonomy): Eukaryota > Metazoa > Mollusca > Cephalopoda > Sepiida > Sepiolidae > Sepiola > Sepiola atlantica. The sequence goes on from OY744518.1 coordinate 128,098,473, forward strand.
GTCTTCTACTCCAATGGCTTCTTTCCTCGTGCTGCCGGCCTTTGTAACTCCCTCCCTGTGCCCTGTTTCCCCGACTGTACCGACTTGCAGAAATTTAAAACTAACATGAACAGGCATCTCGCTACGCAGCTCTCAATTTAGGATGACCCCAAAACTTTCACCCTAATTCTCAGGAGCCCCTTAAGGTCTACAATGGCAACTTGTTTGTCTGGGGGTAAACGATGTTTTAAAAGAACAGTATTAATTGTTAATAGAATTTCTTGTTAATTACATTCTTTCTGTTCGTGTTATTTGTTTTTAATCGTGAAGGCCACGATTATTGGGTTCTTTTTTATGCAATTCATTGTATTAATGTTGTAAATCAGTTAAATTATCAAGAAAGTATAAAAATGTCATTGCAAACCGCTAAAGAAAAACGATATGTAAATAAAGTTTTCTCTCCGTTTTTTAATTTGTCTTCATTGCCGTTTCAAATGTATTAACATTTATTGTACTAGTAAATATAAACTGAAATGGAACAAGGAAAACTCATAAACATTTTACAAGTGTAATTGTAGCATGAAATGGTTGGATTTATTGTTACAACAACACGTACCTATCTGGCGTTGCCCGGGATGATGGGAAATAATTTCAGTTTTTTCATTTTTATTTGCCAATTTTTAAACTTAGGTTAGACAACTCCTATTATATCCTTCAATTTAAAATGAGTTATTTGAACAGCCTAAAGTCGTTGGTTTTATGACGCTTTTTTTTAACAAGAACAAGAACGGCGTGCAATTGTGTTTTGTAATTTTTTGCTTCATACTTCTCTAAAGACAAGACAGTAGATCTTTTCGTGGCTCTGAACGGCCAAAATTCTTTGGTTTAGTGATGTTTTTCAAAACCAAAACAAATAACAATCACAACGGTATGAAGACGTGTAAGAAATCTTCGCTCCACTTTGAAAACAAGGAAGTAAATATCTACCGACAACTTCTCCACTTACAGTTTTCTTTATAAATGGGTACTGATATCGATCCTGACCCAGTTTTCGTGTGATTCGACTCGGAAGCGTTCGGCTGTCCTACGCAAACGCTCGAGAGTTGACGAGCCGAATGGTACCAGACGACAATTTTGATACGGTGCTGCGTCCTATGATAATAATGTTTTGCTTGTTTTGTTTTTGTTGTTGTTAGGGTTATGGTTAGGATTTAGGGTTAGGGTTTAGAGTTTAGAGTTTAGGGTTTAGGATTTAGGGTTTAGGGTTAAGGTTTAGGGTTAGGGTTAGGGTTAGGGTTAGGGTTTAGGGTTAGGGTTAGGGTTAAAAATAT
>OY744518.1:128104782-128132282 GCA_963556195.1 Sepiola atlantica
AGGGTTAGAGTTAAGGTTATGGTTGGAGAGAAGAATGAGAATTGGTTAGAGTTAGGGTTAGAGTTAGGGCTAGAGTTAGGGTTAGGGTTAGAGAGAAGAATGGAAAGTGGTTAGGGTTAAGGTTAAAGTTAGGGTTAGGGTTGGAGAGAAGAATGAGAAGTGGTAAGGGTTAAGGTTAGGGTTAGGGTTAGAGTTAGGGTTAGGGTTGGAGAAGAAGAATGAGAATTGGTTAGGGTTAGGGTTAAGGTTAGAGTTAGGGTTAAGGTTGGAGAGAAGAATGAGAATTGGTTAGGGTTAGGGTTAGAGTTAAGGTTAGAGTTAGGGTTAGGGTTAGAGAGAAGAATGAGAAGGGTTTAGGGTTAGGGTTAGAGTTAGGATTAGGGTTGGAGAGAAGAATGAGAATTGGTTAGGGTTAGGGTTAGAGTTAGGGTTAGGGTGAGGGTTAGGGTTAGAGAGAAGAATAAGAAGGGTTTAGGGTTAGGGTTAGAGTTAAGGTTATGGTTGGAGAGAAGAATAAGAATTGGTTAGAGTTAGGGTTAGAGTTAGGGCTAGAGTTAGGGTTAGGGTTAGAGAGAAGAATGGAAAGTGGTTAGGGTTAGGGTTAAAGTTAGGGTTAGGGTTGGAGAGAAGAATGAGAAGTGGTTAGGGTTAGGGTTAAGGTTAGAGTTAGGGTTAGGGTTGGAGAGAAGAATGAGAATTGGTTAGGGTTAGGGTTAGGGTTAGAGTTAGGGTTAGGGTTAGAGAGAAGAATGAGAAGGGTTTAGGGTTAGGGTTAGAGTTAGGATTAGGGTTGGAGAGAAGAATGAGAATTGGTTAGGGTTAGGGTTAGAGTTAGGGTTAGGGTTGGAGAGAAGACTGAGAATTGGTTAGGGTTAGGGTTAGGGTTTGAGAGAAGAATGAGAAGTGGTTAGTGTTAGGGTTAGAGTTAGGGTTAGGGTGAGGGTTAGGGTTAGATGGAAGAATAAGAAGGGTTTAGGGTTAGGGTTAGAGTTAGGGTTAGGGTTGGAGAGAAGAATGAGAATTGGTTAGGGTAAGAGTTAGGGTTAGTGTTGGAGAGAAGAATGAGAATTGGTTAGGGTTAGGGTTAGAGTAAGGGTTAGAGTTAAGGTTAGGGTTAGAGAGAAGAATGGGAAGTGGTTAAGGTTAGGGTTAGAGTTAGGGTTAGGGTGAGGGTTAGAGTTAGGGTTAGAGTTAAGGTTAGGGTTTGAGAGAAGAATGAGAAGTGGTTAGTGTTAGGGTTAGAGTTAGGGTTAGGGTGAGGGTTAGGGTTAGAGAGAAGAATAAGAACGGTTTAGGGTTAGAGTTAGAGTTAGGGTTAGGGTTAGAGAGAAGAATGAGAAGTGGTTAGGGTTAGGGTTAGGGTTAGAGTTAGGGTTAGGGTGAGGGTTAGGGTTAGAGAGAAGAATGAGAAGTGGTGAGTATTAGGGTTATGGTTAGGGTTAGAGAGAAAAATGAGATGTGGTTAGAGTTAGGGTTAGGGTTAGAGAGAAGAATGATAAGTGACATATTTTGTCTATTGTATTGAGGACAAATGGAATCATTGGATGCATTATTAGGATCATTATTTCAAGAAGTAAAACGTTGTTTTAAATATATCTTATATAAAGTTGAAATGTGTATATGTATGTGTATACAATTATATATGCGTATTTACAGAATTCACCCCTAAACTAATTAACCGATCATTGTTAATTTTTTAAACCAGCTGCTAGGCGTAAACGTAAAGTGATCGATTGTAGTTGAGGGCGACCGGAAGGCTCTCTTTCCATTAACTACTACACCAAGATGTAGGGGTGGGCGTCACTCTTTTCTCAGGATTACTCCACTTACCCTTGATCCTCACCTTATAATGCTGAGAGTTTAGCAAGGAGGGGGATATCAAGTACCATATTTTAAGTCTTTGGGATGAACCTAGTCTCACTATTTTGCCAAATGGGTCGCTTTCAGGCGTAAGGAGTCATAATATGAACTATATTTAGTTTTATTTAGTTTCATGTAAAGGGAGTAAAAAAAAGGGTTGACCACATTCGTAAAAATTCGGACACCTCAGATTTTTGTGAAATTTTAACAATAATTAGTAGACATTAATAAATATTTCTTAAATTTCAGGAGTTTAAAAAAAAATACTATTTTAAATGTTTTTAGGCTGCATAAAATCGGTAAAAGCTTCAAATAATAAAAATTTCCATTGAATTTGATCCATAGTAATTAGAAACCAATTAAGTAAAATTCCCTGAATTTTAATTTTTCCTTAAGGCCTCTTAAGCTTAAGTCTTAAATTTGAGACATTTTCTAAAATTCTTGAATCAAATGGAATTTGATACAAGAATGAAATGACGATTAATTTTACTGGCTCTGGGGCAGGTACTCTTCTAGTGTATATATATATATATACATATATATATATATATATATATATATATATATATATATATATATATATATATATATATATATATATATATATATATTATTCGGTACAGAAAATCAGTACAATATTAATACCATTGGTTTCAAGTTCAGAAGACGTTAACCTCCCAACTGTCTTCAGCTTTGTTGTCACTAAGTAGAGAAAATGGAGGGTCTCGTATAAACCACGATCGGATATGTTATTTGCTTTGAAGGGTTAAATTAGTATCGTCTAAATTATGTGTTAGAGAACGAAATGTGAGATTAAAAAGTGTTATAAAGCCCAAGAGAGGAGAATAAAATAATTTTTTTAAAATTCCATGAGGCAGTTTTTCCTTATCTGAGGCCCTATTTGCATTGGACGATTAAATTAGTTTCGTCTAAATTATGTATTAAAGGAAAATATGCGAGGTTAAAGTTTTTATGAACCCAAAAGGTAATCAAAGATTTTAAGAATTAAAATTAAAAATTCATAATGGAGTATCAATTTATTATGAAATTAATTAATGATGTCTAATGGGTTTCCTAATGTTAAGGGTAATCAAAGGTGTATGAAAAGGGAGGGAACAAAAAGGGGGGGTTATCAAGGGTCCCCCTTCTTTCTTCCCCTTTTTTGTAACTTCCATGTGACTGGTTACCATTCATGCGTAGCTTATGTTGGTTGGTTTCCGCATTCGAGGATTTTCCTTAAGATTGCAGCTGTTTTCATAATTGCCCTAATTTGTATGGTCTCAGTGATCCCTTTTATTCTAATTTCTCCAGTTTTTTTTTGGAGGGACTGTTACTAGTGATCCTACGATTATTCGTATTATATTGACTTTTTTCATGCTCCATATCCTTTTCTATTCTATGTTTTATATTCCATTGTGGCCTAATGCTTTCCACTTTGCCATTTTCTTCAGAGTGGTCTTAATAGTTTCTTCATTAATTTCTGTTTGTGTTCCTTTTTCAATTTCCTGTAGTTTATCTTTCATGTTTTTAATCCATTTAGAATTTTTGTTGTGATCTTGAGCATTTTCCCATATCTTGCTCCAGAAATGTTTTGTTTCTGTCGGGTCCAGTTGTTCTGTTGTTTTTCTTTATCCGTTTACGTTTTTGTAAACTGACTTCCATTGTTTTCAAAGGCTCTGTTTTGTTTGTACTGTTCCGATTTGTATCTGTATCGTCTCAATCTTCCTTCTTTTGCTGCTATCTTTTGTTTTAGTTCTTCATGTTTCTTATTTAGTCTTTCCTTGCGATTCAGATTTTTGCTTTTCCATCGTTGACTGTTCTCTTTTATCTTGTTTACATTTTTAGCTTCCTTTTGAAGTTTTGTGATTTGGGTTTCCAGTCTGATCTCCCATCTCGATTTTATCTGTCCATTCTTTTGCCCAGTTTTTTCTCTTTTTAGTTTCATACTTATTGATTTTGCCCATATATCAAGTTGTTTAGGTCTGTGATAGTGTCTGTTGATATGTACGCGAGTTTACTTTCTCTGTTTCAACTTTTAACTTCTTCCAATCTTCGTTTCTTAGAGATGAGAGTTTTGTTTTGTTCTCGGACATGAACCGTTTGATGTTTTTCATTTCTCTTGCTTCTTCCTCAGTGAGTTCTATGGTTTCGTAGTCTTGGCCGTCTTCAGTTTCTGTGTTTATGTTTTGCCCGTCTTCTTCCTGGGAGTTTTCGTCACGTGGTGTTTCTTGATCTGTCACGCCATTTATCTTTTGTTTGATTTCCATTAATTCCATCTCCAAGAACCACACTCTCTAGAGTATCTGTCTTGCCTGATCTGCTATCCTTTGTTCCATTGTATGGTAGTCGGTAGAAATGTCACATAGATTTTTCATTCGTTTCCGGTATCCTCTTTCTGTGGGGTAGCGGCTTTTGTAGTAGCATTCCATTACCAGTCTGTTCTTATTTTATATATATATATATATATATATATATATATATATATATATATATATATATATATATATATATATATATTTATTTATTTATTTATTTATTAATTTTTACGTTTATGGAAGAAATATTAATATATGTTTATATATGTACATACATATACATACATATATATATATATACATATATATATATATATACATATATATATATATATATATATATATATATATATATATATATATATATATATATATATATATGTATACAATTATTAATGACAATATATGTATTAACATATACTATCAGTGCCCTTTTACTTTGCAGTCTCTTTAAAAGATTCAGCTCGATGATTGTCAATTAGTGACAACAGAGCAAATATAAGTCAGGTTCATATTATATTCCAGTAACCATGTTTTTATTTTATTATTTTTATTTTAATTTTTCACATTTCCAAAAAAAACATAATATTTCTGTGAGATATATTTTTACGGTCCGTTTTATTTGTCTTGTGCCAAATAACATTTTAATATCAATATCGTCGCTGAAACATTAAAAAATCATCAGAAAACATTCACAAAAGAGTAAAAAGTTATTGGGTTAAAGTGTCGTGGAAAAAACTACACTATACAGTGGTTCATTTTTGAGTGAAACCAAACAAAAAACAAAGAAAAGAGCAAACTCACACGTGGGGGAACCCACTAATATGCCATTTTGAATTATCGTCAAATTCAAAATGGCATGGTTATTGGAATATAATATGAACTTGATGTATATATATCTATATATATATATATATATATATATATATATATATATATATATATATATATATATATATATATATATATATATATATAAAGTAGAGAACTAAAAGCGAACTTTTAGGAAAGGTAAAACCTATACAGCTCAATATACCGGATAGAGCAGATAGATAGGTAGAAGGATGAAAAGAAAATAGAAAAGCGACAGAGGCAGATCTTTTTTCAATTCAATTGCTTAATGCAAGGTATATTACTGAGCCTTGTTGCATCCACGAACGAACCCTCTATTGGACTTTTTACCCTCTGGAGTGTATCTATTTTGGCCGCACCTGAAGACGTTGATTTCTGGAGTTTAACTTTGAAACCTCTCAATTTATTTCTCGTTCCTTCTAACGGGATACCTACAAACCACTTTCTCTGCTGGACTTTTTGGCACCGGATTTTTTTACAATCGGACACTTGCTTGCATTTGGGCAGCTTTTTGCCTTGTTTTTATCCACAATCTTTGTTTTACTTTTTCAGATTTTAAATCTTGGCTTTTCGCCAACTTATCTATCCCAGCAATTTCCTCTGATGATAAGATTTTGATCTTTGAAAAGCCTGGCTTTAGGAAAAAAATTAATTAAATAAATTGCTTTTTTGCGGAATATACCTTGCATTGAGCAACTGCATTGAAAAAAGATCTGCCTCCGTCGCTCTCGATTTCCTTTTCATCCTTCTCTCTCTCTCACTCTCTCTCTCTCTCTCTCTCTCTCTCTCTCTCTCTCTCTCTCTATATATATATATATATATATATATATATATATATATATATATATATATAGTAAACTATTTTTCAGTATTCATATTCCGCAAGCACAGGAGAGTTCTTTGTGCTGTTTATTGTTGACCAGATTTTATGTAGAAAGTTGAAGCAAAGAAAATGACAAAACAATGAACATGTATAGAAAGAAGAAGGAATTTCAATAGATCAATAAATAAGTAATAACTTTATCATTTTCAGATTTCAATTAACACCTTTATGAGAACTATGTTCTACTAATTAAATTTAGACTTATAATTACAATTCTTCTAATTTCTTAACAATTATACCTTTATATAATGATTCTATAGATTTACGCTCACTTAGTTTTATATACTCTCGATTTAATTTTCTTGGGTCGTAAAGAATTATGTCGATAATCCTGTAACTCCCAATCCTTTTTACCTGCCTTAGATCTTGTACCGTTTGAGACCCCTGACTAAGAATTTCATATTTTAAAGCAAATTACTCTTTTATTTACTTAAAGTGTGTAAATCTAATGTACTTAAATTTGGATTCAATTTTGATTTTAATTAGTTTAAATATTAGTCTAATTTTATCTAATTTTAATTTAATTTCATTTTCTAAAAATGTTCCTTTTTATTTTTGTTTGTAGAAAAGCTTAGATACTAAGGTTAACTTTGACCTTTAATTTTATCCCTTTTAAGGTTACTAATTTTATTTTTTACATTTTTAATTTTTAAAATCATCATTTTAGAATATTTGGAGTATCATATGTCGATGAATTTTCTACTTTAAATGTAATTTAAAGTATCTTTTACTCTTTTTTATCTCATTTAATTTGATTTATTTCATAATTTTATTTTATCTTCTCTTAAATATTATAGTATCTATACGACTATATAAGTATGTATATACGTGTGTGTGATTTGGTCTGGAGTAGTGTGCATGTATACATTTGTATATATGTCTAAATGTATGGAATTCAATCCATGTGTCTGTGTGCGTCAGATTCCGTTAACTGTATCGCTTACCTCCCTTTATAAGTATTTCAATGTTATAGCAAAGTTTTAATGATTTTGAATTACTTCCCTTTTTTAATGATCCGTTATATTTTTAACTAAGCTTATTTGAAATTGGCGCTCGTTGAAATACTTACCCACAGTTGATTAAGAACTGATTTTAGGGGGATTAAAAAAATATTCATCCCGGAGTTTCAAATGCCCTCGATTTGCTAAATGAGACTCTCCTATTCGATAACTTTCACATTGATATGACAGCAATATTTTGAGCTAAGACTTTATTGATCTTGTAATAACATTCTCTGATAATAATTGACGTCTAACCGCTTAATATTTGTTTTTATTTGGACGTTTTTCAATCTATGGCTTCTTGTTTTTATTTTCTTCTAATTACTTTATCATGATTTTTCTTTAATATTTTCATCGTCTTTTTCATATATAAAAATATATTTTTTTTTATATTTGAAAATATAAAAATAATTGATTGGTCTTCTATATCAAAGCGCTGTTGATTTTCTTGTATGTATATGTATGTGGACACTATTTTTTCCAATTAGTATTTCATCTAATTATTAGTTTTTTCTAATTATTATTTTTCTAAATATTTAATTTGGATTTTTGTTCTATTTTACTTTATATTACTTACATATTTTTTTCTATTTTGTATTTTTTGTACTTTGAGTTGTTATTTTTTGCATTCAATATATACGTTTATTCATCATCATTATCATGTTACATTTTTTTCTAATTATTTTACATTTTTTTCTAATTATGTTACATTTTTTCTTATAATTATAAAAATATTTTCAAGTTATATCTTTATTTCGCAATATATTTTATATACTCTATTGTAGAGATTTTTATCTTCTAATTATTCTATTTTTTATTTAATTAAAATTATAGACTATCTAGTTTCATTTTAAAATAAAATAGATCTTTATTTTATTTATTCATTCTTAGATTTATTCTCATATATTTTTTCTTATTTTGTTTTGTTTCATTTTAAAATAAAATAGATTTTTATTTTATTTATTCATTCTTAGATTTATTCTCATATATTTTTTCTTATTTTGTTTTGTTTTATTATACGTTATTATATTTTATGATTTTATATCGTATTCTCTATAGATATTTGGTATCATTTTTATCCTTTTATTTTTTAACTTTATTTTTTATTTGTTTATTTTTTCTTATTTTATTGTATAATAATAATAATAATAATAATAATAATAATAATAATAATAATAATAATAATAATAATAATAATAATAATAATAATAATAATTATTATTATTATTATTATCATATTTTTTAAATTATATTTTCTTAATTTAATTTTATTTTATTTATTTATTTATTTATATATTGCTTTCTTCCGGGTTCATCCTATATTTTAAATATTTTTATACTTAATTTGCTGTTTCTAAACTACATTAACTGTTATTATCTTTTTAAAAACTGACTGATGGAGTAATATACCGTTGCATAATGAGAGGTTATGTCTCAAATATTGTCTGAATATATGTTATTTTTTTTAAATATTACTGAAACTGATGTTTTCTTAAATGACCTCTGTATGTGTTGTTGTAAAGGGCGCTAGGGAAGAGACAGTTGAGAGTCATCAGAATAATAATACAAAATAAAATGTTTCCGAATTGTCTTGGAAACGATCGTACGCCAAATAATCGTTGTGTTAGAATTCTTGGAACTAATATAAATAATGGCCACATTTTGCAGATCTAAATTCACTTCATATATATATATATATATATATATATATATATATATATATATATATATAAACATATATATATATATATATAAACATATATATATTTCGAATTTTTTCGCCCCCCCCCCTCCGAAATCACCGAGTCTTGCGATCTGATTCGGAAGGCCTCGCAGATGGGGTTAGGGTTAGGGTTAGGGGCGATAAAGTTTTGCTTCGTGTAATCATATAATAACAGATATGATTTTTGAGTTAATCATCGACGTATTTTAATAAAAAGGTTTTAATTTTACTTTATATCATCCCAACTTGAGATACATGTTATCTTACCTCCTTATATTTCCCATCCCTTCTTTTTGATGATTTTAACTCAAGTATGTTGTTCTTTCCCCTTTCCCCTCTATCTGCCTATGATATTTCTTTTTCGACCGGTGAATATTTATTTTTCCGTCAATTCCAATATGTAGTTGTCCCATTAGCATCCTAAACAGGCTAGGAGGTCGAAATAAATTATAGTGCCGACAGCTACAATGTGTGTGTGAATTTTTTCTTTCTATATTTTGTTCTTGCTCTGTTTTCTACATCAAGACAGTCTGATAGAACTCAACAACAGGGTCAGAGTATCGCACTGAAGTGCTCGACTTTAATTTACCTAATATTGAATTATATTTTAATATCTTGCCTACATACGACGTCGGTCCGGGAATGACAATCTCAGACAGTCACGGGGCGTGATCCCGGTTCACAAACACCCCTGTAATCTGTAAGTGGTATATATATATATATATATATATATATATATATATATATATATATATATATATATATATATATATGAAGGTTTATAACTAAAAGATAACTTTTAGAGAATTAGACCTATTGTGAGATGAGGAAAGCTCAATATACTGGATAGAGCAAAAATAAGGTGAGTCAATGAAAAATAGTTAGACCTGTAAATAAAAACAGATCAATATCTTCAGTTGTTCAGAACAAGGAGCATTTAGTAAATAAAAATATTTCTTCTTCTTCTCTTTCAATTGTATTCCTTAAGCACGGCTTTTCAAAGATTAAAATCTTATCATCAGAGGAAGTAGAGATTGATAAGTTGACAGATAAGAACAGTCAATATGTCAACTTATCAATCTCTACTTCCTCTGATGATAAGATTTTAATCTTTGAAAAGCCGTGCTTAAGGAATACAATTGAAAGAGAGGAAGAATAAATATTTTTATTTACTAAATGCTCCTTGTTCTGGACAACTGAAGATATTGATCTGTTTTTATTTACAGGTCTAACTATTTTTCATTGACTCACCTTATATATATATATATATATATATATATATATATATATATATATATATAGTACACATATTGTATTAGTTTCTTTAGATGTAAATCCGTTGAAACTCAAGTGTTTATAAAAAGTGCTCAATAACAAGTAGAGCTGTTCTTAAGTATACATTTTTATTTTTATTTTTATTTAATGTAAATTTAATATAAATAAAAATCTCTCTATCTCTCTCTATATATATACAGAGAGAGAGAGAGAGAGAGAGAGAGAGAGAGAGAGAGAGAGAGAGGGAGAGAGAGAGATGGTAGTTGTTGCACGACGTGTGCGTGTGTGTGTGTGTGTGTGTGTGTGTGTTTGCTAGGAGAGTCAATTTTATGATGTGAAATTTAAATCGAAGGAAAGCGACATTTTGAATGACAGGGCACTAATAAAACCAATCGCAACGAACTTACCACGAGTATCAAACTACCGTGTTACCGATCCCGACTTATTTCTCGGGTCCGCGGTAAAAACCAGACGGAAGATCCAATTTCTTTCTTTAAAAAATAAAAAGAAAAAGAAAAAATCACTTTTCTTCTTCCATTTCTCCCCATTCTCTTTATATCTTACGCTTTTAAAAGCCTTCGTTCGCGGATCATATTTTTATTTCCTACGCTCATATCCAACGTATCTGTTTATTGGCTTTTGTACTGGGATAATAAAAAGAGAAAATATTTGACCAAAATATGCCAGACGACATATAAAGATATAATAAAAAAAACAGTACATAGAAAAAGAGAAGAAACTAAAATAATACTAGAACACGTTACTCGTATATCGTTTTGTGATAAATAGGCAACCCGTTCCTTTATTTTATCTTTCTGACACCAACCCTAACCCTAACCATTACGCTTACCCAATGCGCCGCGTGTCTTAGGAGGTTCTACCTAGCAGCGACCGTCCCTAGCCAGGTGTTAGTATTAGGCCACCCCACAAGTTCTGTTCAGATTAAAATTCTCTGATATATATATATATATATATATATATATATATTTATATATATAGGTTCATATTATATTCCAATAACCATGTTTTTATTTTATAACTTTTATTTCTATTTTTCACATTTCCAAGATACATAGCATTTCTGTGAGATATATTTTTACGGCCTCTTTCATTTGTCGTGAGCCAAACAACATTTTCATGTCAATATCGTCTCTGCAACACTACAAAATCATCAGAAAAATTCCCAAAGAGTAAACAGTTCTTGAATTAAAGTGTCTTAATATATATATATATATATATATATATATATATATATATATATATATATATATATATATATAAAGAGAAATAAATTTTGGTGCACGCAGAATAAAATAATTTGTAAATTTATTATAAAAATCTGTATACAATTAATTTGTTTATATATTAATTAATTAATTTAAAAAAATCTATATATACAATTGATGACTCGTCCGATTAAGGGCGATTTAAAAAAATGCGTTCATTTGCATATTCTTAAATGATAATTAAAAAATATCGTAAAAAAACAAAACAAAAAAAATAAAAATAATCTACGTGTATATATATATATATATATATATATATATATATATATATATATATATATATATATATATGAGTTTTTATAAAAACTATATATTTAGGTATACACTCTTTATAATCTCTGAAATTGTTTCAAATTGCAAGCTCAATGAGGCTGGACTACAAGCTTCAGAGCATATATACTTTTTTAGTTATATTCCAATGACCAAAGGAAAAAATACATCCATAACCATAATTTTTATTTATTCAGTTTTCTCAGTTTCCTCACTTTCTGACTTCGACGAATACCTGTAGTTTTTCCTTTGTCTTTTACAAATAAAATTTCATTTAATTTTTTTCAATTTGTAATTCTTTTTAATATTTTACGCGCGTTTCACAGCTCAGTCAAAAAATATATGTTGTTTTTATTTTAACATCGCTGACCATCAGATAAATTGTTCATTTAATAGTAATGAAAAAAAATCCATAACTGAAGAAAAGAAGGTAAGAAATGCACAAGAAAAAGGCTTGATAAAAACAATTGCAAGTTAAAAGGCATGAAAAAACTCCCATCTAAAGTTGACATATATCCCGACCTCCCCTAAAAGGCGTTGCGCCTGAAATTTGAAACGATTTTCATATCGTCATATAGAATTTTTTTAATAATCCTATATGACGATGTGAAAATCGTTTCAGGTATTCGTCGAAGTCAGAAAATTAGGAAATTGAGAAATAAAAATTATCATTATGAATTGATTTTTCCTTTGGTCATTGGAATATAACTAATATATATATATATATATATATATATATATATATATTAATTGAATGAAATAATAAAATGATAAATTAATAAGATTTTAATAAAGTTCAAAAACAAGGGGTGATACTGCGTCTTTAACTCATGAGTTTTCAAAGAAAATCTTCTCATCAGATGACCATTACCGCAATGACATTACTGCAGGTAATAAAAATTAAGCTTTGCAAATATATAAAAATGTATTTTTAAAATACATAAAAATACATATAAAAGATTAAATATGTTGGCCAAAAACGCACTTTTTTGTTAAACTTATACAGTTCATCCAAGTCACAAAGTTTAAAACAATTTCAGGAAAAATGTCAAAGAAGTCGATTAAAAAACAATTCAGGTGGTGATAGGTAGTCCAAAAATAAAAATGTTATCCAGGCGGAAAATTTGCTTACTATCGATGCACTAGATGACAGTGAAGAGTGTATTCAGGGTGTATGCAAATTAATAATAAAACCATAGAAGAAGCAAAATCACAAAAAGTTCAGAAGACTTACTCGGTGTTGAATATTATAATGTCAAATTAAGGGTTTTTAGGAACTGATAGTAGGAGTGTTAACACTCCTACTATCAGCTCTTAAAAACCCTTTATTGGACATTATAATATTCAACATCGAGTAAGTCTTCACACTCCTACTATCAGCTTTTAAGAACCCTTACACACATACTTTCTACTTTTTTACGATAGAAACAATACGTAAATACATTCATTGTAGTTACTTGCTCTCTAATGTAAATATTAAGTAGCGTATTTTTTCCAGAAAATTTTACAAATATATTTCTTTCGTACTAGATATAAATCGGTAAAAGCAAGATAAAGATGGAAATTGACATACCAAGGTAGTGTACCAAGAGCATTCAAGTAGTGGGTATAAACTAGTAGAGCTAAAGATTATTTATATATCATATAGATACATGCATTTGCACCAAGGCGATCCTTAATACCAGGCCTAGCAAACATGCGACTAGGGGGGGGGGGCATCTGGAGACAAAAATTACCGCTAAATAATAAATACTGAGAAAGGTTTTAGTAAAAAATTTCTTAGTAATGTCTAGTAATTATTAATTAACAACTATACACATCATTAGGAAGCAGCTTAGAAGTATTGATTTATTCCCATAAAACCATAGGTAAAAAGAAAATGTTTATACTTTTTATAGTAAAGATAAAATATTGCAAATTTATATCAAGTAACGTTTTCTTTTTCTTCAATAATTTTAAATAGCAGAATTCCGATGGTATAAAGTAAAACAAAGAAAAGATTTTTGAAAACGTTCAATTTAATTGTTATCCAATATCCAGCCGTGTTAGCGTTGACTGCTACTGACACAAAGCGAAAAACACCCCAAAAAGCACTCGTCCCCAGTCAGAGAATAAACGCGTACGCTATACAGTTCTGTATTAAAAATCGCCTGAATTTGGACACATTTAACATTATTAAATTTTATTTCAGAAGAAAATTATTTAAAATGTCATCGTTGAAAGATCTTAAAACCTGATAAATGAGGTCCATTAATACGGGGTGTTCGGAAAGTCACTGTGCACTTTTCTAATTTTTTTTTTAATATTTCAGATTTCGAACCCAATATATAACGTTAGTGATTCGGACAATAACTCTTCAGAGTGTGTTACAGAGCACTTACACTTATATGTAACAGATGGGGTCACTTGTAACATAATTTATAATTGTCATTTATATTTACCTCCTGTATTTCATATTGAAACATGTATGTTACTAAATATGTAAGTGCACGGTGACTTTCCGAACACCCTGGACTTTATAAGCTTAATTAAAAAAAACAAATGTAATTCACCCTAAACAAGACACAAGGGGTTACTGTGAATTAGGAGCCACTGAGACGTAAGGGGTTACTGCAAATTAGGGGCCATATCCATGGGGCATACTAAGTAAAAGATGGTGCAGATAGATGTTTGTTTACATTACATTTAAATTTCTGCATGTGGGTAAAGTCATGGAAAGAAAGAAGCGATTAGAAGAGAAAGCCTTCCGTCATCTGGCGACCTCCATAACAAAGGGATGGGATTTAGTTGATTGTCGGGTTGATCGGGAGATATTTACACCGAGGGAGCATCAGAGCAGCAAGTTCATCAGAGCACGTAAGGGGCTCTGAGAAATAGGGTGAAACTTTATGGGGTCATCCTAAATTGGGAGCTGTGCAGCGAGATGCTTGTTCGCATTAGTTTTCAATTTCTGAATGTCGGTACAGTCTGAGAAACAGAGAGAAAGGAGGGAGTTCCAAAGGCCGGCAGCACGAGGAAAGACACTATTGGAGTAGAATGCTCTCCGGCATCCAGGGACCTTCACGGTGAATGTATGGGATTTAGCTGATTGTCGGGTTGGTCGAGTGTATTTACATTGAGGGGGCACCAGAGCAGGAAGTTCATCGGAGCACATTCCGTTGAAGTACTTGTAAAACACAACACAGGGATGTATCATTGCAGTGATGGGACAGAAGCTAGAGCTTGGTTGATAGTGAGGGAGTTATTAGATTAAAGATTTTGTTTTGGACCCTGTCTAAAAGGGAGAGACAAGTGGCTGGTATACCAGCTTACATTTGACAACACAACTCTATGCATGGGTGAATGGTGGCTTTGTAAAGGATACTGGCAGGTGTGAGAAGTTTTCTAGCCTGATAGTGGGAGCCCACTTTTCTTGCAGCAACTTTAGCACAATCTTCTATGTATTTGTTCTAATTCATGTTAACTGTGAATGTTTGAATCGGTGGAGTAAATACGTGACAGGGTTAGGACCCTAATCCCATTCAAAGTAGACCCCTTGCGCTTGCACAAACTTAGCCCACCGATCCATCCACTGCCGGAAACACTTTTGGAAGTCTTCTTTTGGAATGGTGATCATCTCCGCCGTCGCGTTCCGCATTATCTCTTTTTTCACACCCTCTAAACAACAGCTGCACTCCGAGCAGTTTGGGACCTGCAAAAACACTAGTAACTTTCCGTTCATGTGTGGTCATTTTTTAATCGGTTGAACCACTCCTTAATTTGTGTTAAACACATCGCATCTTTTTCAAACACCTGCTGAATCTAACGCGACGGCAGAGATGAACACCATTCTAAAAGATACCTACCAGAAGTGTTTCAGGCAGTGGATGGATCGGTGGGCTGATTGTGTGCAAGCACAAGGGGCCTACTTTGAAGAGGATTAGGGTCCCAAGGCCGTCACGTATTTGTAATATTTTTTCTGGCTTAAGGTCGGATACATTTTAGAAAGGCCTCGCATATATAGTTTCGATTAAGAGAGTCAACCACTTCAGACCAAAGAAGACATATATATATATATATATATATATATATATATATATATATATATATATATATATATATATATATATATGTGTGTGTGTGTGTGTCTTCTTTGGTCTGAAGAGGTTGACTCTCTGTGAAGAGTACAACCGGAACATGTATGCACATATGTAACCAATAATGTTTGTATAAATAAAAATGTATACTTAAGAACAGCTCTACTTGTCATTGAGCACTTTTTATAAACACTGGAGTTTCAACGGATTTACGTCTACAGAAACTAATACAGTACTTGTACTATATATATATATATATATATATATATATATATATATATATATATAGTTTCGTATTAAAGTGAAGTAAATATACACTCACAATACTAATGAAGTAAATGTTGCAATGAGAATAATTTTGTAAGTAAAGTAATTTACAGACTAACAACAAGTATCGCTTGCTAAATAGTAGATTTAAACTGAATTAAAATTGCTGGAATGGACTGCTTGATATATGATGCTAACTCTGAAGTGTCGATTCAAGATGACGGACCTCTGAGGGTCGCATGTGAGTTAAAAGTTTTTCTTCTGAACGTTAGTTATCGATGTCAAAACACGTTGTAATTTTTTCCAAATTGAGAACTTTTCGTGTACGTTTTCTAGCGAACTTGAGGTGAACAGATCCAATATTGACATAATGTTTGGTTTACTTTAAGCGAAACAATTCGTAAAATAATTTAAACTGAAAGATGTTTTTTCTTAAAAATTGCTTTGTAAGAAAAATGTAAAAACCTTAGCTTTTGGAATGTAATTAAACTTTGCTTACTCATATATATATATATATATATATATATATATATATATATATATATATATATATATATATATATATATATAGTGTGTGTGTGTCAAGTTATATTGCAAAGAAATTAATATAGTGCTTGATTGCAGAAGAGTGAGAGCTAATACAAATAATTTATTTGAAAACTATATGTTACATATTTCAGAATCGTACCGCGGTTTCATCTAGATGGGTTGACTTTTCATATTTAAAAAAGTTATACACAAGGGACTCGTCAGCGTACTGAAATGAGGTCAAAACACAATGAAAAATGGCGTTTATCGATAAAAAAAACCTGTACATTACTGAAATGTCTCTTCAGAAAAATATATTGGTTTAGAATTAATTGAATTTTATTTTATTTATTATTTATAGTTTTTTTAAGAAGGCTTTTATTTTATTCTACTAAGTGTTTTATTTAATTATTTATGGTTGTTTTTTATTTTTATTTAAGGGTTGCATTAAGAAGATCGTTTATAGATCGTAGGAGCTTTTCGGTGTCTTGAAAAATGAAAAAAAACAAAGGGGGAGCGTTTGTATTCATCGTTTAAAAAGGTTGTAATACTGAAGTCTCCGTTAAAAGGGGATACCGGGTTTAATTTTATATATCAGATTTATTATTTATTTTATTTATAGCTTTGTGTTTTAAAGGTTTTATTTTGTTTGGTGTTTTATTTACTTATTTATTTTTAGTTTCGTATTTTAAAAATCGTCCCGAAAACAAAACGAAAATAAAGGGGGATGGCGTCTGAATTTATGGATGCTGACGGAGGGTATATTTTGTCAGTGAAAGGATTCATCTATGTTACTATGTTATAAATGTTAAAAGGATGTGGGGTATCTACTGATAAATGTTATATCTGTGGTGGATTGTGTTGAGGAGGATATGAGTTTAGGCTGTATTGGGATTTAAGGGGTGATTTAGTTGTAATTGTGGTATGTGCAATATATCCGGGTGTGTTATGTTGTATATACAAATTAAATATAATTTTAGAAAGATATGGGAGAGGGTGGTTATGTTAATAATTTTTAAATTTTTTAAATTTTATTTTATGGTATGGAGTTCATTGGTCTCAAGGGGTGACTAGTGAGTTATGTATTATCTTTGCCAGTCCATTTAGGCTAGCAGAAATTTTATTTTGTGGGGATATTTTTGAAGACTTCGGCTTTGACGTTTATGCAATTTGCATTATTGTGGGGACAGTAGGGGGGGTAAGATAAATGTGGTGCTATGAGCAAGGGCTACATGGAAACACATATAGGTATTCATTAGGGATATCTCTACCACATGGAAAGCCGTCTCTAATGTAAGCAAAAAGTCCTTGCCCATGGCGATGTAGGAAGTAGGGGTTTGAGGCCATGTTCGAGTAACCTGTACTCTTGAATTCCGCAATAGAAACTGACGGATCAATGCCAGTTTCATACAAAAATAACAGGTCCGGGTTGGCCTCTTGTACGTGGGTTTCAACCTCTGGAAAATTGGAAGGCAGACTCCTAATTTTACAAAAGAAGGTTGATCCACGTTTCAAGTTATGAATCTGAGTCTACGTTCATCTTTTGTTTTAGGACGTTTCATATTGGGATTTAAAAAATTCAGTAGAAGAGTTGAAACGAAACGAAGAGGGAATGAGTAAGCAGATTATCTTTGTAAACCGTTG
Organism: Sepiola atlantica; assembly: GCA_963556195.1. Lineage (NCBI taxonomy): Eukaryota > Metazoa > Mollusca > Cephalopoda > Sepiida > Sepiolidae > Sepiola > Sepiola atlantica. Next base: position 128,122,763 of record OY744518.1, read on the forward strand.
AAAACAGAAAAGTCGAAGCAGTTCCCACTAATATGGCATCGAGAGGACCCACCGGAAACTATTACATGGTCAAAATTCCACCCACCAAATAGCAATTCAACACCCTCGGTATTTTGCATCTGTTGATAAGGCATCTCCCCGAGGAGTTACTGAAAGGTTCGGATCCATGGACTCTCCTGTGGATACCGTTATCTCAATATATATAAGGCAAAAATATGTGTGTATGTATGTCTCGTTAAAACTTAAAAAATTCCTAACAAACACCCCCATAGTAGATATTATTTTAACCAACCGGGAAATAATATCGAAAATTAAAAAAAAACATTCATTTTTTAGGGGTCAAATAACAATTTTTTCGTTTAATGCGATCACGATTATTAATGTTATCTTGTGCATATGACGTGATATTCATACCGTCATAGTGATAAGTTAGGATACTATTTTTATGCCATCGTAACATTATTTTTTTTTCCTTTCTCTTCAAACTATTGTCCTTATCAAAGGGAGGGGAATAAGAAAGAGTGTTTTTTAGTAAAGCTCTGGAGTCCTCCTTGATTTTATATTTATATAATTCGCGTTGTCAGGGAATAAGACAATACAATGTAAACAAAAGGGAAATGTTAAGCAACGCACATGAGTGACGATTTAGGATAACCAGGTGCTGTACAATCGAAGATAATCAACGCATATCCTGGCCATTACTTAATGGGTGACTTCTTACGAAAACGATGTGCAGTAAAATTAAAGTTAAGAAACACATATCTTGGCAAATACTTAATGGGTGGCGATTCGGGAAGACAATGTGCTGTACAATAAAATTTAAGCGACGAATATCCTGGCCAGTACAAAATGAGTGACGACTTGGGGAGACAAGGTGTAATACAATAAAAATTAAGCAACGCCTATCCTGTCCATTACTTAATGGGTGACGTCTTGGGAAGACCAAGTGCAGTACAATAAAAGTAAAGCAACGCATATCCTAGCCAGTACTAAATGGTCGACGATTTGGGAAGACCAGGTACTGTACAATCGAAGTTAAGCAATGCATATCCTGGCCAGTACTTAATGAGTGACTACTTGGGCAAACTAGGTGTTGTACAATCAAAATTAAGCAACGTATATCTTGGCAAACACAAAATAGGTGACGATTTGGGAAAACCAGGTGCTGTACAATCAAAGTTAAACGACGAATATCCTGAGCAGTACTAAATGGGTGACGATTTGGGAAAACGAGGTACAGTACGATCAAAATTAAGCCACACCTATCATGGCCTGTGTGACGATTTTAACCACAGCCGCAACCACCACCACCACCACCACCACTACCACTACCACCGGCAACGTTACAACCACTTCTCATTTTTCTTCACCGCCGCCACCACCACTTCTAATTCTCCTTTACCACCAATACCACCAATACCATCACCACCACCATACGTCTTTTTCTTCACCACCACAGCCACCACCACAACCACTTCTCCTTCAGCACCGCCACCACCAACAATACTTCTCCTCCTTTCCCACCGACAACGTCACAACCACTTTCCTTTTTCCTTCACCATTGTCAACACCACCACCGCCACCACAACTTCTTCTGCTTCACCACCACCACCGCCACCACTACCACCACCACTCCTCCTACTTCACTACCGCCACCACCACCACCACTAATTCTTCCTTCCCTATCACCACTGCCACCACCACCACCGCCACCACTATTTCTCCGTCTCTTTCACCATCACCGCCACCACTACTTCTCCCCCTACTGTTGGATAGTATGGGAATGAGCTGGATGGTATGGGAAGGAATCAAAGTCAGGTTGTATGAGAAAGAGTCAGAGTCATATGGTATGGGAAGGAGTCCTGGTAGAATTGTATGGGAAGGAATCTGATAGTATGGGATGGAGTTTGATGGTATGGTAAGTAAGTATGGTATTGAAAGAGTGTGATGGTATTGGAAGATATCAGCGTCGTATGGTATGGAAGAAGTCGGAGTCGTATGTGAAAGAGTCAGATGGTATGGAAAGGAGTCGGATGGCATGGGAAAGAGTCCTATGACATGGGAAGACGACAGAGTCGGATGGTATGGGAAGTGGTCGGATGGTATGGGAAGGAGTCGGATGACATGGGACGGAGTCTGAGTCTGATGGTATAGGAAGGAGACGGTTGTTTGGTAAGGGTTCAATAAGTTAAGAATTTCCTGGGATCATTTGTTCTACTCGGCATTGTCCTGGATAAAAAGTTCTAAGGTTAAAGTGCTACTTTCGCTAATTGGTATATATTAAGTCTTTTTGGACTATTGTCTTCATCTAAATAATTTATCTTCATGACTGACCAACATGCAGAAATTTAAATATAATGTAAACAAACATCTCGCTGCACAACTCCTCATTTAAGATGGCTCCTACAATTTATGGCCCCTAATCCACAGTTGCCTAAACAGTTCAGTGCAGAGATGAATGTATCGTGGATGCTGACCTTAGGGATAATTAAACGCTACTTTAGCAGCGGATGGTGCGTGGGGACGCGATGCTGGCGTCAAATATCATCAATCAGAATTTAGATATACTTGTTGAGAAGTGTTTCACCCCAACGCCAAGTCGTGGTGTCCACGGGGCCCAGCAAAACGTGTACTATATTAGCTTTTGCCCCATTAGAAGAAAAGCAGGATTCTCTGTCAGTATTTCTACTCTATGGAACAACTTACTCGAAGTAGTGACGATGTCTATCCCATTCAGGTTTAAAGTCGCCTTGGACAAACAGTATAGAGACGAACATATCTTCTAACTGTCCTTATTCATGGCTTGTTGCACTTTGCTGGGTTTATTTTGTGCCAATAAATCTGATTTGATTTGTTTTGATTTGAACACTCCACAAATTTCTCAGATTAGGTCTTGAATAGGTCTTTGAGAATAACACCTGGTATCGTTAGGCAAATGTGACGTACTCTCAGTTACAGATAGACGCGTATACTTCATCTAGAACTGCATAATTAAGAAGTTATTTCCAGGCATAGTTTGAGAATTCCGTAAGAATAAAACCGAAAGAAAGCATCCAAAGTGTATTTGGTTACGAAATATTCGTATGAGTCACTGGAATGTTTTTTTTTTGGGGGGGGGGGGAGTCCGGGAGGGAGCGTAATGATTCCTTTTTCGTGTGGGAGTGCAGGGGTAGCGTGGGCAAATCACAAAAAAATGTTCTCTATGCGATTTAGTAAGTCACGCGTGGTGGCGAGTGCCGGGTTTTGCCGAATGCGTGTTCCGTGAACTGATGTATGTGTTTGAGACAGGAAAGTAGCGAAGGAAGCGGAGATGAGATGGGCGCGGTCACGGGGGCTTTCGCTTAGAAGGACCCGGAAAGCAACTTGTTTTTTATGACCGAAATGGTATGTTTTTTGTTTATTATTTATTATTTTTATTTTTATTATTTTTTTGTTGGCAGCATGGTGTATTTAACTTAATGTATCATCTCTGATGGTACTCTGGTTAACGAGGTCAAAGGTCAACACGAAAATGATACATAACAACCGAAGGTAATTTACTTTTCGAACAACGTCTTTTCTGGAACAAAGCCCGAAAATAATGGTATCTTTCTCGCTATTTATTGTCCGTCATCGTAAGAACGTATAGAGAACTTTTCGGCAGTTGATAATGTCTATAAAAAGCAAGATTTCCCTGTCTCAAGACTTGTGAGGATGATGCGATGGATATTTTATACCCCCTCCCCCAAAAAATCCGGTTTCAATGTCAGCCTAAAGCACTTGCCTGGCTAGCTACAATGAGAATCTGTAATACAGCGAAACAGTCTGTCCGTGGATGACTTTATATATGCACACCACCCCTTCGTTGGTTGAGAACTGTGGTATTGGAAATCACCAACTGCCATTAGCGATAATTCAAAGTTCTCCATAAAAAAACGAATAATCCACTCTTCGATAATTGATATTGTTTCAGTCCGGACTGAGTAAAAAACAATTCGATTTCAACCTCAACCTGAATCACTTCTTTGTCTAGCCACACTGAGGAGCTGTAATACAGTGAAAAAGTCTGTTTGTGGATACTGCACATATGCCACCCACATTCTTTCGTGGGTTGAGCACTGTGGTATGGAAAATTGGCTGCTGTCATTAGTGATAATGCAAAACTCTTCGCACAAACGAATAGAGCACTCTTTGATAGTTGATATTGTTAATAAGAAAGGTGTCCTTGCTTCATTGCTTGTGATGGCTGTGCAGTGGATAGAAACCCGCACTCTTGAAAAGATCTGAGACTGAAGCACTTGCCTATATACTTACATTGTCTATATAGTCACATTGCCTATATAGTCACATTGCTTATATAGTCACATTGCCTATATAGTCACATTGCCTATATACTTACATTGTTTATATAGTCACATTGCCTATATAGTTACATTGCCTATATACTTACATTGTCTATATAGTCAGATTGCTTATATAGTCACATTGCTTATATAGGCACACTGCCTATATAGTCACTTTGCCTATATACTTACATTGGCTATATAGTCACATTTCCTATATAGTCACATTGCATATATACTTACATTGCCTATATACTTACATTGCCTATATAGTCACATTTCCTATATAGTTACATTGCTTAATATAGTGACATTGCTTATATAGTCACATTGCCTATATACTTACATTGCCTATATACTTACATTACATATATAGTCACATTGCCTATATAGTCATATTGCTTATATAGTCACATTGCCTATATAGTCACATTGCTTATATAGTCACATTGCCTATATAGTCACATTGCCTATATAGTCAACTTGCCTATATAATCACATTGGGTATCTGAGGATCTGAGTCGGAGTTTCGGACTGAAGCATTAGGTGAATGTCTATTTTTAATCTCTCCAACAGTTCTCGACTTTGATTTTATTTAAAAGGGCTTCCTATAATATTAAATTATATTTTGATAGTTTACCTACATACGACGTCGTTTCGAGCGTTCGGCTTTCCTCAGTGTAGGGAAATAACAATCCCAGGACACGAACCCGGTTCACAGAGACACTTCAAACCCCCTTGGCCATAGGCGGTTGTCACGTGATAGCAGAGAAATTTAGTTATATTTACGCTGAGCAGCGAGCGTAAACATCAAGACATTCATATATATATATATATATATATATATATATATATATATATATATATATATATATATATATATATGAATGTCTTGATGCTTACGTTCGCTACTATCAGCGTAAATATAACTTAATTTCTGTAAGTGTAGTATTAGCACAGCATGACGTCGCTAGTTATAAATGCATCGTTCCTTTCATTAAGTTGAACGCTCTCTTGACGTCAAGCCACCGAATAAGTGTTAAGATTATCACTGTTTATCTAGCAATAAGGCGGTGGCCGTGGGAGTCCAGATGCTCGGATTTTGAATCACGCGACCAGTAGTGTTGTTGTACGCGAAATTTACTTATATATATATATATAATTACATAAAAATACATAAAATATTCAGGTAACAAAAATCGTACATATTTCTAGACAAGCGTCTTGGTCCAGTGGTAAAGATGCTGGACAATAGACATCAATATCAAAGGTTCGATCCTTGTCTGAGTCCGTGATGACGGCTGGGAGTCAGAAACAAGTGCTCATGGATTACTTTTATTTACGTATAAAATTTAAAAAAATAGATATATTAATGAAAAATACGTCCTATAAAGTTAAGGGCAATTTTCTGCATCTTAATAACTTAGGAAGTGAGATAATCGAAATAATAGTAAGCAAAAAAAAAAAAAACGCTGCAATCACACAATAAAAAGAATTACATAAAAATGTATTATATATATATATTGTTTTTAAATTCCCGAAACAGTTTTTCATGGTAAACAACTGATGATCCCTTAAAATAGTGTTAGAAACTAACTAATATAATAAGTGTAAAAAATAAATTGACTTACATGAGTGATTTTCCACTGGAAGACTTGAGACTATAATTTTTTTTTTTTTTTTTTTTTTTTTTAATGTTTTTAATTTTTTATTTATTATTTTTTTTTTATATAGTTTTAATGGTTGAGAAACTTCCGAGACTATATATATATATATATATGCATACATACAAGCATAAACATATATACAAGCATACATACAAGCATAAACATACACCAAAAGCACACATGGAGTTTGAATTACCTACTAGACACAATCCTTGAGTGTCTTCAGTCTCTCTGCATACGGCTATAAGCTGACTTGTGCAAGTAATCATTCACCTTCTCCTAGTGATGTTACCTCAAGTAACAGCACTTTGCTGGATACTCCACCAGACCAGAAGAATTCGTGTCCTGCAATCCGTTAAGACCAAGTGTCCGAAAGAAAGATATACTGTGCCATAGTTAAGTAGTCAATTGGCGAGACATTCTTAACCTCTTTACTCACTCAACCTTTAATCAATGAATTTATCTTCCTCCCACAGCGGTAAGATGTGACACAAGGTCGAGAAAAAAGGGTTTGAAAAGCCAGCGCCCTCGAGAAGGGAAAGCACTGTGACCTACAAAATTGCCTGGGGAGCCCCGTCGGCATTCCCCGGTAGGAGCGCCTCAGGCGATTAGCAATAAACTAACCCCTTCTCAAAGGGTGAGAAGGCAAAGCCTAGGAGGGTGGATCTCCAAGAACTGCACAGGACAAACCCACAGACCGGCGGAATCAAAGCCCGAACGCCAAGACGGTACCGGTGGGGCCTATAGAGATCTAGTGCTAACCCCCCAGGAAGAGACCTCTTGATTTCTGAGAACGTCGGCTAAAGATGAAATAAAAAGAGACATATACGTGTGTTTACGTATGTTACTGTCTGTACACACACACACACACACACACACACACACACACATATATATATATATATATATATATATATATATATATATATATATATATATATACACATATATATGTGTGTGTGTGTGTGTGTGTGTGTGTGTGGGTGTGTGTGTGTGTATGTGTGCGCGCGTGTGTGAATGTGTGCCGGTATACAAATGTTCAGTCTGAAGTGCAGAGCGTTAAATAAACAATGTTTATTTTGTGGCAAAATATAACTTTTACTTTTTAAGATGAACTTAAAAGTCAGGCAAACCAAACATTGGCATTCCACTTCAAACGCACTGAATGCAATCATTTGAAATTTAAAAGTAATGCTTTGGCATTAATTCACACATAAATTTAAATATAAACTTACAAGTGAAGTCAATAATCGTTTAATATACTTGAAATGATTACACATAGCTCAAATATTAGTACATCACGGTATTATTATATAAATCTAACAAAATAATACGAAAGATAGCTATACTAATAAAATACCATTTTATGTCTGTTTATCTGTGTGGCCGACTTTTAAGGATTTGTTTGGTGGGCCTTTTTGATGTGCATGCGGTTTTTTTCTGAATATTCGACTCTACGTTTTAAGATCTTTTGTGACATGTCTCACTCCCATTTCGCTATTGCTTTTGATGTTTTTTTTCTGGACATTTCGGAAGACATTTTGCATGAAATTTCGCCGTGATATTCTATGATTTTCATTTAGCAAAAAAACACTGATGACAGGATTTTCGTGTAGCTATTTGGATTTGTACAAGTCTGATTTGAAATCTCTTAGAAACACGTGTAAGTTAATCAATGCTTCGAAACTGACATCAACTCACAGTATAGTATAACTCTGATCTATAATTTTGTCTATTTATCGCTTTGTTATATTTGTTTTAAATAACTATTTAAACGACTGAATATTGTGCTTCACTTTGCTTTGGAAGTTGATTCCTATAAAAATCGATCTTGACTATATAAAAAGGTTGCTTTTTATAGTACGACACACACACACACACACAAACATATATATATATATATATATATATATATATATATATATATATATATATATATATATATATATATATATATATATATATATAACTCGGTATTTACAAAGTTAAATTCCTCCTTAATTATTAGCTAATTCGTTGTGACCGATAGGGGAACGCTCTTGACTACAAATCAGTGGCGATTTGTGATCGGAGTTCGAGCCCGCTGACCGTAAAAAAATTAACATTCTGCACTGACAATTACGTTAGCATGGAACATCGATGTCTGTAGGTAATAAATAATTAATATTTATTTATAAATATTATATATATATATATATATATATATATATATATATATATATATGATAAATTTCAGAGGAAACATTTTTTAATAAATGAAACGGGCGGGTAGAAAAAAAAGAAAATTGCTAAAATTTCCCTTAAGGCCTAATCGTCTGACCCTCTAAGAGAGAAACGTCAGAATGATAAATTAAAAACTAAGAAAATCGAATGAGATATGAGGGGAAAATTGTTTAAGCTGGAGAAAACGATTGAGAGAGAAAAAAAAACCCAAAAAAACAAAACAAAAAAGAAACTTAAATCTCTCAACGTTATGGTGGATTTGAATAATTAAAGATCTCCAACTGATGCTTCAAGATCTTTTGTCTACACATATAATATGTAGAATACCCGTCACAGGACAGATACAATAAATTTTCACTACTTTTTGTCACCTAACAAAGATTAAAATCAAGATATAATGCTACTACACCTTATGCATAGAATCCTTATTCGAATTTCGATCGTAATCCATTAAGTGACATTTATTCTAAAACAATGTATAAAATGTAATGCTTATGTGTAAGAGTTCTTAAGAAAAAATTTAAATTCAGGAAATCTTGCTTAATTGGTGTCCAATGATTATGGATCAAATTCATGCAAATCTGAAATATTTTAATTTTCAAACGGGTTATTGTGTCTATATTATTCCGCCCTAAAACCCTTCAAAATTGATCAAAGAAACTGAATTTTTTAAAAAATATTTATTAATTGATACTTTGTTAAAATTTAACAAAAATGGGAGGTATCTGAATTTTTTTGAAGTTCTTCCACTCCTCTTTGTTTTTTTCGCATAAAACCTAATTAAACTTAATATAGCCTACATTACACACCCTTACGCCTAGCAATGGTGTTACAAAATTCATAATAATCTATTTATCGGTTTAGGAGTTAATTCTATACATACAAATATATAGAACTATACACATATCTGACTCTATTCTATATAGGAAAAAGATATATACATATGTTAGCCTGTTCCATTTCAGTAGCGTTGCTTTTGGTTAAATTCAAACTGATTTGTGTTAACATTTGGTCATGAGGAAGGTGATATTTTTTCACTATTACGGAAGAGTTAATGATTTAATAGCTGTTTTGTTTGTAAACCTCCGAAACGGTTACATGGTAAACAGCAGATGATACCCCTTTTCTATTTCACGATTTAGGGTGTAAGCCTCCATATTTATGTTTTACGACTGATATATTTGGGCCCCTTTTGTGTATTCTAAGTTTCCTAGCGGTAAATGTTGGCTTTTTCAAGTTCTGTTTGACAAATTTGAATTTAGTTACTATCGCTAGGATTGAAACCCCTTGTAGGTCGTATAATTCTTG
>OY744518.1:128137282-128147282 GCA_963556195.1 Sepiola atlantica
TCACCTCTCGGGCGCTGGCTTTTCAACCCCCACTTTCCGACCCGACCTTGGGTCACATCTTACTTGTGGGAGTAGGATAAAACTGGCCTTGTGCATAACTCCTGGAGAGGAGTAAATAATACTCAATGTTCTTGGCCTTTTGGCTAAGATCAAAGTGTAGTATCTGTTCCGATAGATACTACATCCCATGGACTGGTATTGTCTTGGACTTTGGGGATTGATTTACGCCAGTCTATGGGTCTGTCATGTGCAGTTCTAGGAGGTCCACCCTCCCAGGCTTTGCCCCCCCCCTCTTTCGGGAGGAGTAAGTTTATTGCTTACTGCCTGAGGCGCCCCTACCGGGGAATGCCGACGGGGCTGCCCAGGCAATTTTTAAACCCCACTTTCCCGACCTTGCGTCACATCTTACTTGTGGGAGTAAGATAAAAACGGGCCTTGTGCCTAACTCCTGGAGAAGAGTAAATCAATACTCAATGTTCTTGGCCTTTTGGCTAAGATCAAAGTGTAGTATCTGTTCCGATGGATACTGCACGCCTGTCCTGTGCAGTTCTAGGAGGTCCACCCACCCAGGCTGTGCCTCCCCTCTTTGGGTGGGGGGTAAGTTTATTGCTTACTGTCTGAGGCGCCCCTACCGGGGAATGCCGACGGTGCTGCCCAGGCAATTTTGATGGTCAGAGTGCTCACCTCTCGGGCGCTGGCTTTTCAAACCCCACTTTCCGACCCGACCTTGGGTCACATCTTACTTGTGGGAGTAGGATAAAACTGGCCTTGTGCATAACTCCTGGAGAGGAGTAAATAATACTCAATGTTCTTGGCCTTTTGGCTAAGATCAAAGTGTAGTATCTGTTCCGATGGATACTACACCCCATGGACTGGTATTGTCTTGGCCTTCGGCGCTTGATTTACGCCGGTCTATGGGTCTGTCCTGTGCAGTTCTAGGAGGTCTACCCTCCCAGGCTTCACTTCCCCTCTTTGGAGAGGAGTAAGTTTATTGCTTACTGCCTGAGGCGCCCCTACCGGGGAATGCCGACGGGGCATCCCAGGCAATTTTTAATGGCAAGAGTGCTCACCTCTCGGGCGCTGGCTTTTCAAACCCCACTTTCCCGACCCGACCTTGGGTCGCATCTTGCTTGTGGGAGTAAGATAAAACTGGCCTTGTGCCTAACTCCTGGAGAGGAGTAAATAAATACTCAATGTTCTTGGCATTTTGGCTAAGATCAAAGTGTAGTATCTGTTCCGATGGATACTGCACCCCATAGACTGGTATTGTCTTGACCTTCGGGGCTTGATTTACGCCGGTCTATGGGTCTGTCCTGTGCAGTTCTAGGAGGTCCACCCTCCCAGGCTTCGCCTCCCCTCTTTGGGGAGGAGTAAGTTTATTGCTTACTGCCTGAGGCGCCCCTACCGGGGAATGCCGACGGGGCTGCCCAGGCAATTTTTAAACCCCACTTTCCCGAACTTGGATAACATCTTAATTGTGGGAGTAAGATAAAAACGGGCCTTGTGCCTAACTCTTGGAGAGGAGTAAATCAATACTCAATGTTCTTGGCCTTTTGGCTAAGATCAAAGTGTAGTATCTGTTCCGATGGATACTGCACGCCTGTCCTGTGCAGTTCTAGGAGGTCCACCCACCCAGGCTTTGCCTCCCCTCTTTGGGGAGGAGTAAGTTTATTGCTTACCGTCTGAAGCGCTTCTACCGGGGATAGCCGACGGGGCTGCTCAGGCAATTTTTAAATGGCCAGAGTGCTCACCTCTCGAGCGCTGGCTTTTCAAACCCCACTTTCTCGACCCGATCTTGGGTCACATCTTACTTGTGGGAGTAAGATAAAACTGGCCTTGTGCCTAACTCCTGGAGAGGAGTAAATAAATACTCAATGTTCTTGGCCTTTTGGCTAAGATCAAAGTGTAGTATCTGTTCCGATGGATACTGCACCCCATAAACTGGTATTGTTTTGGCCTTCGGTGCTTGATTTACGCCGGTCTATGGGTCGGTCCTGTGCAGTTATAGGAGGTCTACCCTCCCAGGCTTTACTTCCCCTCTTTGGGGAGGAGTAAGTTTATTGCTTACTGTCTGAGGCGCCCCTTCCGGGGAATGCCGACGGGGCTGCCCAGGCAATTTTTTAAACCCCACTTTCCCGACCCGACCTTGGATCACATCTTACTTGTGGGAGTAAGATAAAAACTGGCCTTGTGCCTAACTCCTGGAGAGGAGTAAATCAATACTCAATATCAATGTTTCAAGATGACAAATTAATGTTTCAAGTCGATGGATTTCACCGGCTATCATCAGTAGCTTTGACGTAAAAAAATAGGAAGTGTTTTTGCTTGATGAGTTTTTTTTTTTCAATGCTTCCAATAGTCAATTTAGTATTTCGATCAATATGACAAATACAAAGGAAAAACAGTTAAACACAGGAAGAAATAAAAAAAACTTACGATATATTGACCGGTTTCGTTCGGATCAACGAACGTCCTCAGAAAAAGTGAAAAAACGAAACAGGTCAATTTCTCGTTAGCTTTTTATTTCTACCTGTGTTTAACTGTTTTTTCTGTCTTTTTCATATACTCTGTCGCCACGACATTTGATTGTATGATATATCGTTTATATTATCCTTATATATATATATATTTATGGCAATTAAGCTACACAGAGGCTCCCACGTTTCATCCCAGGGGTATTTTCAGGCTAATTTTAGCCTGAAGATTTCCCCCGGGGATGAAACGCGGGAGCCTCTGCGTAACTTAATTGCCATAAATATATTTTCATAGCTTACTACCTTGCTCTACTTACGTATCGAGCACTGTTGAGGTAAATACTGAAAATTGATACATAAAAAATTATATCTCCTTATAAAATTTTATGTGGATACATGAAATAGTAATATATATATATAGACAATAAATATTATCGTGGGGTCTGCGTTCGCGCCGTACGCCCATTAAAAGTAAGTAAATTATATAAATAAAAAAATGAGAAAATAAAAAAATACATGTTAGTAAGCGAATCAGGGCTTATAGCAGTAGTGCACTGCGGTCCTCATTGATTCTCAGAGAACACCGGGTGTGCCTCAAGTGGTTAATGACTATTAATTTGCTGAAATTTATTTCAATCACTTACACGATAGTGAAAATGTGATGTACAAGTGTGTAGCTTAATTGCCATAAATATATTTTCATAGCTTAGCCTTTTGACTAAGATCAAAGTGTAGTATCTGTTCCGATGGATACTGCACCTCATAGACTGGTATTGTCTTGGCCTTCTGGGCTTGATGACGTCGGTCTGTGGGTCTGCCCTGTGTAGTTCTAGGAGGTCCACCCCCCCCAGGGTTCGCCTCCCCTCTTTGGGGAGGAGTAGGTTTATTGCTTACTGCCTGAGGCGCCCCTACCGGGGAATGCCGACGGGGTTGCCCAAGCAATTTTTAAACCCCACTTTCCCAACCCGACCTTGGGTCACATCATACTTGTGGGAGTAAGATAAAAACTGGCCTTGTTCCTAACTCCTGGAGATGAGTAAATCAATACTCACTATCAAGGCCTGATGAATGGTCTGAGCCACGTGACATCCAGTTGTAAGGTCCAGTTTAGGGAGGGCTACTATGCAATGCGGCCCAACGCAATAAAAATTGAATATCCAGTGTGACAGCAAATCCAGTGAACATATACCAGAAAGAACCGTTGCAAATAAGTCATACACCATACACTATAACTATGAAATTCCTACAGCCATATACTAAGTAAACGGAGCTTTTAAATCATGCCACAGTGAGATTGGACAAGAGGGAGAGAGTAGCAACCTTAGTTGAAGTCAGTGTTCGTAATGATGCTGACGTAAACAGCTGAGAGGGAGAAGATAACTAAAGACCAAGGTCTTATGTACGACATGAAAAGAAACTGGAATCTTAGGAAAATCTCCATCATACCAGTAATTATAGGAGCAACAGAACTAATGACAAAGAATTTCAAAAGCTATCTGGCGAGTATACCCGGTGAACCGAGTGCAAGAGAAATACAAACAATTGCACTTAAAGGGACGGTTAGAATCTTAAAAAAGATCTGGAGTGTCTGAAATAGCCGGTGAATGTCTGGTATCCGGTAGGATGCTCCATCTCCAGCAAAAACGATTTTTTTTCTTTTTAACTAAAATTATTTATTTGGGTGGGGGAGGGTAACAAATTTGTTTTTTTTTGGGGTGGGGGGGTCGGAAATTTTTTGGGGATGGGGGGGTAGTCGAAATTTTCTTTTATTTTAAATAAAAATATTTCGATATAACGAGACTTGTGGATCATCTGGAGAAAACACAAATCAGAATTATTTCTAATTCCACGATGATACGATGGATTACACCCGGGTATTCCCAGCAGATACAGAAATTAATTGTATCAAAAGAATATTTATTTATTTATTTAGAATAAATGTCACACTTGGAAGCGTTGATGAAATGGCAACAAGGAGAATATTTTGAAAAAAATATTTTGAAAACCTGGACAACGCAATTATTTATGTTTTTTAAAATAAATTATTTATTTACTTTAAAAACTTGACCACTTTCGGTGATATACACCCTTCTCAAAAGTATAAGCATATTTTTATGCTCTTCCTTTTTCGTTTAATCCATCTTGATTGAGACATTTATCGCAGTCAAGTTGAAATTCGTCTTGATGTTATCGACGATTAATGTTGATATGCCGCTGTGTGTAGCACGCGGTTACGTGAATAAGGTAGAATGAAATATATTCATTTATTTTATACTTATATAAAATTAATCAATGGACACGTGTTTCTGGCTCACAGCCGTCATCAGTATGGCTAACTTAGACAAATATATATATACTTTATAGTTGCATTCCAATGACCATAGCAAAATCAATCCAAAACCATAATTTTCATTTATTTTCATAATTTCTTTATTTTCACATTTCGGTGAATACCTGTATTTCTCTTTCGTCTCACAAACATTTTCTTCCATTTATTTATTTATTCAAAATTTAAAACTCACACACTCACACACAAACACACACACACACATATATATATATATATATATATATATATATATATATATATATATATATATATATATATATAGTCTCGGAAGTTTCTCAACCATTAAAACTATATTAAAAAAAAACAAAAAAAACTAATAGTTCCAAGTCTTTCAGTGGAAAACCATTTATGTAAGTCAATTTATTTTTTACAGTTATTATATTAGTTTGTTTCTAACACTATTTTAATGGATCATCAGTTGTTTACCATGAAAAACTGTTTCGGGAATTTAAAAACAAGACAGTATTTAATTTCATAGCTTCACAGCAGAGTTGATCACACCCCACTTCCCTTAAAAGACAAAAACATAAACGTTCCTTATACTAAATCTACGTTTTGTTCCATATAAATGTTTTGCTAACTTATATTAGTTATTTAAAAAAAAAAGAAAGATTTTCTTTACCTGTGCTGTTCGTCTGTCTAATTTATCCGTTACATATATATATTTGTTTCATTTTACTTCAGTCGACGTTCTCTGTTAACTGGGGCTAACACTTGATCTCTATATGAGATACATAGATATTCGAATATTCTCCTTTATTTCTAAAACGTTGATTTAGCAAAGAAGTTAAAACATTAATTTTCCTCTCCACAATTGACTAGTTTACTATGTTGTAATGTATTTTTCTTGTGATCTCTTGAGCTTACCGGATTCCAGGACAATTCATCTAGTCTGGTGGAGTATCCAGTTAAGTGTTGTTACTTAAGATAACATCACTAGGAAAATGTGCACTATTTCTCATATGATCAAGTGTATAGTTGTTTAAGAGGGGGGGGCTTATGTGCACTGCGAATACTATGTTAGTTTGAGTATTTGGTCAGGGTTACTTGTTGGGTGAAGTATCCTCATGTAAGGTTGTCCTCACAAACATTTGTACAGAGAGACCGAAGACGCTCGAGGATGTTATCTAGTAGGTAATTGTGTGTGTAAGAAAACATTGTTAAACGTAACTTAATTCGTGCTTGATTATTATTTTTGATTTTGTGAATTTTTGTAATAATCTTATTTTGTGTCAAAATCTAAATAAAAAATGTATTAAAACCCAGCAACCTACGATAAATAATGTTACGTATGAAACAAGTAACAACAGTTTACAATGCTTAACGTAGTACAATTCTTGTTCTGTATTAGTTTGAAAATGTGCAAACAAAATCAAATTATTTCGTTACATCCCGTTACAGTAAATTGTGTATAGAATGATGAAACATTTATGTCTTTCTTGGTTTATGTTTAGCACTTATAAGTTCCAATATAACTAGATGGAATTGCACAGGATTTGGAATAAAACACCCTTGTCACAGAACGAAAAATTGTACTACTACTACTACTACTACTACTACTACTACTACTACTACTATTAGTAAATTGTGTTGACAAGTGTTATACATACACATTTAAACTATCCACACATTATAATCAAACAAACACAAGAAATCAGTGGCAGATTATCTGATATTTTATCAAATATAAACAAGAAATTGCGAATAAGACCAGAAAAACGGCGTGTTCACGGAGAAATTAACATACAATACCAGCAGAATGAAACATATATGCAGAAATAGAAACATCATTTGGTTTACACCACCATTCAAATTAACATACAATACCAGCAGAATGTAACATATATGCAGAAATAGAAACATCATTTGGTTTACACCACCATTCAAATTAACATACAATACCAGCAGAATGTAACATATATGCAGAAATAGAAACATCATTTGGTTTACACCACCATTCAAATTAACATACAATACCAGCAGAATGTAACATATATGCAGAAATAGAAACATCATTTGGTTTACACCACCATTCAAAATGAATAGTACATCTAACTATGATTAACCATAACCCTAACCCTAACTTTAACTCTAACCTTAACTTTCATTATCAAGTGTGTGAGTCGAAAGAGGGGGATCAGTATTTACATTTCCCCTACTTAGGATGATGTGGCACAAGGCCAGAAGATGAGTAGAATAAACTGGCGCTCCAGAACTGGGGCACGCTGACCTCTTAAAAATTGGCTAGGTAGCCCCATCGGCATTCCCCGGTGGAAGAACCTCATGCAGTTAGCAATTAACTAACTCCTTCCAAAATAGAGAAGGTAAGGCCTGGGAGGGTAGACCTCCTATGACTTGTCGAGAAAGGATCTTCAACTGGTAGCAAGTCAGCAAGTAGCGTTCACGTCGGGAGAGAGGGTAACTCAGTTACGTCCAAGAAGTCTATTATATTTGTTCCGGCTGGTGCTCTATCACGGCCGATTGCACAAAACAATTGTTCAAAACTTTTATGAAATTGAGATTAATGTAGCAAAAGTACATATTTCACTCGAATGAACAAACAAATAAAATGATTTAATTCATTGCATGTGAAATCAGCGAAAGGGTATTTACATATTTCTTTATTTCTACAATACGTAATAAAATTGTTTGTTTTTCTTAATAAACATGTTTTTTTTTTCTCTTTTAAATAAGCATGTGTTCACCGCGGCTTCTAACACACGTGGTTTGTACCCACAGATCGGCATGTTTTGCTTCTCTGTTTTATGACATACTAGCAAGAGTACACGTCCTCCGACGGCACGGATGCAAGCAATCAATGTTTTTGAGTCCAAGAAGGTGAAAAACGGATTTTTTTTTCTCAAAAATTGACCATTAATCGGATTAATTGATTATTAATTAGATTAACTAAACATTAATCGGGTTTTAATTGAATTTTCGGATCTTTTGTAAAAGAACCCCGCCACAAATTTTGCGAAAAAAATACATTGCCAGTTATGCGCAGTGCGCGCACACGCCCTTCACCTACTTTTGTTTAGTTGTCTAGTTGATTTGTTTTACCGCATATCAATCCTTTTCGGGGTATTTAATGCCGAATCCAGTGATTTTGGTAAAAGTTTTTATACTTCAAGTTCTTTATATCTTCAAATATTTATTTGTGGTGTTTGTTTGTTTTCGTCTTTTTGTAGGGGAAATGTTGTTTTTGTTTTTTGGCCTCTGCAGAACATGATTGAGTTTTGCAAAGGGAAAGGAAAACAACAATAACATCAATGTTTGGTGTATTTTAGGTCAGGAAGCCGGTATCTTCAGACAGCCTGATCTGGTAGCACCAAAACTTACTTTTTGTGAGTCCTGTCTAAACATGCATCGGATTATGGTTAGGGTTAGAGTTTGCGTAAGGGTAAGAGTTAGGATAGAGTTAGAGTTAGGATTAATCGAAGTATCTATGTTGAGATTAGCGTAAAGATTATCGTTAAGCTGGAAAAATGCCGAATAAACACCACCGTGGAAAGCATCGCGGAATGGTAGACAGCTTTCTTCATGAGTTGATGTGGAAGTAGGAATGCAAGGGAAATTATCTTTTTGTGAAAATGCTTAATGACATGAATGAATTTCACCCTTTTTACTAAGTAATAAAACGTTTTTATTTTACTACAAACCGTATTTGTGGGAGGTATATGTTTTGGCGGGGCTCTTCTGCAATAAATGTAAATGTTCATTATTGGAAGCGTTTAGATCAGCTTCTGTTTTTAAATAGCTAACTCGATATTTATAAGGCAACCAGTTGAGGGAGTGGGGGTCACGACCCACTCCTGACTAATTCAGTCTGCCATTAATCTTAAACAGGGGCGATGGAGTTCAAATTAATCACTATCCGAATGAAAATTCCTTCCAAAAAATATATTCAGTACCGTTTTCTTTCGTTTTTTTTACTATTTGGTCACCATTTATCAAGCTTATAAGCCACTCGAGGATGAGGGTTAATGAGACACCATGATTATCAGCCGAAAGATGGGGAATACTATGGGAGTTCTAACATTGTTTAAAGGTATGAATTGCGTTTACTAACTCATTGGCGGTTTATGACAAAAAATTGTTGACTTTGGATTTGAAGACGACGAAGCTGTAATAAACAGGGAAGCAGCCCATCGGTATTGTGTTTCACGGGCGGGAAGTCCTTGCAAAGAAGCTTTGTCTATGGAAATTCTGCCGGGCGTTAAGCACTTGGAGGGAGAAAGAAAATTCACTTTTCATTGTGGTAGGGGACGAGTTCTTGCTGTGAATGTCTTACAAAGAGGAATTAAGGATTGTAGCTAATTCGATCACCTTCTATGGAAATAACGATAGAGTAGAGAGTGACTAACAACGTCGCTTCTGTGAGAAATGGATCGTAATGAGGGACTCCTTACGTTTGTAAACAAAATTAAAAAGAATATGAATGACCTGTTGCGTGCCAAGCGAACAATTCTTTACTCAAATGTTAGTTAAAGTTATTATGATTTTATTTTTATTTTTATTTTTTTAACAAGGCAGGCCGCCACTGTAGACGTAAGGGGCTACTGAGAAAAAAGAAAAGGGAAGAAGGTTAGGGCTGTCAACCTAAATTTGGATCTGCGCAGCGAGATGTCTGTTTACATTAGTTTTAAATTTCTGCATGTCAGTACTGTCGGGGAAACAGGGTGCAGGGAGGGAGTTCCAGAGGCCAGCAGCACGGGGAAAGAAGCTATTTGAGTAGAAGGATCTCCGACATCTGGAGACCTCCACAGTGAATGAATGAGATATAGTTGATTGTCGAGTTAGTCTAGTAAATTTACGTCGAGGGGGCACCAGAGTAATTCACTAGGGGTGTTCACACAAGTCATTATCAGTGATGTCTCATTAGCAATAACAGATGGTGTTCCCTGAGGTCAGAGTGACAATAAGTTTCCTCAGATTTCAAGCATTCTCCACCTTTTTCGATAACCATTGCAAATCATTTTGTGTTATCGTAACAGCCATTTACCATTGATTTTTTGCTAGCAACGATTGTTGGTCTTTGGAATTTGAATGGCAATAAGTCTCCCCAAGGTTCCAGTACTCTCTGCACACTTTCAGTGGAGGTCTGGGTAGTGCTCTCCCTTCTCGGTCTTCTAATCTTTTTTTAACCCTTCACGACAGGTGTGTGTGGTACCAACCG
>OY744518.1:128152282-128194782 GCA_963556195.1 Sepiola atlantica
CTCTACTTATGTTAAAATAAATAGTAAATATATATATACGCAATATTAACTTCTCATATTATATGTGTATGTACTTCAAATAATATATATATATATATATATATATATATATATATATATATATATATATATATATATGAGACGTAATGGGAAATGAAAAAAGAAAAAACCAAGAGATATTTTTTATATATTCATCAACGTTTCGTCTTTATTGGTAAGACTTCCTCAGGATGATAATTTTAAGAAAAATGTCATGCAAGTACATCGAAATAATTGGTTGACATGATGACTTTTTCTCATCAACCCATCGTGTCAACCCAATATTTCGATTTACTTGCATGATATTTTTCTTAAAATTATCATCCTGAGGAGGTCTTACAAATAAAGACGAAACGTTGATGAATATATATATAAAAATATCTCTTACTTTTTCCTTTTTCACTTCCCATATATATATATATATATATATATATATATATATATATATATATATATATATATATATATATGTACTCATTATTTACTATAAGACATTTAAGACCCAACATCTTGTAGTAAAGTACAACTACTCCCTAATCTCAAAACCACTAGAAAGAACCAATGTCAGTTATAAGTTTGAATGACTTTTTGGAGAATGTAACTCTTATAATAATAATCAAGCTAATAGCTACATTAGTTTTACAAGCACCACCCTATCCCGTCGCCTCACCATGCATCTTGTAAACCCTAGCTCAATGTACAAAAAACATCACTGCACTCCCTCTGATTTAAGATAAATTTTAGTTAATAGCACTAAAATAATACATTCCGAAACTAATTTAAAATAAAATACTGGAAGCTATCTACATAAAAACAAAATAACCTACAATTAATAACATCACATATAAAATCAGTGATAACATTTTAAAATGCTTAACGTAATGCGATTTTATTCTGTGGTGCCATTCAGCGTTGCTGAATTTAAATCCCCAACGACTGTCGTGGAACAATGCGAAAAACGTATAATTAATTTAATTAAAATACTATACGTTGTTGTGTCTGTTGGGGTATCTGGGTTTCATCTATCTGGTCATCCTGGATTTAGAAGAAAATCCGATTTCAGGGAAAGTAGAAAGTGGACATTGGGTTTACTTTCGGCAGCCTCGTAACTCTCGCTTCCTTTATTTTGTCTTTTAGTCCTCATATTTCATGAGCGATGTTTCTAACAAAGGGAGAAGAATTGGTGTTTTCTGGGTTTAAATCTATCCACCTAACACTTATTGTTGGCGAGTTTTTGATCTTGAAGTAGTATTGTTTAGCTCCTTACATGAAGTGGCTTCATGCCTTGTCTGGAGCAATTTCTATTAAAAAAATAAAAAAAATAAAACCAGATTTTATCATAAATCCAGGATGAGCAGATTGCCTCGGATTACAAACTTACATTTATATTTACCAGTAATGCTTCAAGCAAACTACAATTTCTTTACATACATATATATATATATATATATATATATATATATATATATATATATATATATATAAAAGGTTTTAATAATTTTACCCTGAAAAATGAAGGATAGATGTTCACAAGAAAAAGAAAACGTTTTTAATCAAGGCAAACAATTGTTTTAGCTAAAATATTTACAGATGCACGTTTTAAAGTACGTTTTAAAATACATAAAAAATACGTTTAAAAAATACGTTTAAAAATACGTTTACAAAATACGTTTAAAAATATGTTTAAAAACTCCTCGGTTTTGCCATCGTGCAAAAAGTACACTAAGTAAAAACAATGACAATACACATTAGATATTTCATAAGAAAGTATCAATCATCTGTGAATATTTAGAAATACTTTCAAATTCTAGAAAACGATATCCTTTGTTTTAGAAACGCGCAAAGTTTTTCGCATTGTTCCAGGAAGTCATTAACGATTTTAATTCAGCAACGCTGGATGGCATCACAGAACAAAATCGCATTACGTTAAGTATTTAAAAATGTTACCACTGGTTTCATATATGATGTTATTCATTTTAGGTTGTTGTGTTTTTACCCCGCCTAATAAACCGGTATTGTCCGGGCCTTTGGGTCTGGATTTACGCCGGTTGGGGGTTGTCGGTCCTGTGCAGTTCTAGGAGGTGCACCCTCTCAGGCTTTGCCTCCCCTCTTTGGGGAGGAGTAAGTTTATTGCTTACTGTCTGAGGCGCCCCTACTGGGGAATGTGACTGGGCTGCCCAGACAATTTTTAAACAGCCAGAGTGCTAAAATTCTCGAGCGCTGGTTCTTTCCCACTTTCCTGACCTTGTGTCACATCTTACCTTGTGGGAGGAAGATAAATTTAAGCTTCCAGTATTTTCGATTGTTTCTAATTGGTTTCGGAATGTATAATTTTAGTGTTATTAACTAGAAGTTGTCTTTAATCAGAGAGAGTGTAGTTATATTTTGTAGATGTTGGTAAATTGAGCTAGAGTATAAAAGATGCATGGTGAGGCGGCGGGATAGAGTAGTGCTTGTAAAACCAATGTAGGTATTAGATTATTATTATTATTATTATAGGAGTTGCATTCTCTCTTCTAAAATGACGATTGCTGAGAATACAAATTGGAAAAAAGTACAACATTTATAAAATCATCAAATAATTGAAACAAGAGAAAATATAAAAAAACTTTTTTTTTCTTAACCCATGGATTTTCAAAAATGAATGCTTTTACAATCAGAGGAGATCATGAGGATATAACAGTAAAATTATATTATTACTTAGCACAGATTTGAAAATATGAAAATTCTTATATTTGTTATATTTTTTATATTGAAAATCCATGGTTTAAGGAAAGAAAAAATATATTTATAGATTCCTTCTTTGAACTAGTAGATGATTTAATAAGTATTGTACTTTTTATAAATGTTAATTCTCATCATTTATTTTTTATATTACTGCTCTATCTTGTATATTGAGCATTGGTTTTTCAAGATAGCATATAATTTACAGATAAAATCTTATTTTTATTTTTATTCTCTCTTTCTCTTTCTCTTTCTCTCTTTCTCTCTCTGTATATATATATGTATATATGTATATATATGTATATATATATATATATACATATATATATATATATATATATATATATATATATATATATGTGTGTGTGTGTGTGTGTGTGTGTGTGTGTGTGTGTGTATAAGGTTAGTGGGAGAGAGCCCCAGCAAAATTGCGCTATTATCAAGAAAATTAAAAAAATAAGAGCGTAATATTTATTTATATATGTATTACACAAGATCAGAACAACATTGGTACCGTCGGTTTCAAATCCAAACAAAGGGGACCTATAATATGTCTCATTTACTGAACTGTCTTCAGCCTCTGTTTTTGTCTTCCTCCCCGGAAAAACCTGAAGAGAGTCTGATAAAGGAAACCAATTATAGGTCACCTTTGTTTAGATTTGAAACCGACGGTACCTATGTTGTTCTGATATATATATATATATATATATATATATATATATATATATATATATATATATATATAATTTCTTAACTTTTACGGGGGTTGAATATTATTTATTTACAAGGAATATAGAGTGAAAGGATTTCATAATGTCAGACTACATTGTGATGTTTTTCTCCTTCTTCCTGTTTCCAAGTGTCTAAGACACCGAAAAATTATCTGACGTGAGAGACGGGAAACTTTTCTCTTGGGTGTCTGGCGGGCCATGGGAGACGCAAGATTAAATCTACAAACAGCGTGTTTCAATCGGTTCAAGTTCTCCGAAAAAATCGTAGAACCCTGAAAAAAAGCATTCGGAACGTCAGCGTCTGTAGATGCTGTGCCCCGACTCCAATTTTGCAAGACCTTGAAAGCCCGCACGGAGAACTGATATAAGAGTTCTGTACAACCATAAAAAAACACACACAAAAAAAATTATGGCTAATAGCAGGAAGGGCGGTGCGCCACTTAACACTAGGGCATTAGAGGTAGCTTAATCTGCGAAACGTCAAGGTAACCGCCGTAGTCATTCAAGCGGGCTTAACTGAAAATAGCATTCAAACATCGCAGACTCTTCATCCCCACGTGCTTTGAACAATGGTGCACATCTTGCGGAATGGTTCCGTTGTCTTCGACGGCGCCTTTCTCCAAAATCGACCGGGTGTGGTGAAAAGGGCGGCCTCTTAAAATACAATAACACACGTACATATAAATTAATGCATGGGTACATCCACATATGTATATAGGTACTGTTAAATGTGTGTGCTGATATATATATATATATATATATATATATATATATATATATATATATATATATATATATATATTAGATAAATACCCATCACAGAATACCCCGAACATTAGCGTTTTGCACAACTTTTATATATATATATATATATATATATATATATATATATATATATATATATATATATATATATATATATATATATAACTTCTTTGTAATATAGCAGGAAAATTTCCAGCAGAGTGCTCGATTAATTGAGAATTAAAATTAAAAATTAAGAGCGTAATATTTATTTATTTTGGTACAGAAAACTTAACAGATGAAGAGATCCGGATGGCTAAGTCCTTCTTCTGTGCTTGAAACCGACGGTACGAATGTTGTACTATTTTTTTGTACCAAAATAAACAAATATATATATATATATATATATATATATATATATATATATATATATATATATATTTATTTTTGTACAGAAAAATTAGTACAACATTCGTACCGTCGGTTTTAAGCGCGGAAGGACTTAGCCATCTGGTTCTCTTCAGCTTCTGGTGTCATCTATATATATATATATATATATATATATATATATATATATATATATATTAAAAGAATACACATCTCAGAATATCCCGAACAAAACTGTTTTGCACCACTTTTATATCCCCTTACGAAGATTAAAATCAAGATATAATGCTACTAAGCCTTATGCCCAGCATCTTTATTCTAATTTTGATGAAAATCTATTACATGTTTTTGTAATCTAGAACTTGTCTAAAATTTAAAGGGGTATCAAGAAGAAATTGAAGTTCAGGGAATTTTGCTTAATTGGTGTCTAATGACTATGAATCAAATTCAATGAAAAATGAAATACTTGAATTTTTGAATGGACGGTTGTGCCCATATGATGCTCCTTAAAGCCTTTTTTAAATACTCCAAAGAAACTAAAATTGTTCACAAAAAGGCAGAGGTAGCTGTAGTTTCACGAACGGCTTCCCTCCATTTTCACCCCATTTGCATAAAATTAAATTAAACTAAATATAACCCTTATTTAGATATCTTTCTGTTATCAGCGGGGGTTTCTAAATTTATAATGATTGGTTAATTAGTTTAGGAGTGAATATTGTATACATAAATATATAAAAATATAAACATACTTTGGAAGTCTCAAAAATCATCCAGCGTGATCATCGCACGGTGAAGAGATATGTAAAAAAAAAAATGTGCAGCGCAAAAAGCCGTCCACGAACATTTTCGAGCTGAGATTGAAGAAAAATTAAAAGCAGTCACTCCCCAAATCTTCACGGTACAAGAAAAGCAATTTTTGATCAAGCCGGCGTCTCAGAAATATCAAAGACAACACGAAATCGCACTCTCGAGAAGATGGCAACTCAGCGATCACCCACTGTTTGTCCCGTGCTGGGTGAAACTAATCGAAAAAGAGAAGAGAATGGACAGACAAATATATGAAAACAGATTTTCGGGATGTCCTGTACAGCAACACTCGATTGCCCGAATGGATAGAAGAGACGTTGCCTCATTGAAGGTGGAAGTCCTCGCTTGCGATGTAAACATCAACAGAAAGGTGGGGGATTGTTGCTCTGGACCACAAGTATTGGGGATTCATTAATTAGACGATTCAAGTGCCTGAAGGTCTAAAACTGAACACTGGTAAGTATTACTAGTTTCTAGAAAACAATTTAATTCCCTGGTTGAATTCACAGAATGAAGAACTTTCGGAAAAGCGTCTCAATTCAGCAGAATAATGCTCCTAGTCATGTATCACGTTTAACCAGAGAGTGGCTTGCCGACCAAAGACTTACAGGGAACAAATTCATGGATTAGCCATTTTAGGAGCCCTGACTTGAACCGAATTGAAAACAGATGATCCATTATGAAACGTCGGCATTAAGACAATGGACTCCAATTTACTTGCAAGGATGGCTTATGTTATCGATTTGTTTGAGAAGTATCTGCCTTCATAACAATATATATATATATATATATATATATATATATATATATATATATATATATATAATATAAGTGTTACTACAGTTTTTAAAGCGTCGTTAGGAGATATATTTGAACATTTTTGAGAAATCAGTTAATAGACGCATGAATTTATATCAATAAATTAAAATTTATTTAAATATTATTTTTTTAATATTTTATAAATTCGAATATTCGGTTTAACAAAGCATACTCATGGTAAACAGACATTGTATTTTTTTGCATTTTCCTTTTTCAATGCGAAAATCTGACGGCGTGGCCGAAGATTTACGATCTCCTCCGATGTCGTCGTCGTCGTCGTCGTCGTCGTCGTCGTCGTCGTCGTCGTCGTCGTCGTCGTCGTCGTCGTCGTCGTCGTCGTCGTCGTCATCATCATCATCATCATCATCATCATCATCATCATCATCATCATCATCAAATAAACAACAACAACAAATAAATAAATAAATAACAAGTTATTATATAGTAAAAAGAATATACTTAACGTATACAAAGAAAACAATTAAAACGTTCACATTACATTCAAATATAAGCTTGTATATTAACAGAAAATAATAAAAGCATGTTAGTACGTCATTGTTGATTCATACAAAAAACATTTGAAACTTCTTTAAAATAGTTTTTTAAAATATATAATTTCATTTTTATGTTGACAAATTTTCACTGTCAGTCTACTTGTGTTCTTTTCAATGGAGGAAAATATAAAAACTGAACTGCTAGACGTTTCAGATAATATTAATAACCAAGAATCATTTGTATTATTTGACTTGGATTTTATTTCCCTCTAATTCGTTTTATATTATTTTGTTTTACAACTAGTTTAGACATGGAAACTCAAAATAAAAGAGTATTGACGTCAAAGGAAGCCCTGAAAATCATAATTCAACTCCACGCCAAGCCTGTCAAAAGGTTCAACATTTTTTTCACATTTTTAGCTACCTCTTATAAGGTTTGCCAATGTTGAGGAACATGACAAAAGCCCAACGGACAAAACCCCACCATATAATTAAAAAATACAAAAGCCTAACAGCATAAAATAAATAAATAAAAAACAGATTAAAACAACACTTTTATATTTTACTTTTAATTTCATTATCAATGATGATTTTCAGTATTTTTTTGACAAACATATTTTATTTAATTTTTAAACATTTTTCGGAACTTTTAAAATCAACTGCGAATTTATGCAAAGTTTCGTTATTTTTTTACACGAGTAAAATAAGTTTACAGCGTATTTTGACGTCATTATCATCAATGAATTTTAGTTTTTCCGGTAGTTTAAAAACGATAAATATTTATCATTTTATCATTAGTAGAAGTAATGGAAAATTAATTTGTAAAAAATCTAAAAGAATCGTTTTGGGAATCAGAAATTAGGTTCAAATTTTTCCGATTCCGATATCCAAAAAAGTTCCGATTTTTTCGATTCTTAATTCCGATTCCGAGAACTGCTGCAAAGAAGGGGGGGGCTCCCTTTACCGTGCTAGTAAACCTCTCACACCTGACATTATCCTATATCTCTACAAAGCCACCATTCGCCCATGCATGGAGTATTGTTGCCACATATGGGCTGGTGCATCATCCACTTAATAGGTCCATCACTATCCACCAAGCTCCAGCCCCTATCCCACCGCCGCAATGTTGCTTCCTTGTGCATGTTTTACAAGTACTTCAATGGACTGTGCTTTGAACTTGCTGCTCTGGTGCCCTCACGACATAAATTCACTAGACTTACCTGACAATCTGCCAAATCCCATACATTCACTGTGGAGGTCCCCAGATGCCGAAGAGCTTTCTACTCCAAAATCTTCTTTCCTCGTGCTGCTGGACTCTGGAACTCCCTCCCTGCTCCCTGCTTTCATGACGGTACTGACATGCAGAAATTTAAAACTAATGTAAATAGACATCTCGCTGCACAGTTCTTAATTTAGGTTGACCCCCTCACCCTTTTTCTCAGTAGCCCGTTACATCTACAGTGACGGTCTGTTTTGGTTGTGGGTTAACTATGTTAAAAAAAAGAGAATCGTCCCAACACTATTTTTAGTACCGACATTGCAGAATATTATTTTTATATTCGTTTAGCTGTATGAAATTACATTTATTCAATAACTAACAAGAAATAATAGTTAATTAATAAAAAGTCATTTTTCACAAGCAATATGTAAATACCACATAGTTTCATCGGATGTTCTTCTGGCTTAGCAGGCCGAGAGCAGGATCACGTATAGTGGCGATGGAGAGGCGTTTGTAAAGCAAAATCAATTCACAATGGTCCCCAGTGTGGCGCGTCATCAACAGACGACGACTGTTGATGAAGTCGCGCGTGGCGAGGTCTATTGTTTACTCGTCTTCACAGCGATTCGTTGGAACACAAATCTGTCGAGAAGACCGGCATAGCTTGATTGCTTGCGGTCCTCCGTGGATGCTGCTGCATGCCCAGGGTTTGTTGCTCATGGTCCTCGATAATTGTAGGAAACGGTGAAATAATTTATTTTCCGTATTGAGAGCAGATTATAAAATAAGACCACCCGGGGTACAAAAGTGTTATACTATTTTACTATTTGAATGACTGTAAATACGATTATAATTGTTTTGGTTCGATGATGATGATGATGATGATGATGATGATGATGATGATGATGATGATGATGATGATGATGATGATCTCCTGCATAAAGCTCACGAAGATCGTGCCTCGGGATTGTCTGGTCTGGTGTGCATGAAGCCCTCCTCGTAAGTCGCTGCTATACATTAACCTGCAAGATTGCAGGTTTTACCCCTCCTCCCGACACCATGAGCAGAAAAGCTCAGCGGCTGCATGCGAAGTCGTGGAAGGTTTGATCAAAAGCCCACAAAGGAATGGCGCAGAAGCAACGTTGCCACTTTCACTCCATTGATTTGCGGTTTCGCACCTGACACGCCTTTGCTTGTCACACGCAGAGTCAAAGACGACCAGAGGACAACGAATCCTGATGCCGACTCCTCCTGGACTTTCACCAGAACTCTGTTAGCTGAGTAGCTCTGAAACTAGCACCTTGCCACTGACCCTACCACGGCGAGGAATGGTGGGATTTAGGGGGACTGTTGTTTAAATGCTATAATACACGTTGGAAGAGAAGAGTCAAGTATTTTTAAAACATATTTTCTAACTCTAACGGCTTTTAAGATATCCCCCATAACCATACATATTCTTAAACTACAATAACTACGGTACTTAGATAAGTATATCTCATTTTGATCCAAGGCGGTATAATAATATTGTTAGGTCTTCGTTAGCGCCGGAAGTCCATAAAATGGAAGTATTTCACAAACTCCTCGAGGGTTTTGGATATAGACCTCCATAATCATATATATGCCTGAATCCTTCTTGGATAAATATACTTTCTAAACGTTTTCTTTTCTGTTCTAACGAGGCACCGCTTATCAAGACCCAAAGATCACTCGAGGACAAGGGTTAATGAGTTTGTTAGGTGGACGGTGAGATAACGGTTTGAGGATTGACAACGATGGTTTAAATCGGGCAGAATTTAATTCTTGAAGAGGACGGTTCAACAAGAATTTGTTTACATTGAACTTGAAAACGATCATGTCGTAGTCAACTGGGAAGCAGCCCTGTGGTATTGTTTTTCATGTACAGGTAGTTCTTGGGGGGAAAAATTGCTCATGGTAGTTATGTTTTGAGGTAGAAAGGAAAATTGTTGCAATAGTATTGTAAGGTCTGTGTTCGCGCCTGACATCAATAACGACTTTTTACATTTTGGACTTGATTCATTAAAATAATATAAATGAGAAAATAATATAAATAAGAAATGCTAATGTAGAGTTTAGGACTTACAGACGTATTACCACACGAATCTTGATTGATTTCTGAAAAAAGTACGAATGTGTTCAAAGGCTTTCAAATTCACCGAGAATGGTTTCAATAAATACCAGTGTACTTAAACAACCTCTCAGTCAATTAATACTGAACACATCTAGATCTAAGAGTAATGCAAAGTAAGGGGTTACTCCACGCTACTCCGAAGCTCTCAAATTGGGACACCAGTCGGGAATACGTCTTAGCCAATCAGTCCGACGGTGGCTTTGTTGCTGTCGGACTAAGGTATGGTTCCGTTCACCTTCTCAGACTTTAACTTTTCTCTAAGAAGAGCTTAGTTTATTGAAAATCGCCTGAGGCGCCCCTACCGGGTAATGCTGACGGGGGTGCTCAGACATTTTTTTGTAGGCCAGAGTGCGTTTGTTCTAGTGCGGGCGCTTTTCAAAACTACCCATGACCTTGTGTCTAACCCTCTGGAGAGGAGGTAAATAAACCCATCACCGTGTATAGTTTCATGTTATACCAGGACAGGTTCTATGCACCCCATAGATAGGACCATTACGGAAACTATTACTTCGAATAAGAGCAGACCTAGGACTAACGCCAACTAAAATGTTACAACACACTCTACGAAATTCTTCAATTTGGTGCCTCACCACTGGCGGATACAGTTTCGTGTCATACTCAGGACAGATTCTATGTAAGCCATAGATGACACTAGCAGGTACTGTTATTTTGTGTGAAAGTGGACCTGGGAGTATCTGTAACTAACAGTGTTAATCTACACTCTACGAAGTACCTGATTGGGTCTTTACCAACGTACCAAGTTCGCGTCCTACCCAGAACGGGAAAGGGTTATCTTAAAATATTAATCTAATTTATTGGAAGAAACAAAAACTTGCGCGCGACAGACAAGACGATGCCGGTGTGCATATGAAAACCAGTGCAAAACTTTATGCCCATGTGTCTTTTTCGGACTAATTCTTTTTGTCATAATTTGCATATTACGTGGTTTTATTTGAGGCAGCGAAACATCAGATATGAACAGATGGGCGCAATTTGCACCAAAGAAATGGAGAGTCATCGGATTTCACGGATATCAATTGAATAAGTTTGTCAAGAAAATACAAGCAATATTTCTTGCCCGTTAGCTGCTGCCATTATGCAATTATTATTATTATTATTATTATTATTATTATTATTATTATTATTATTATTATTATTATTATTATTATTATTATTATTGTTGTTGTTGTTATTGTTGTTGTTGTTTTTTGTTGTCGTTGTTGTTGTTCAAGTTTCAAGAAAGTAAAACCGCATTCTTTATGTCAATACTGCCGACGTCTTCAAGCTGAAAGACATGTTCGGTTTTGGGGGTGAGTTTCGTTTTTGGCTGTAAATCCCAGACGCCAAACCCACGCCTAGTAACAAGATGACTTCATGGGTGAGATCTGACAGCATTTCCCTGGAAGACAAATTGCCGCGATTATTCACGAAGTCTCTGGACAATTCTCTATTCAGAAAAGCAAAACAAAAAACAAAAACTAACAAAAAACACACACACACAAAACACGTTACGAATCCTGACCAGCACAAGCAACTGATCTATATACAAACAACGAACGAATAGGTGGCGGCAGTTTGGATGTAGGGGCTTAGGGATGCAGAGGGGCAGCAGTCGGAAACGGTTATGTTTATCTTAGTCTTAGACTGTATCATTCAGTGACCCCCTTTTTATGGGCTGTCGACAAATTAGGAGCGTGGGGATAAGGGATGTCGTTGATGGTGAGATATTGACTTTTGTGAAAAACTGCTCTCTTAGGTGCGTTTTTTTGTTCTGTTTAAATTATCATTTTCCGTGTTTTTATTAGTAGGGGAACCTGTCGCGGGGGTGTAGGATTAGTCTAATGGATGCCGGCTCAGACTGCGGAATCGGCTATTCCGAGACCGAATCCTAGCAGACTGTTTGTTATCTAAATAATAAAACGGTAAGGCAATTTTATGTCCATACGTACGTCGTCACCTTCCACCCCTAAAAAAATGTTAGTTTCATCTGATGACGAGTTCTGCGTCGAATGTGAAACGCGAATTAAAATATACTTTATCGGGCTAAGATAAAAGTGTAATATCCGCTCATCCCAAAAATGGTACAGTATCGTGGGGTTTTCGTTAGCGCCGGACGTCCATAAGAATGAAAATATGTCACAAACTCCTGCAAGGGTTTTTGGGATAGACTCCTATAGCCTGATATATGTTGAAACTGCATTAGCCAGACTACTTAGATGTGTATGTTTCAGTGTGAACAAAGGTAGTACAATATTATCGTGGGGTTCGCGTTCGCGCCGGATGCCCACATAACGGAAATATTTTTAAGCATGGCAGCAATATAAAACATATGAAGGATACAACCGTTGAATTTCCACGGGTCCCGCTAATTACGCATTAATACCCTTTGGAAATGTATTACGCGATACTTTAGACCAGGTGTAATGGATAAAAAAGCAACTTGTATTCAGTTAATAGTACCTTACGTATCATATACAAGCGATGGTATAACTGTGACTGTAACGACATTTGCCAAGGTTGAGGGGTTGAGCCGGCCCCCAATCAGTTCACCGTATCTCGCGTCAAAGCGGTCCTCCCCCGCCAACTAGTAGCTAAGTCCTTCCATTCCCGGTTCCAGTGATGGACATCCAAAAACGCGATGACCAGCCACCAGTTCCGTGTCTGTCCTCACTGGTCCTTTCTAAGTCTTCGGTCATCCTCCTCTGCGCGTTTTCCGGTCGGTGGATGCGATTGGAGATACCACCTTACGGATGAATTCTTCCTCAGGACGTTGAAGAATGTGACCAAACCAACGAAGTCTCCTTTTAACAAGAGTCTCTGTGATGCCGGTGGTGTTGTATCAAGCACGGATAGTGCGGTTTAGCAGTTGGTAAGGGAGACCCATACATAGGATGCCTCAGAGGGCGGTGTGCCTCGGCTTTAAACAACCAACAATGTTTGCTGGACCTCTAAACAGAAGAGATGGCGACAGATCAATAAAACAAATTCTGTTTTATTTTAAATAAAATGTAAGTCACGTATATATCTCTATTTATATAAAACTAGCATGAAGAGTCGACGTTGCTCGGGATTGAAATAGAATCACTAATATTACCTTTGCACTATTCTCATAACACTATATTACTTTATTTGTTTTTTTATTACACCCCTCTTCAGTTTCGTCCCCTAATATAGTCGGAAGAAGCTATAATGTTGGAAAACCCTTTAATTGATTTAAAAAAATAACGAAAAGATAACATTTCGTCGTCTTTAATCAAACATGTGTCAATCATGATTTGCTGCATAAATATACATACATGTATAAATATAAACACACATATACACACACACACACACACATATATATATATATATATATATATATATATATATATATATATATATATATATATATATATATATATATATTCTTTTTTATGATATTTCACCCCAAACAAGGCAGGACGCCACTGTAGACGTAAGGGGCTACTGATAATTGGGAAATAGGTTTAGGGTGTCATTCTAAGTTGTAAGCTGTGCAGCGAGATGTCTGTTTACATTAGTGTTAAACCTCTGCATGTCGGTACTGTTGATGAAACAGGGGACAGGTAGGGAGTTCCAGAGGCCAGCAGCACGAGGAAAGAAGCTATTGGAGACGGAGGCTCTCCGTCATCTGGGGACCTCCACAGTGAATGGATGGGATTTAGATGACTGTCAAGTTGGTCTAGTAAATTTACGTCGTATTCTAAAGAAGCTTTGAGTCATTTTAAACAAAGAAAGAAAATACAGTTTAAATTCCCAGGAATACTAACTAAATCCAAACTATCGCAGACTTAGCACTTGCATAAGCCGACTTACCGCTAGAAAATTTACAAATAAGAAAAAGGGGATTCAAGTATCTAACAGTGAAACAAAAACAGGGGACCTTAACTTGAACTGTGGAATATCAAAAGGGGATTAGCAGCTGCATTTGCATATATATGCAACTCCCCGCATATACACTTATGTGCTGACTTCTTCTTCACATATATATTTACTCACTTACTTATAAACCACCTACTACAAATAAGGTAATTTAACCACAAATAAAAATTTTAACAAATAAACATAATTTACACATCCATACAAAATATAGATATTTCAACCCCTTTTCTTCCAATTTACCTTCAAACCATCAACACAATCCTGAATGAAACCACATTTTACTTATCTCTCACCTGAAATTATATATATATATATATATATATATATATATACTGACCCACCAATGCTTTTGAATGGACGACCAGTTTTTCTTAAACTTGGAGCATGCCAATGATTTCTTCGTTCTACAACCAGAATTTGAATTCATAACTGCCAACAGCATCATCGCGGATACACCCATAACAACGACATTATATCAACAAACTAAAACAAGTTTGTTTATTTTTGTTTGTGTTTTTGAAGAAAAAAAATGACACAATACTGGTCAACTCTGATGATAGAATATTATTACGAAATTAATAAGATTAAAGTAAAAAAAAATCTTGCATTGATAAATGCTTCTATTTTAAATTTTATAATATATATATATATATATATATATATATATATATATATATATTGTGTGTGTGTGTATTTAGACAGCACTTTTGATTTAGATCTACATTGTTAAAGATAACAAAATTCTTCCGTTTTTTATTTATTTCAATTTTTATAGTGATATTTTACGTACTAAAATCAAACAAGAATATATATGTTCCATATGTTTTCGATATGTTTTTCA
Organism: Sepiola atlantica; assembly: GCA_963556195.1. Classification (NCBI taxonomy): domain Eukaryota; kingdom Metazoa; phylum Mollusca; class Cephalopoda; order Sepiida; family Sepiolidae; genus Sepiola; species Sepiola atlantica. The sequence continues at coordinate 128,167,140 of OY744518.1, forward strand.
ATATTTATAGTGATATTTTACGTACTAAAATCAAACTAAAATATCTATGTTCCATATGTTTTCGATATGTTTTTCAATATTTATAGTGATATTTTACGTACTAAAATAAAAAATGTGTATGTTCCATATGTTTTCGATATGTTTTTCAATATTTATAGTGATATTTTACGTACTAAAATCAAACAAAAATACCTATGTTCCATATGTTTTCGATATGTTTTTCAATATTTATAGTGATATTTTACGTACTAAAATAAAAAATATCTATGTTCCATATGTTTTCGATATGTTTTTCAATATCTATAGTGATATTTTACGTACTAAAATCAAACAAAAATATCTATGTTCCATATGTTTTCGATATGTTTTTCAATATTTATAGTGATATTTTACGTACTAAAATAAAAAAATATCTATGTTCCATATGTTTTCGATATGTTTTTCAATATCTATAGTGATATTTTACGTACTAAAATCAAACAAAAATACCTATGTTCCATATGTTTTCGATATGTTTTTCAATATTTATAGTGATATTTTACGTACTAAAATAAAAAATATCTATGTTCCATATGTTTTCGATATGTTTTTCAATATTTATAGTGATATTTTACGTACTAAAATAAAAAATATCTATGTTCCATATGTTTTCGATATGTTTTTCAATATTTATAGTGATATTTTACGTACTAAAATAAAAAATATCTATGTTCCATATGTTTTCGATATGTTTTTCAATATTTATAGTGATATTTTACGTACTAAAATAAAAAATATCTATGTTCCATATGTTTTCGATATGTTTTTCAATATTTATAGTGATATTTTACGTACTAAAATAAAAAATATCTATGTTCCATATGTTTTCGATATGTTTTTCAATATTTATAGTGATATTTTACGTACTAAAATAAAAAATATCTATGTTCCATATGTTTTCGATATGTTTTTCAATATTTATAGTGATATTTTACGTACTAAAATAAAAAATATCTATGTTCCATATGTTTTCGATATGTTTTTCAATATTTATAGTGATATTTTACCTACTAAAATAAAAAAATATCTATGTTCCATATGTTTTCGATATGTTTTTCAATATTTATAGTGGTATTTTACGTACTAAAAAAAAAATATCTATGTTCCATATGCTTTCGATTCGAACGTTTTCGATTCTTCGTTGAATCATCGTCAGGTGAAAAAAGCAAATGAACAAAAAAACTGAGGAAAAGAAGAGAATTTAAAAATATAGCCAATAAACAGATACGAGAAGTCAGTTAGATGCTAAAGGAACGTTTATACGCTGTTCTCAAAAAGACGTTAACAATTGAAACTCCGGGACGCCAGATGTCACAGGATAAAATTGTATTACGATAAGCATTTTACAATGTTGTTACTGGTATGATACTTAATGTTATTAATTGTAGGTTGTTGGCTTTTTAGCGAATTCTATATGTACGCGATTCTAGGCTGAATCTACGAACTGCATTCGAGCCTATGCGACCGCTTGCAACCGCCACTCCTGCACTGATGAGTGTAGAAAGCCCGAAACAACGTCGTCTGTAGGTATAAAATATTTAAATATATATATATATATATATATATATATATATATATATATATATATATATATATATATATATATAGTAAGCTATGAACATATATTTATAGCAATTAAGCTACACAGAGATGTTTTATACCCGTAAGGAACCGTCAGGCTAGAATGCATGGAATTTGTGTTACCGTGTGTTTTCATATATACACGTGGTGTTTAGTTAAGCTAGCTCACCAATCAGATTCTTTGTTACTCCCTCCTCCGGGATAATGTTTTCATTGGCCAATGGCAAGGCTTCTCTCAAAGAAAGGTTTGGCTGACTTTTACTTCGTCTTCTTTTATTCTATTTTGTACGGGAGTGGCGCACCATTTTGTGAATGTGTCGAATTAATAGGTAACTTTATATATATATATATATATAAATATATATATATATGTATATATATTTACATATATATACATATAACGAGAATATATATATATATATATATATATATATATATATATATATATATAAAGATAGATACAAGAAGAGGGATAAACATGTACGAATGACAAATTTATTGCAATTTCAATTGTTCAATGCAAGGTATACTCGTTAATAAAATTATGTTTATTATTCTTTCCTTAAGTCAAGGCTTTTCAAAGATCAAAATCTTATCATCAGAGGAATAACATAGATAGATAAGTTGGCAGTGGAAAAGCCAAAATTAAAAATTTTGTATGAAAAAGATATGGGGTCTGTCCAGTTGGTAATTGTCCGTTGATGAAGTGTCCAATGCAAAGAGATTTACAGATGGAAACAGAGGGTTTTCGTGAAGGCAGCATGGAAAAGAGTTCAAGAATGAAGTAAATCCAATAGTGAGATGTTGAGTTCAAATCGTAGGTGGAGCGCACTTATTCTACTTTATTCTCTCTCTCTCTCCCCCTCTCTCCCTCTCTCTCTCTCTCTATATATATATATATATATTCTCGTTATTTATTGTAAATGTTTGTCTGTTGCATTATATTCAACAATATTTCTGAGATATGGTTTTGTGGCGGATGTGTTTGGAACTGTTGTTACCATTTTGATTTTGTTATTGTTCTTCTTCCTGTTGTGTGTGTGTTCTTTAAATTATGTATACTCTGTTGAGCTCAACTCTAAATTTGTCGTTTAGTAGTATTTCTGTTATTCTACACTTCTATTTCTGTTATTCAACCCTTCTATTTCTGTTATTCTACCCTTCTATTTCTGTTATTCTACCCTTCTATTCATGTTATTCTACCCTTCAATTTCTGTTATTCTACCTTTCTATTTTTGTTATTCTACCCTTCAATTTCTGTTATTCTACACTTCAATTTCTGTTATTCTACCTTTCTATTTTTGTTATTCTACACTTCAATTTCTGTTATTCTACACTTCTATTTCTGTTATTCTACACTTCTATTTCTGTTATTCTACCCCTCTATTTCTGTTATTCTACCCTTCAATTTCTGTTATTCTACCCTTCTATTTTTGTTATTCTACACTTCTATTTCTGTTATTCTACCCTTCTTTTTCTGTTATTCTACTCTTCTATTTCTGTTATTTTACCCTTCTATTTATGTTATTATACTCTTCTATTTCTGTTATTCGACCCTTCTATTTCTGTTATTCTACACTACTATTTCTGTTATTCTACCCTTCTATTTCTGTTATTCTACCCTTCTATTTCTGTTATTTTACCCTTTTATTTCTGTTATTCTACACTTGTCTTTCTGTTATTCTACTCTTCTATTACTGTTATTCTACCCGTCTATTTCTGTTATTCTACCCTTCTTTTTCTGTTATTCTACCCTTCTATTTCTGTTATTCTACCCTGTTATTACTGTTATTCTACCCTTTCTTTTTCTGTTATTCTACCCTTCTATTTCTGTTATTCTACCCTGTTATTACTGTTATTCTACCCTTCTTTTTCTGTTATTCTACCCTTCTATTTCTGTTATTCTACCCTTCTATTACTGTTATTCTACCCCTCTATTTCTGTTATTCTACCCTTCTATTTCTGTTATTCTACCCTTCTATTACTGTTATTCTACCCGTCTATTTCTGTTATTCTACCCTTCTATTTCTGTTATTCTACCCTTTCTATTACTGTTATTTTACCCTTTTATTTATGTTATTCTACCCTTCTATATCTGTTATTCTACCCTTCTATTCTTGTTATTCTACCCTTCTTTTTCTGTTATTCTACCTTTCTATTTCTGTTATTCTACCCTTCTATTTCTGTTATTCTACCCTTTTATTTCTCTTATTATACTCTTCTATTTTTATTATTCTACCCCTTTATTTTTGTTATTCGAGCCTTCTATTTCTGTTATTCGACCCTTCTATTTCTGTTATTCTACTCTTCTATTTCTTTTTTTTTACCCTTCTATTTCTGTTATTCTACCGTTCTATTTCTGTTATTCTACCCTTCTATTTCTGTTATTATACCCTTCTATTTCTATTATTCTACTCTTCTATTTCTGTTATTCTACCGTGGTATTTCTGTTATTCTACCCTTTTATTTCTGTTATTCTAACCTTATATTTCTGTTATTCTACACTACTCTTTCTGTTATTCTACTCTTCTATTTCTGTTATTCTACCCTTCTATTTCTGTTATTCTACCCTTTTATTTCTGTTATTCTACTCTTTTATTTCTGTTATTCTACCCCTCTATTTCTGTTATTCTACTCTTCTATTTCTATCATTCTACCTTTCTATTTTTTTATTCTACCCTTCTATTTCTGTTATTCTACCCTTCTATTTTCATCTAAAGCTTCAATACCATTACATCTTTATTACGCTTTCTCACATAAGCCTATATGCTTTGTGAAGCTTGTATGTTGAGGTGTTATTTAATGTAGATGTGACGCTTTCTAATATTAACGTCTGTATCAAATGTGTTTCATTTGACACATTTTATGCGCATATAACGTCGCTTAGTGGTCACACCTGCGTCGCGAATGGGTCGGTGTGTTCATAGTTTATGTTGTAGTAGTCCTCGTGTTTTCATCGCTGAACGCGCAAATAAAATGGTCGCATTTTTATTCTAAATGCAACGAAGCATCCCAATGCGACTCTCTGCTCATCGGTTAGCTTCTCATGCTGTAGTTTACAATATCGTTCACGTTTTGATTAAAAATAGCGTCTGCCTCACTAAACGCGTAAATTAAATGGACGTGTCTAAAAGTAGACGCGTCCAAGCATCTTTATTAGAGGCTCTGACAGTAGGACTGTCTGTTAGGTTAACATTTCGAATAAAATTTTCGTTGGTCTGTGACGTTGAAGCTTTAAATAGCATTTTCGTTGGTCTGTGAGGTTGAAGCTTTAAATAGCATTTTCGTTGGTCTGTGACGTTGAAGTTTTAAATAGCATTTTCGTTGGTCTGTTACGTTGAAGTTTTAAATAGCATTTTCGGCGCTAAACGCGTAGATCAAATGGACGCATGTTAAAGGATACCCGGCTTTGTTTTTTCCCGCGCTTTTAACTTGTTAAGGATTTTGAGAAACTTTGCGATTCTTTCAAGTCGAATCTCGTTTTTATTGTATGAGTTACCATTTCTGGCACTTTCTTCGAATTAGATATCGCAGAGGTTATCGAGTATCAGTGAACCACTTACAAGTCTGACGACTTGAGTCTGATATTCCCGTTTTTTTTTTTTGTCTAAAGAAACATGAAAAGAAGGAGGCAACTCGACTTTTCGAAGAGTAAGATTAAACTTAAAAATAAAAGAAGGGAAATCAAGTACTCTTGGCTGGATACTTGACCTGATATTGCTGATTTCGTGTGTGTGTGTGTGTGTGTGTGTGTGTAGTTCGATGTAATCGAAACTCGTCTAATATTGTACACCTCTGTCTAATTATTCTACAGCTAGGGGAAAAATCATAGAAAATAGTCTAGTAGGACCTCCTCTTCATCAACTGAAGACAAAACAGATAAAGTGAAGCATCAGAACAGATACTACACCTTAGTCCCAGTTAAAAGAGTCTGGTATACCCTACTATTTAAACGTAATATTAGGGAGGATATATGGAAGCAATAGCTTTCTCCAGAGGATTAGCGAAAGTGATGCACTATCCTCAACAGAACTCGAACCTGGCACGCCGATTCCACAGTCCACGCTTGTAACCACTACACCACATCACTTGCACTCTTATCATACACATATACAGGGAATCTGTTAAAGGCTGGACACATAGGTATGAAAAGGAAATCAGTTGGGATTTAATTGCTTCTCACTGCATTAAGATGCAGCACAAGGCTGGAAGGTAGGGGAGAACCAGCTCCCTCGAAGAGGCACCTTGCTCAGGTGGAAAAAAATAGCTGAGAATGCACCCGTCGGCATTCTCTGATAAGGGCAATTCATGCGATCGATAATATAGCACCCCTCATTATTTCGGGAGAGGGTAATGCTTAGGGGGTTGTACATTCTAGGATTGAGCCGAACTGTACCTCATTCCGATCATGTCAACCCCTAGGTTGCCAGAATGATACCAAGGAGAACCTTCAATTACTGGCAAATATACAATTATCCTATGCGTCTAGACTTTATGGACATTCTGTAGCAACGCGCGAACGATTTCGTGTGTGTCTGTGTGTCGTTCGATGTTTTCTTCTTTTTTTTTTCTTTTTTTACTAATGGTTCACCACTTATCAAGGCCCGGGGGTTACTCGAAGATAAGGGTTAAAGAGATCGTTATTTGGACGCTGATCGCTTCCATGAGAGGACCGGAAGCAATGCATGGAATGGGCTGGAGATTACTTAAGATGAATTGATTATTTAAGAGGACGCTCAACAAGTATTTGATACACGTCCTCTCCAGGAGGTTAGACACAGGGTCTGGTGTGGGTTTTGATGAAAGTGTTTTAGTGGAACGAACTGCATTCGAACCTGGCACACCCAGGTGCTCAGTCCGCGTCGGATGCTCAATAAGTAATTGTTCACATTAGACTTGAAAAAACAACACAACAAGCAGACTCGCAGGTGAGATTTCTAGAAAAGAAACTTTGTTCATGGAAGTTTCGTTTGGTTTTTGATGAAGCGAGAGAGAGACAGAGGGTAGAGAGATGGATAGAGATAGATAGATAGAGAGAGAGAGAGCGAGTGAGAGAGAGAAAGAAAGGATAGTTCTTTGCTGTAGTTTTTGTCAGACGAGTTCTTACTGTGAATGTTTTACTCGACACTTGTTTAATATTAAACATCAAGTTTAGCTATTATATTGCGTTTAAAATCTGTACAAATTGATTAAAAAAAACAGTTAAGATTTACTTGCTTCCATTGGCAGCAAGATTTGGCACAAGGCCAAGAAAGTAGGGGAAAAACTCCTTCGAGGGGGGGAAGGGGCTCTGTGTTAAACGAGGGAACGCTGACGGGTCTGTTCTCGGCTATCTTTGAACTTAACCAGAGTGCCATTCACCTAGGCGTGTTGAACCGGATTCCTCCGAAGTAGAAAGTTTCTAGGGAATATCAAATTCACAAGCGGTCCCCAGTCGCATGTATATCTCGGTTAGGGTAGATGACGACGTTAGCTTTTTGCCGTTCTTGCACGGAGGTGTCAACGTCCTCCTACATAAAGCGCCTGTTATTCCGAAATGGTCACCCACCTGGCACTGACCAGGTTCAACGTTGCTTAACTTCGATGATCAAACGAGAACCGACGTGTTAACGTGATTATGTCTGGCGATCCCCCTTTCCAAAAGAAGGAGATAATGCTCGAGAAGATATGGTTTCTAGGACCGAACCGAATCATATATCATTCCAACATAGAAAGGTCTGATGGTTCATGGCAATCCCTATGTTGCCAGAATGACGCCAAGGTTAGTATTTTATTTTCCTCCAGGTTGTTAGACATAAGGTCAGGCGGGGAACGAACTAGAATCGAACCCGGCACGCTCAGTTCCTCAGTCTGTTAACCACATAGCCTCCGTGCCATCCACAATGTAAGCATGACACTGGCGAATATCCAATTATCTTGTGCCCAGACTTTACAGACACCTGTATTTGTTTCTCTGTTAGTATGCTTCTCTTTCTTTGCTCAATACGCAAGTAGATCTAGATAGTAAGTTATGAAAATATATTTATGGCAATTAAGCTACACAGAGGCTTCCGCGTTTAGCCTGAGGATTCCGTACAGGGATGAAACGCAGAAGCCTCTGTGTAGCTTAATTGCCATAAATATATTTTCATAACTTACTATATATATATATATATATATATATATATTTTATACGTACATAAAAGTAATCCATGGACAGCCGTCATCAGCATGGTTAACTTAGACAGAGATCGAACCTTCGATATTGATGTCTATAGTCACGCGTTCTACCACTGGACCAAGACGCTCTGTCTAGATATATGTACGATTTTTATCACCTAAATATTTAATGTATTTTTTATGTAGTAATTTTTATAGGTGATTGTAGCGTTTGTTGTTTTTTTGCTTACTATTATTTCGCTTGTCTCACTTCCTAAGTGATAAGGATGCAGAAAATTGTATTATTCGTTGCCCTTACTTTCATAGGACGAATTTTTCGTTAATATATATTTTTATATATTTTATACGTACATAAAAGTAATCCATGGAGACGTGTTTCTGGCTCACAGCCGTCATAAGCATGGCTAACTAATATATATTGTTACAAAATGTAGGGAGAGCTATCGGGATTCGAACTCACGACTCCGGTTTACGGAGAGAGATAGGATTCATTTCCGCATATTTATACACGACCGAGAAATTATCATAATGCGACTCGAATGACGTCAGAAAAAGAGATAAAAAAAGAGAGAGTGAAGAAAAAAACTTCAGCCGCACGCGGAGCCGCACGCGGAGCCGCACGCGGAGCCGCACGCGGAGCCGCACGCGAAGAAGAACAGTCGACAGGAAGTTAACGCGACACAGAGGACGAAGGATGCCGGCAAGGAAGTAAGTTAGCTGCCGGGTTAAGACGGACATATTTTGAGGACAACTATAGTCAGTCTTCCCGAGTACCTCTACGCTGAACGGGGAAAAAATGAACAACCGTCGACAAGAAAGTCGCGAGGAAAGGCTGGGGCCTTTTGTAAATGGAATTTGAAAATGGAATTATAGCTGCCCTCGGCTCGGGCGAGACGAGCCTGTTGAAAATGGAATTATAGCCACCCTCGGCTCGGGCGAGACGAGCCTGTTGAAAATGGAATTATAGCCGCCCTCAGCTCGGGCGAGACGAGCCTGTTGAAAATGGAATTATAGCCGCCCTCGGCTCGGGTGAGACGAGCCTGTTGAAAATGGAATTATAGCCGCCCTCGGCTCGGGCGAGACGAGCCTGTTGAAAATGGAATTATAGCCGCCCTCGGCTCGGGCGAGACGAGCCTGTTGAAAATGGAATTATAGCCGCCCTCGGCTCGGGCGAGACGACCCGCTGAACTAAGCGGAGAAAAAGTAACCAGCCAGGAATTGTTTTTCCTGAGAAAAAAAATGTATTTCAAAACTACAAGTGCAAGGAGGTACGGCTACGACGACATGCCGGAAGTATCTACTCTAAATCGAACAATGCATCCAGTTGTAAGTAACAACCTGAATGTTACTTCACGGACATTCGCCCCCTAGGGCTGTTATATATATATGTATATTTTTGTGTAGAAATGAATCCTGCTACTATAGGGATAGGATAGACAATCCCCCCTCTTCTTAAGAATATACTTTTGTTTTGATGTTTTATTTTGTTTTGTTTTATAGATACACTCCCTTTTTTTTCTAGTATACATTTTTATTAAATAAATGAATATAAATTTCATCATAATGCCTTTTGTCGTTTCTTCGCATCTTTTGTTTGTTTCCTGACGGTATTTTATATTGGAGAAATCCCCATCCCATATCACGTTTTATTTGAACCTGGGATGAAACGAGCCACTCCGGACTTTTTAAAAACTTTTTTAAAAACTTTTTTCTTATCATTGTCACGTAATGTCTTTCGGTGGTCCCGACCGGCGGCATTCGTGACAATATATATATATATATATATATATATATATATATATATATATATATATATATATATATATATATATATATATATATGGGGTGGGGTATGTGGGTGTGTGGGGTGTATTTAGACAGTATTCTTCCATTTATACAAACATTGTTAAACATAGCATAATTATACCGCTTGATTTTCTGTTGTTTTAGTTTTTCAATTTTCCTAATGATCTTTTTTGTCTCAAAATAAAAAATAAATAATAAATGTTCCGTATGTATCACGAACGTTTTCGATTGATTACCGAATCATCTTCAGATGACAAAAAAAAAAAAAAAAAAAAAAGCTGGAGAGAAGATGCCAATTTCAAAAAACAGCCGAGAACGCGCACGTGAAGTCAGTTAGACACGAAAATGATGAACCAGTGCAGATTCAAGAGAGAGGTTTACAATTTGAATTCCGGGACACTAGAATTAGCGTCACAGGATGAAATTTTTTATGGAAATCGCTCCAGACAAGACATGAAGCCACTTGATATAAGGAGCTAACAAGAACAAACATGGATATATCTATTGGCCTTAGTCCTGAAAAGATCAAGGTTATAGGAAGAAAGAAAACAGTCAGCAGGTAGAGAGTTCCACAAGCCTGCGGTACTTGGAAAGAAGGTACTGGAATAGGAAGTTGTATTACAATAGGGTATCAAAGCAGCGAATTGATGGAGACCACTAGACCAACGAGTCAAACGAGCTAGAACAAAAGAAGCGGGGAATAGATCACATAATTCTGAAGAACACATGCCATAATAGAAAAGACTGAGACTAGCAACATTACGTCTGTGAGAAAGAGTGTGCAGAAAAAAAGAAGGGGTAGGATGAATTAAATTGCAGATACGTTTCTGCACCTTATTAAGAACCCTCAAATGGGACAGAGATTCACCAGGCCAAATATGACAACAGTACTTCATTTAATTACGTTAAGCATTTTTAAATGTTGTTATTGGTTTTAGACGTAAGGTTGCTGGGTTTATTGAAGATAGCTTCGACTATTTAAACATTTTCTAAATTGGTTTCAGTAAATATTCTTTTCGTATTATTAACTGCAATTTGTCTTAAATCAGAGGGAGGCAGTTATGTTTTTGAAAATGCTGGTGAATTGAACTAAAGTTTATAAGGGGCGGCGGAATAGGTTAGTCGTGAAATTGTTAGCGTCTCTCCTGGAACTACACTGGTTCGTTCTTTTGATGTCTATCTGTAAGGTTAGTGGGTGATACCGCAACAGAATGCGCGATAATTAAGAAAACAAAACAATAAAAGCATATTATTTATTAATATATGTATTACATGTTGTTCTGATCTTCCATCATGCATATATTAATATATATATATATATATATATATATATATAGATATATATATATATATATATATATATATATATATATATATATATATATATATATATATATATATATATATAGTCTTGGAAGTTTCTCAACCATTCAAACTATAAAACAAAACAAAAGAAAACCCTTAAGTCCCAAGTCGTTCAGTGGAAAATCACTCATGTACGTCAATTTAAATGTTACAGTTATTATATAAGTTTGCTTCTAACATTATTTAAGGGATCATCAGTTGTTTACCATGAAAAACTGTTTCGGGAATTTATATATATATATATATATATATATATATATATATATATATATATATATATATAGTTTTAGAGTGAAATGAATTCCAGAAGGAAATCAAAGTATGACAGCTCAATGTAATAAATAGAGCAAGAATAAAATAAAATAAAGTAACACGGAATTACATAATCATAATTTATTTCGACCTACGCTTGGATGCTTGAATAAGACCGTAGGGTCGAAATAAATTGCACCGGTAATTATGTGATTCAGTGTTACTTTATTTTTATATATATATATATATATATATATATATATATATATATATATATATACACACACACACACACAGATGAAAGAAGAGAATAAAGATTGTGGAAATACAAAATCTATTACGCCCTCAGTTGTTCAAAGCAAGGTATATTTAATTAAAGAATATTTGTTTTTCCATTCCTTACGCCATGTCTTTTCAAAGAATGGATTCTTAACATCAGAGTAATATGAAGAGATAAGTTGGTAAAAGAAATACTAAAAGTCATAATTTGAAAAGATGTAAATACAAATATGATAGAGACATTATAGGAATAAAATGTAGAAAATGGCCAAAGAAAAAAGATTGAAACTATGAGAAAAAATTCATCGTTGAAAGGGTCACGAAGAATGCAGCAGTGGATTACAAAAGGTAGTAGATTCACACACACACACACACACACACACACACACACACACACACACACACACATATATATATATATATATATATATATATATATATAAAACATCACGAAAGAGGCAAAATGCCTTCATAAAAACAATGTGTTAGATGCAGATATTAAAATCAAAATCAAAAATCAAAATATATATTTTTTTCTTTTTCATCTTGACTTTTTTATCTAATAATTTCGCCTGGTATAACAGGCCTCGTTAGAGCTTTAGGCAAATAAAAGGTATTACAGGACCGGCGGGACAGTTAAAAAAGTGGGGGGTGCTCTCCTAAAAAGTGTGGGGGCCTGGTTAAACACATGCATATATAACTTCATTATTGATAACCGTAAAGTAGGGGGGGCTCAAGTAAAAAAGTGTGGAGGGGGTGGGGCTCGAGCCCTCCTGCCCCCCCCCTGGTGCCGCCGTCCATGTATTAACCTTATTTTTTCGTAACAATCCTTCCTGGTCTTCTAGAAGTGACGTTCGATGTTGTGTGGACTAACGGTGTCAGTGTCCCTTTTAAATTGAACTTAAATCGCGCATGGTCGCTGATAGGTATACATTTGGGAAAGTTCATTTTTTAAGCATCTTTAAAATTTTAAACATAAATAAAGAGGGAAAATGCCTTCATAAAAACCATGTGTGAGATGCAGATAATTTATTAAAATCAAAATCAAAAATCAAAATATATATTTTTTCTATTTCATCTTAACTTTTTAATCTAATAATTTCGCCTGATATAACAAGCCTCGTCAGAGCTTTAGGCAAATAAAAGGTATTTACCTTAGTTTTTCGTAACAATCCTTCCTGATAAAGATGCTTAAAAAAATGAACTTTCCCAAATGTATACCTACCAGCGACCATGCGCGATTTAAGTTCAATTTAAAAGAGACATTTACACCGTTAGTCCACACAACATCGGACGTTAATTCTAGAAGACCAGGAAGGATTGCTATGTGTCTAAAGCTCTGACGAGGCCTTTTATATCAGGCGAAATTATTAGATAAAAAAGTGAAGATGAAAAATAAAATAAAATATATTTTGATTTTTGATTTTGATTTTAATAAAAAATATCTGCATCTAACACCTTTTTTTTATAAAGGCAGTTTGCCTCTTTCTTTATGGTTAAAATTTTAAAGATGCTTAAAAAATGAACTTTCCCAAATTTATATATATATATATATATATATATATATATATATATATATATATATATATGATTGTAAATATTTGTTTATCTACATACGTATACGTTTCATTCTTCCGGAATCATCGGTGTAGATATAATTATTCAATCCGGTCGCAGGATTCGAAAGTTTCATATATATATATATATATATATATATATATATATATATATATATATATATATATATATATATATATATATATATATATATATAGTGTGTTAAAGTGAAATAAATTCCCGAAGGAAATCTGAGTATGAGAGCTTAATGTAATAAACAGAGCAAGAATAAAATAAAATATAGTAACACATAATCACCGGTCCAATAATTTATTTCGACCCTACGGTCTTATTCAAGCATCCAAGCGATGCGATTTCATTTTTCAAAAATATAATCGCATCGCTTGGATGTTTTAATAAGGCCGGAGGGTCGAAATAAATTATCGCATCGGTGATTATGTGATTCCGTGTTACTTTATTTTATTATATATATATATATATATATATATATATATATATATATATATATATTATAACAATATCAGTCTCATGATGAGTAAAAGTAATTCTCAGAACTGAAAAGTTTTGCACCGCTTTTATGTCCTCTTACGAAAATTAAAATCAAGATATAATGATAATAAATCTTATGTCAAGAATCCTTGTCTTAATTTTGATCAAGATTCTAAAAAATGTCTCAAATCTAAGGCATGGTCTTAAAGGGTTTTAGGCTAGAATCAAAATTAAGGGAATATTGATCAATTTGAATGTAAATCTGAAATATTTGAATTTTCAAATAGGATGTTGTGTCTATATTATTCCCTGTAAAAAAGCCTATTTGGAAACTTACATTTTGGGTGATATTTATTAATTGGTGTCTAGTACCGAAAGTAAAGAATTATCAAAACATAGGAGGCGTATGAATTTTCCCGAAGTACTTCTACCCTGATTTGAACCCCTTTGCATGAAAGTAAATCAAGCTAAATATAGCACACATTACGATCTCTTACGCCTGGCAGCGTGTGAAATATATTGTTATTAGAGCCTAGTAGCACTGGGTCGATTGTCAGCCGAGATTAAAGCTCTTTTATCTGCAATCAGATCCCTTGAGCTATGTCATTTGTAATGCGCAGTTTGTCTTCGCTTAATTCCGTTAAAATTACTGATGAAGATTGTCAAATTTAATCTGCCGCCAGAATAAACGTGTCACTATTAAATCTGGGGTTGATAAATCGTTACTGAATCATGCTGGTGCTTATGGGTCTAACGATTCTTAAAGGCGTGCTTTAATTAAAGAAATCGATCCGTATAATTGGTTTCCTCTTCTATTGTTTCATCATTGTTTAATATGCTTATCAGGTATTAGAATGTGAATAACTCCCACAACTCGTCGGCTTAACTACATTTTTGTGGGGGCCGTTAAAAAAGAATAGGTGTAGAACTTTTATCTACATACACAGCCAAGCCAGAAGTAAATGGAAACGCCACAAAAATAAAAAAGAATCCATGATTTGCTGTAAATGAGTTTGTCAATGTGTTTTCCTTTTCAAAATATATCCAAGAATGAACGTACTATATATATAAAAATAAAACGGTATTCGCTGTGAATATGTTAATGTGATGAATAACCCGATCTGGAACACGTCATCCAATTGGGGAAAAGGTGGTTGCTTACTTTTAATACGTCTAAAACAAGCTTCTCTCCTTTAACCACCAACGCTCTGATCCTCACTTATCCTCAATTTTAATGAATGACTCTTACCTTGATGAAGTACGTATGAAAATTATATATATATATATATATATATATAAGCATCCAAGCGAGGTGCTTAAAAAGGCCGTAGGGTCGAAATAAATTATTGCACCGGTGATTATGCTTTGATAAGCTTTTAGGATTGATCTTCACTCTAGACCTGAAATGGAAGACTTACATAAAATCCGTTGCCAAGGTCCCTGGAAAAATGGTTGGATCAGTCTACCGCTTCAAAAGTATCTCACTTCAGACACAATTCTTTACCTGTATAAGTGTCCAATACGTCGCAAGATGGAGTACTGTTGTCACATCTGAAGAGGTGTCGCTCAGAGCACCCTTTCCTGCGTTGACAGAGTACAAAACCGACTTCGAAATCTAGTGGAGGATGTCCTATTCTCATCACAGAAGTTTTTCTCTACTCTATCGTTATTTTCATTGCAAGAGCTCGACTGAGCCTCAATCTATAATCCCCCCATGTTAGACATTCACAACAAAAACTCATCTAGCTACAACCACTGTCAAAAAATTCCCTTTCTCTCTCTGTGTGCATTGCTTAGAACTAAGCGGAACTTTCATAAGCAAAGTTTATTACCTAGAACTGCCAGTCTGTGGAACACAGTATCACGGAACTGCTTCCTCGCTGACTATAACATTGCCATTTTCAAGTCCAATCTAAACAAATTGATGTTAAACCGTCCTCTTAAATAGTCACTTTACTCGTCAAACTCAATAACCTTATCCTTGAGTGGCCTGTGGGCATTGATAAGTGGTGATTCGTTTGTAAAAAAAAACAAAAGGAAAACACCTAAGTTTTCAAAGGCCGCTTATATCATTTTATTGAAACGACATTTTAATTAGTAGTTCTTAATAAAATATTCTCGCATATGATTAAGATATACAACTACTTTTAAGAAAAATTAGTTGGGAAACGTAGAAATAAAATGTTAATCAGTATTTTTGAAGTAAATTACTTTGAATTTGGCTTGAGTAAATTCAAATATTTTTTCTATGTAAGTAGTAAACAACCTCTCGTATTTCTAGTGTTTTTAACGTTGCTTGTATAATTTCATTAAAACAACATTTTAATTAGATGCTTTGAATTAATTTTAGTTATATGCGTGTTTTCTTAGAAAATATATTAACGAAAGAACTTACCATAAATAAACCCAGTCTTCATGAAGAATAAGTCCACGTTGTTAATAACACCTTAGTTAACGAAGACCGCTTGTATAATTTAATTTAAACACCATCTTAGTTCATTAATGAGTGTTTCTTTAGAAAAATACATTAACGAAAGAATTACTATAAAGAAACCTAGTCTTCCTGGTGAATAGGTTAGTTCGGTTAGTATTAGTTTGCTAATTAAAGCAGATTAATAGACGCATCGCATATTTTTAATTCTAACGTTTATGTTTCGTTCGACAGACAGAACAAACACCTTTTTTTCTAACATCATAGACGTACCACGTAGTTTCAAATATAGACTTATATGTTTTTATCCAAATAGGTTATCTTGAGAAAGTCTTGAAATAAAGACGAAACGTTGATGAATATATAAACAATAACTCGTAACTCTTGCTTCCCTTATTTTGTCCTTTAATCCTCACATTTCGTGAGCGATGTTTCTGACAAAAGGGAAAGAATTGCTGTCTTCTGGGTCGGAATCTATCCATCTAACATTAATCGTTGGTTAGTTTTTGATCTTGAAGTGATAACTTTTTTAGGTCCTTACATCAAGTGACTTCATGCCTTGCCTGGAGCGATATATATATATATATATATATATATATATATATATATATATAAGTATACATTTTTATTTATACAAACATTATTGGTTACATATGTGCATACATGTTTCGGTTGCACTTTCCCAAGAAAGTCAACCTCATCAGACCGAGAATCTTTCAGGCATTCCTGAAAGATTCTCGGTCTGATGAGGTTGACTTTCTTGGGAAAGTTCAACCGAAACATGTATGCACATATGTAACCAATAATGTTTGTATAAATAAAAATTTATACTTATAAACAGCTCTACTTGGTATTGAGCACTTTTTATAAACACTTGAGTTTCTACGGATTTACATTTACAGAAACTAATACAATACATGTACGATACTATATATATATATATATATATATATATATATATATATATATATATATATATATATATATATATTAGGCAAACATTATTAAATAACACGGAGTGGTTTTGTTTGATGCGACTTTTTTTTATTTTTTCAATTTTCCGAATTGTCCATCTAATGTTTCGGTCAAATTGATGTAAATATGATCCATGGGTTTCTTGTTCCATTCTTTTTTCTTTTTGGCAAGTACTTTCGATTTGAATCGTCAAATCATCTTCAGGCGGTATTAGTTTTAGTGTCTTTACAAATTATGACTTTACTGTTGTGCTCATTTTTGAATTATAACGGCAAGTAGTTTATAACTGAAAAAGCGTCTGTAAAGTTGAAATGTACATGAGAGCGTGATGGCGTTCTACACATACAAGAGATTTAAAAGTTTGACTGTTTAAACCGTTAAGAAATTGATGACGTTAAAGAAAGTGCATACAATTCAAACGCATAACTACCTAATGGCTAAGAATTTGGTAATGCTAATTATTATGCTAGACACTTTAAAATGTTGCGACTAGTTTCATAATTGACATTATTAATTGTGGGATGTTTAGTTTTTATGTAGAGGGCTTCGAGTATTTTTAATTGTTTGATATTGGTATCGTGGTGTATTATTTTGGTATTGTTAACAAGGATGTTTCTATATTGGGAGGGGATGCAGTTATGTTTTTTTAGGTGTTGGCATATAGAGCTAGTGTCGGAGAGATGTAGGGTGAGTCTTCGGGATAGTGTTGTGGAAGTGAAACCTATGTAAGAATTAGTTTTTTTTTTATTGTTGTCGGAGATACATTCTCCCATAGGGCATTGGAACTGATATATTGCATTGGTTCTTCCTAATGTATTTTTAACAACATAGTTTGATGTTTTCATTTTTTATAATAAATGATGAATCGTATTTTATTATCAGAATTGGTGGGGGATATATAGCGATGTATTATATTTTTAAGAGCTTTTTCATCCAATTTAAAGTTTGGATGCATTTGGTTACAATAGAATAGATTTATGTAGTGGGAATTATTTAGCTTATTATTAGTAGGATTATCTAAATTTCTAATCATTAATTTTATTTGTTCATCAACCATATAATTGGGAAAATGATTATTAATTAGGACTTGCTTTATGTTTTTTAATTCATTAAAATATTTTTTTGGATGAGGAGATTAATTTTGCACGGTTTAATAGATTTTTGACCATAGCAATTTCATATCTATATGGGCATTCACTTTTAAAACTTAAAACACAGGTGTTAATAGATGTAGGTTTTTTATAAGGAGAGGTGATGAATGCATTACTGTTGGAGTCAATGAGAACATCTAAAAACGGAATTTTATTGTTAACATTAAGCTCATGAGTGAATTTAAGAACTAAATTATTTTGAAAAGTATCTTGTAGTTTTTTTTATTTCAGATAGATGAAATAAAAAAAACTACAAGATACTTTTTGATATGATAAATTACATTATTTTTATGTGCGTGTTGTGTTTTCTACAAACTCTTTATTGACGTCCTCTCGTAAAGACGTTCTATCCCCCCCCTAAAAATAATGTAATAAGAGGGGGTCAAATTACATATATAGGGTGGGAGTAATTTAGGTAAACGTAACATGAGATGGGTGACGTTGTTTGTAAATTGAAAATTACGGCTCATTAGAACAGTTAAAAAGGACTTTTATTTAAACATAACTCAATCCCTAAAACAAGGAATATTGTAATTTGTGTGATTAAAATATATAGGAACACAGTATAATAATAGATAAGAAAACTTTCGCAATACCAGTCTATGGGGGTGCAGTATTCATCGGAACAGATACTACACTTTGATCTTAGCCAAAAGGCCAAGAGCCAACGCGCGAAATTACACGAGTAGATCTTATCTATTTTTGTATCTGGAGACCAATTAACGTTAAACTGTTTTTTCAATTTTCTTCATAATCTTAATATTTGTAATTCGGTAACTGTAAATTTAATGATTGCAATTGAAGCATGCACATTATTTATAGTGAAGCTGTAAGTACATTTATAATTTTATTCTAATTTATGTTAAAAGATGATTAAAACTAAGTAGCATACGTGTAAAAAACAAACTAAAAATACATATATTAACTCACTGGGAAACTGTAATTATACGTTCTTCGTAAAATTTATTTAATGCATGTAAAAAAATGAAAGTTTGCATAAATTCGCAAGTGTCATTTTTACCGTGTACCGTTATTATGATAAAATCAAAATACGATATAAATTTATTTTACGCATGTAAATAAAAGTTTGCATAAATTCAATTAGGTAAAAATTCAATAGTGAATTTAAAGATTTTCACGTCTATGTGCGAGAAGTCCCCACTTTGGTGTCAGTTCTTCTTTGATTTTAAGTTTCTATGTCTGTGAACTGGTTGTTAAAGGAATTATACCTAATTGAACTAGACACCAAAACCTTTCAGAATGTCCAAAGTTTTTCTTTACACCCTTGGTCCACCTTTTGTAATGCTTATCAATGATGGGGACAGAACAAAAGTCCACCGAACAAAACCCACTATATAATTAATTAAAAACGGACAAAAGTCGAACAGCAAAAAATTAATGAATTCAAAAAATTAAAAACATTTTTTGATATTAAACTTTTTTATAACTTAATTATCAATGATGTTTGTCAGTATTTTTTATTAAAAAAAATGTTTCATTTAATTCTTAAACATTTTTCGGAAAATTGTTAAAGCAAGTTTATACTATGTTACCTTGCGAATTTATGCAAACTTTCATTTTTTTTTACATGCGTAAAATAAATTAATATCGTATTTTGATGTTATCATAATAACGGTACACGTTAAAAAATGACACTGGTATAAATGGCACCGAAAAAATGGCACATGTAAAATTACATGTGAATAAATAAGGGTCGACATATAGATTCCCGAGTTCGACAAGACGCACAAGGTCAAGGGTTACATTGTCCTAGTTTTAAATATTTAACCCAAAACAGTAAAGTGTCTTTCTTTGTTGTTGTGTTTAATCTTAAATATAACCATGTTTTTGTTCTTTTTGGGAGGGAGAGGTATTCTATTGCAACCTGGACTTAGCGTTAGTGATAGGGTTAATGGACTTTTTTTAGGGATACTCGAACAGGGTTAAAAGTAGTTTAAAGGAGGGCTGTTGTTTTTTGGATGAGGCTGTTGCCACCCGGATTTAGGGTTATTGGTAGGGTTAAGAGAGAGTTGTCTTTTTATCCTCCTCTCCTAAAAAAACAAATAATATTTATCTCCCTTAACCAACATTAGAACGCTACTTGGGTAGACACTGGCCTGGAAATGAGTTATCATTTTACGTTATATTTAAATGTGAAACAGATCCCCTTATGCTAAATTCTAAAATAATTGAATTTTCTTCCCCAAATTTTTCAGCTTTTGTTCACACGTAATCACCTAAAAAAGTATAATCTTATTTTTTTTTTGGGGGGGGGGCTGATTTAGCTGAAGGTACTCATCTACTTTTAGATGTAGATATAATTTTCCCTTTATGTATTGTATCCAAGACTTTGATAAACTTATTGTGACATGGTTGTCTATATTTTTCATTTGTGTCATTTTTCCTATCATCCACTAGTGCTATTTTTGCCTGTGCTATTTTTAGTGCCATTTTTTAACCTCAATTCGTTATTATGATCTATAGATTTTAGCTTTAGTTTAAAATCAATTAATATTCATCATTTTATCATCAGTAAGCAATGGAAAATTAAGTTTTAAACAAACAAAAAAATAAAATAAATAAAATAAAATAAAATAAAAGAATCGTTCATGGAATCGGAAATTAAGGAAGAATTTTACCGATTCCAATACCCCCAAATGTTTCGAATTTTTCGATTCCCGATTCCGATAAATCGTCCGAACACTAATTATAATATTTGTATTATAATTAGTGTTGGGACGATTTGAGCAGACAAAAAAAGAAGAAGGCAACGAGTGCTAAAACAATCTGTGAAGTTTAGCAATAACTCTCATCTTTTTTTTCTGGCCGCCGTCCGCACCAATAGCAAAAGGAAACCAAAGAACAAAACACACCCACACACGAGAACCCGCCGCCACCCCGGCCCAACATTACAAGAGGCCATCGCCACAATTTATCAAGGAAGAAAACTTGCCCGTAAAGATACCGTAACTAGAGAAAAAGGAAAGAGAGACAAACATAAAACCTTTAGGAGAAAAGAAAAAAGAGTTAAAAACGCAACAAAACCAACAACGAGAATCGGTATCATCATCGTTATTCCCGCCAAAACAACACACCTACTGTAAACAGTAACAAGTGCGATCATCATTGCTTTGATCAATATTAGTAACAGTCTTGGTGTTTCTTTCGTTTCACGCGACATGTTAGGCCTCTCTTTAAAAATAAAAAAAGATAGCTAAAAAAATCTATAAACTTTGTTATGTATTTACGTGGTAGCTGAAAAAAGACTGAACACCAAAAACAACGCAAATTCATTCAATATTTATTAAATTAAAAATAAAAAACGAGTTTATTTATCGTCGCCATTTTTGTTAAATTTTGAGTTTTTCCGATAAAAAAATCTGAGTTATCTCCCTTGCCGAATCAGTAAAAAAAAATGTCTAGCGATACGTATAATCAATTTTTTAAATTTTTTCATAATTTGATAAATACTGGATGAATTTGCATAATTTCAGCTAACACGTAAGTACATAACAAAGTTTATACATTTCTTTCAATATTTTTATGTCATTGTGAAACGAAAGAAGCACCACAGTCTTATCTACGAGCTTGTGTTCATATATTACTACTACTACTACTACTGCTACTACTACTACTACTACTACTACTACTACTAATCTATATAATAATAGGGTAAGGTACGTACGTTATCACCCTCCACGTTTTTTTTAAAGATGGGATCGACCAATCATCGAAGATGAAATTCAAAAACAGTAATTTCTTAAATTTCATCTGATATCGTTGTGGCGTCGAGCGTGCATCACGAACGTTTTTGGTTTTCGGGTTAGAATCAAAGTGTAGTATCTGTGCTCACCCGATCTTAGCAGGTTACTCTTCGGCAATCACTTTGTGATTACTGAAAAGGTGTCTAGCTACTCAGACAAACTCTCGTGCTGCCAGGGGGGACTCTCTCTCTCTCTCTCTCTGTCACCCCTTTTGGGGCATTCTTATTTCTCTCTTTTTCGGGCAATCTTTTATACATTAACTGTTTATTGCTTTCTAAGTTTTGCAGGTGGTTCCATTCCAAGCTCAAATTAAACAGCTCACATGCTTCAGTTGACTGGTACAGGTTAACGGTTGAGATCTTTCCATTCCGAACCGGCGGCATCGAGCTTTGTCTGGGGATTAGTAGTAAAAACACCGATCGATCGAACAGAAGAGTGCTGCGCCCTCTACAGTACAATGTAGTACGTTCCGTGTCAGTCCGTGTCGGAGGTGGTATCCCCGGTAACACTCCAGTTGGGTCGATGTCCGTGGCGGAGGAGCGCTACACCGAGTAGCACCCAGGTTCAAGAGGTGGTAACGCCAACGGTACCTCGATTGGTTCGATTCGGGAATTGGCTCCGTCATAGCAACCTCATGTTTAGCGGTGCTCTCGGTAAGCATCTGAAGGGCTGCCAAACAGTCCTCAAGCTCAGATAAAGTATACTCATTTTGTACACAAAAGAACAAATGCCACTCAATGAACACTATCAAAGGAAAGTTTTCCGAAATGGGGCTCCCACTCAACACATACGTCAATAATTTCAGGACGCTCGAAGGACGCTTGGGGGACCACTGGTGATCTGATATTAATTTCCAGCTCTTCAGATGGTGAAGCTCTAAAGTTTTCTTCTTGAGACAGAAAATCAAGACCGAGAGTTAGGAAGGGGCCGTTTCCACTCCATACCAAAAAAGAGCTGGCATCAACAACAGTCGAATTGGGAGCGGACCATCGTCTCCAACATCTGATTGGCCGCTAATTTCACAGTTCAATAATTCACGATTGCCGGCATGGTTACAGAGTGGCAACATCTACGATTCTATCCCGGCTGGGCAACAACAACAACAGACAGAATCAGCCGTTCCAGCAACAGTAATTTTAGCATCATCTGTTCCAACAATATCAGGAGCAGTATGAGGACCGCAGTCAAAATTGTCACCGGGAGCCTATAGGGAACTCTTCAAGAACAAATATGCTGCGTACACAGACGGTAGCGTGCTGAAACCAGTACCAGGAGCACGGGAAGAGCTTAAAAAACGTATAGTGTTTCTGATGATCACAGCTACCAGGACAAAAGGTCTGACTGGAGTCTTAACGGATACCATGGTGGAGCTCCTCTGTGATCTGAAAGTCCCTTATACAATATATTTTCCGAAGGAGTTTCGCCATGTATGATATTTTACCCCAAAATAATCTGAAAAGGGTTGATATGCCGTAAAACAAAACAACTAAACTAAACCAAAATGTATGACATTTTATTCCCAAACTCTAATGAAGTATTTGAGGCTGAAACCTGAATAGTATAGCAAGAGAGCGACAACTGTTTCACTTCTCGATGTCCCTCGTTACATCGAAGATAAACAGCTGGGCGTTGTAATGAGGCAATATGTTCCGGTGCGAGGTACACGCACCGTCATAGTTGTAGAATTACCAAATCAAAATGCGTTTGAACCGCGCTGGCTTCAACGAAATCCCTTCTTTGCTCAAATATGAAGAGGCGACATTATCCGTTATAGTGGAGGAAAGAAATCTACATGGTTTGAACTGTAAGCAGAAGGGGCATACAGCAAAGTTCTGTCCCAAGAAAGTTCCAGAGAATCCAGTGCTGTTGCCCACCGTCGCCGGAAAACAACATGTTTCTACATCAGCACCAGCGACTCTTGCAGCAACACAAACCGACAAAGAAGGCGCGAGCACAGTTGCTAAAAGTAGAAAACCGGTACCAGTCGCACCCGTCAGCCCAAAGATGCCCGAACTAGATGGACAACTCACTTTAGAAAAAAAAAAAGGCAGCTGTCTCCCAAAGAGCCGTCCAAACCAAAGATGCAGTCACAATAGATCATCACATCAAGGACGACAACCTCTCTGAAAAGAAAAAGTACAGTCCCTTTATCAGAATATGAGGGACGAGGATATGAAAGTCGATGATTCCGGCCCTGTGATAGAAGAAAAGAGAGGGAAAACAGTACGACAAGGGAAATAAATATAAAACGAAAAGGGGGGGCTTAGCCTCATTCCCCTCCCTAAGAAAATAGTGAAAAAAAAGGACTACAGAAGAGACAATCTATACTGCCCAGCCCATTCAATCCTAATCCCAAAACTTTACTTCTGTTTAACAAAATACCCCTTCTCTTTTGTATGCCCCTCAGTCTGTCCTTGCTCTCAATCCTTAGATAGAGAAAAAATAGAAGAGCCAGGGCAGGTTAGAAATGTAAAGACTAGAAAGCTCTCCTTCTTGCCCGGGAAAGATATGGTACTGTGTTAGATTAGGACCCACGCTTACTTTGACCATGACCCTAACCCCTAACTCCTAACCCTTACCCTAACCTTAATCCTAACCCGAACCCTAACGCTAACCCCCACCCTAACCCTAACTGTAACCCTAACCATAACTCTAACGCTAACCCTAACCCTAATCCCGACCCTGACCCTGACCCTGACCCTGACGACGGGGTCAAAGTTATCGTAGGTCTTAATGTAAGTAAGCACCAAAGATATATACGAAGCTGATTCTGTGCGGAAGAGGGAAAACCTAAAACAGTTACAACAGTTTACGCAGGTTCGGGAACAAAGTATTTGAAACCCGAAGAACTTTTAAAACGCCCACTTGCAGAACATTCTTAAGACCAAAGCAGTGCGGCGGCCGCACAAAGTGTTTATGGAGAATGGTAGCGACCGTAAGGTGGTGGGGGGGGGGTCGAGGAAGATCACCCATCATTAACACAACTCTATGTTTGGTGTAAGTGACGGGTCCCAATTTATGTTCACCTCTCTTTCTATGGGGCGATAAAATTAACGTTTCCCTGGGACATCGAGGTGCTTCCCGGGGCGGGCGAGTTACGACGAAACTCTTAACTGGCAAACTCGGACTATGTTGTTGTGTCCTCACCCCAGACGATTTTAGACAGGTCGATAGTGATTAAGCTTTATCGGCCTCATGGCTAGGAGCAAAGTATAGTATCTGTTCTGATGGATACTACACCCTATAGACCGGTATCGTCTTGGCCTTCGGGGCTTGATTTACGCCGGTCTATCGGTTTGTCCTGTGCAGTTCTAGGAGGTCACCCTCATAGGCTTTGCCTCCCCTCTTTGGGGAGGAGTAAGTTTATTGCTTACTGCCTGAGGCACCCCTACCGGGGAATGCCGACGGGGCTGCCCAGGCATTTTTTGTAGGCAAAAGTGCTCAAATTCTCGGGCGCTGGCTTTTCAAATCCTTCTTTCCGATCTTGTGTCACATCTTACCGCTGTGGGAGGTAGATAAATAAATTAAGCATCATGGCCTTATATCTTGCTAATCTTAATGTGATGGGCATGAGGTCTCAAAGCAGAGCTGTCCACATCATGAGAGACCTCCTGGCCCTCGGCATAAATGTAGCTGTCCTTGAGGAGACCCACTTCATTTCGTCTGCTGATTGTCGTTGTCAGTCTAGTGATTTCGATGTCTTTTTAGCATATGGACATTATCGATGTGTTGGTCGCATCTTCTTGCTAGTAAAAAAGTAAATCCCTATGAATCAGAATAGTACAACTTTATTCACAGGCTTAATTCTGTTGTCGGAATTCTTGTGGAGGGACCACATAATGGTTGCCAACATCCCCAAGTGAAAGTGGTATTATGGAATCGACTGGATTCGAACTTGGCACCCCCAGGTTGTCAGTTCGTGTCGTTATCCACTTAACCACCATCACTACTTAGCTAGTGTACCCCCATTTCTACTTGGTTAGACGTCGTTCACACAAATGCTATTGTCAGGCTGATTATGGCCGATGTTGCTGTTCAGAAATGTGAGTTTCAGATTATCGCAACTCATGCGCCCAGCACCGCTCGGGAAAGGGTTTCCCCTTTTCGGCAATTCGAGGTGTTTATCACGGGTCCGAAGGATAGTATTAATGGGTGATCCGAATGCTATTTTTTATACCAAGATAGATAAGGTCGTGGACGGAGGAGCTAGATGGTCAGATAGGTGTGAAAGCAGTCTGTCTGATCTAGAGGCTAGCTGTGATCATGTCGACAGATTTTGACGTGAACTAGTAGTGTACCTTCCTATCCAAATACATATCTGGATAGGATGATAGTCAGAAAGGACGATGCAGATTTAATATCGTGTTTAACGTTCCATTGGTTAAGCCAATCGGACCATAAATTGGTTATGGCTCAATTGAGGTCAAATGATAAGCCTAGGCTCGCCGTATACTGGAAGTTGAATACCTCCTTGTTGGAGATACGCGAATTCCTTCTAAAGCTACATCCATTATTCAGCGGCGTAAGTGGGAGCGGTTACCGGGAGTAAGTGGTTAGGGTTAGGGTTAATTAAAAAGCTAAGATTAGAGCAAGACGAAAAAACGCTTAGTAACTAAATTGACCCGGGCGGTGGCTGGGGGGGGGGGGCGCCTTACCATAGAAGTAGTTTAGGGCGCCTACAACGCGAGGCTAGCGAACGTTATGAAGGTCAGGTAGCTAGCTTAAAGAAAGTATCTTACGAGGTGTTGAACTTTGACGCTGTTGAGCTTAAGGAAGAACTTAGTCGTTTGTACATTAAAAAAATCAAGATCCCAGATGGACGTACCCTGGAGTAAACTCGGGAGATGTGCGAAGGATTTCGGAAGCACTTTGAAGAGCAGTTCACCCAATTGCTGAGACTCCGCGTCCAGGAGTTTGACAACTATTTAGCGGACTCTCCCCGCCTCGGTGCGGCTGGAGCAGTTATTTGTGATGGGAGGGTTACGAAAAGTGAGGTCTTGGCTTCATTGAAGCAGGTCGACTACAACAAATCATCAAAGTTGTATGGTCTGCCCTACGAATTGTGTTTAAGGCTGTCGCTCATGTCCGTTCTTCTTCTGATGGATGTGTTCAATAATTGGGTTGATCATGGCTCAATCCCTGGTCAGGTCACCAAGTGAATGATTACATTGCTGAACTGACGGGTATGGAGGAAATTAGATGAATATAGGTCTATAACTCTGTTTAACACAGCGTTAAGCATTTTGGCAAGAGTTCTTGCGAACCGTTTGCAAGTTGTTAGTGTATTGGTCGAGCTTGATCAAAACTATGATGTGACGGGGAGATCAATTCAGAACATTTGCATCCGGCTCGCATGATCATAGCGAGGTTGTTTTTTAAAAATGATATTTCACCCCAAACAAGGCAGGACACCACTGTAAACGTAAGGGGCTACTGAGAATTAAGGAGTAGGTTTAGGGTGTCATTCTAAGTTGGGAGTTATGCAGCGAGATGTCTGTTTACATTAGTTTTAAACCTCTGCATGTCGTTACTGTCGGGGAAACAGGGGGCAGGGAGGGAGTTCAAGATGCCAGCAGTACGGAGAAAGAAGCTATTGGAGAAGAAAGCTCTTCGGCATCTGGAAATCTCTACAGTGAATGGATGGGATTTAGCTGATTGTCGCGTTCATAAATTTAGATCAGACCAAAGCTTTCGACGGGGTCGACTATCGTTTTCTTGGATTTGTTTTAGAGTTGTTGTTGTGTGAAACGTGAAACTTAAACGAAATACACTTT
>OY744518.1:128199782-128202282 GCA_963556195.1 Sepiola atlantica
ATTATTATTATTATTATTATTATTATTATTAGTAGTAGTAGTAGTAGTAGTAGTAGTAGTAGTAGTAGTAGTAGTCTGTACTTATTCGGAGTTCTCACACAAGGCATAATCAGTGATTGATCTGACAATAATGGGTGGTGTTCCCTGGAGTCTGTGTGACAACAAGTCTCCCCATATTTCCAGTATTCTTCACCTCTCTTGATAACCATGGCAAATGATTTTGCGTCATCGCAACAGGCGCTTACTATTAATATCTCGCTGGCAACGCCCATTGGTCTTCTCTGAGATTTGGGTGGCAATAAGCCCCCCGAAAGGTTCCAGTACTCTCTGCACCGTTTCAGTGGAGGTCTGGTTAGTGCTCTTCCTTCTCTGTCTTTCTATCCTCCTTGAACCTTCACGACTATTTAGCGTGGTATCAGCCGAGGCTGGTGCCATCAGGTTACTGTTTTTTTTTGGTGGAGGCCAGTTTATAATATTTTTTTTCTCCTTTAGGATCATGTAGTGGTGTTCTTTCTATGTTTTGATTAAGTTTATATTGCAACTTTAATGTGACTGGATAACGTTCGCAGTTAATGTGGGTTGGTTTCCGCATTCGAGGATTTTTCTTACGATTTCAGCTGTTTTCATCATTGCCATCCATATATAGTCTCAGTCTTACCTTTGATTCCAATTTCGCTCACTCTTATTTCCAATTTTTTTTCGGAACTGTACCTAGTGCTTCTACGCTATTGGTATTACATTGACTTTCTTCATGTTCCAGATCCCTATCAGTTCTATGGCAAGTCCCTTGTATTTGCTTCGTTTTTCTATCTCCTTTATCTTCACCTTGTGGTCTGCTGGGACGGCAACATCTACGATTCTGCAGGTTTTTTCTTTCTTGTTGACTATTATGACATCCGCTCTCCTTGTTTAGCTGAGTTTATCTGTCTCCGATTTGTGTCTGTACCATTTGTCTTTATGTTTAAACTGCAGTTTGTTGCATAGTTCCCAGTGTACACCCTTCCCCACACAGTCGTGTCTGTTCTTATATTCTTTTAGGGCTATTTTTTGTTTGCATTCACTTATTATGTGATTTACCGTTTCGTCTCTTTGTCCACAGAGTCTGCATTTACTATGTTCCTGGGTTTTGTCTGTTTTAGCTTTGATATAATTAGTTTTAATTACAGTGTTCTCTGCAAGTGTTAAAAGCGATTCCGTTTCTCTGTTTAGGTGTCCTTTTCGTAGTTATGTCCAGGAGTTTACGTGAGTCTCAATCGTCCATGTAGCTCTTTCTCTGAACACTTTTCTTTTATTGTCTTTTCGTTTATCGTTTCGCTGTTCCCTGTTTTTTTTTATGTTGACGCTGTCTCTTGCTGCAGTGATCAGACTTTCTGTGTTCTGGTTGTATATTTTTCTAATTCCATTTTTGTGTCCTACACATAGTCTTCTACACTTACCAGTGCTATTTCCCCTTCTCTCTTTTTCACGTAGAGTCGGACAGTATCATCATTCGGGTGTACTACATTGTGAATGGCCACTAGTTTCCTAGCTTTTTGGTCAAGATGCCGAAGTTCTTCTTTTGTCCAACGTTTGAATGGACCAAAATATTTTACTAATGATACTGCTCAGGTGTTGGTTCCTTTCACTAGATTACTACTATATAATTTAGTTTTTAAGAGTTTTCTTTTCTTTGTGTCTACTTCCAGAACTCCCAATTATTTCTAAGTATCATGTTCTCCTCTTGGTTAGGCAGTTCCATATCCTCCGCTGTTTGCAGCTTTCTCCTTTTCATCTCTAGCAGGGCAACATTTTCCATTCCGAATTCTATTTGAATGTCCTGGCTGAGGATTTTGGTCGGATTTATCATTTTTCCAGTTTTTTTTTTTTTGCTTTTTGCAAATCGTTTCGGGTCGTCCATATACATGAAGTTGTTTATTCTTTGTTCTGTGACAGTTAACTTGTACCGGCCATCACATTTTCTAAGTACGTTGTTGTGTGGCATCATGGCTATAATAAACATTAGTAGTGATAAAGAGTCTCCTTAAACGACGCCTCTGTGTATTCTTATCTCGGTCAGGTGTTGTCCTCTAGCTGTCAGTTTCAGCCTCCATGTTCTTTAAGGACTAGATTATTATTATTATTATTATTATTATTATTATTATTATTATTATTATTATTATTATTATTATTATTATTATTATTATTATTATTATTAGTATTATTATTATTATTATTATTATTATTATTATTATTATTGTTGTTGTTGTTGTTGTTGTTATTATTATTATTATTATTATTATTATTATTATTATTATTATTATTATTCACCAGGAGTTATCACACAAGTCATCGTCAGTGATTGCTCACCGATAAAAACCAGTGGTGTTCTTTGGAGTCTAAGTGACAACAAGCCTCCCCAAATTTTCAGTACTCTCCACCTCTTTTCGATAACCACCGCAAATAACCTTGCGGTATCGCAACAGCCACTTACCATTAGTTTCTCGCTGGTAAGGACCATTGG
>OY744518.1:128209782-128334782 GCA_963556195.1 Sepiola atlantica
GGTAGAGTATCCAGCTAAGTGTTGTTTTTGAAGTAACATCACTACGAGAAGGTGCACTATTCCTCGTATGAGCAAGTGTATAGCCGTTCTAGGAAGGGGCTTATTTGTGCTTAGAATACTATGCTATTTTGAGTATTTGGTCAGGGTTTACTTGTCGGGTTGAGGATCCCCTTGTACGGTTGTCCTTGTAATTCAAATTCCCAATATATCTGTATATGTATATGTGTTCTGAAGGAGGAAAGGCGTGTTATATATACTATTACGTATATATATATATATATATATATATATATATATATATATATATATATATATATATATATATAAACATTACTAGTATATATTTATTGCATATATATTTTTTTCTTTGTGTCATATTTTTTGAAAACTGTACATTATTGTATATTATATACAATTTATCATGTTACGTATAGATAATTTTATAAAATATATATTATTTGTATTTTACATATATAAATTTGTCGTAAAATATCTTAATTCATATATATATATATATATATATATATATATATATGTGTGTGTGTGTGTGTGTGTGTGTGTGTGTGTTTACTTTTTATATAAATATATAAGCCCTGTTCGTGAATATATTTGTCGATATGCAAGTGTATGTGTTCTCATTTTTAGTCGAATTACCTGAGGAAACAGATTGTACTGCGTCAAATGAAGCGGTCCTCTTCCGTGTTATGTCCCTTACCTGTGTCCGGATACACACCACTTCCATGGTATTGATATCTATCTATCTATCTATCTATCTATCTATCTATCTATCTATCTATCTCTCTCTGTATATATATATATATATATATATATATATATATATATATATATAATATCAAATACTCTCTATGTGTGTAAGGCTTGTTTTCACGATTCGATATTGTTCCGAATAGTACAAACAAACCTTACACACGCTTAAAAGGGCTTGCTTTTATTTATCTTCCTCCCACACGGCAAGACGTGACACAAGGTCGGGAAAGTGGGGAAAAAACAGCGCTCGAGAATTTGAGCACTCTGGTCATTTAAAAATTGCTGAGCAGTCCCGTCGGCATTCCCCGGTAGGGGCACCTCAGGCGATTAGTAATAAACTAACCCCCTGTCAAAGGGTGAGAAGGCAAAGCCTGGGAGGGTGCATCTCCTAGAACTTCACAGGACAAACAACCAATAGACCGACGTAAATCAAGACCCGAAGGCCCGGACAATACCGGTTTATTGGGTGGGGTAAAAAACCCTCTAATTTTTTCAGATAGAGCGTTATAACAATAATATATATGTTATTTAACATTTGACTTCAGTTCTACGGGGTTTCCGATCATCAGAAGTGTATTAGTAAATGTCTTTTAATTTGATTTTCAATATAACATTTTTGATGTTCGGTGATGCTGTGAAACTGCAGTAAATTGTTAAGATATGTACATTTTAGTTTCGTTTATTATTCATATTGCCGGATCCGATAGGATATTGAGCACTCTATGCCCACCGTATGCTGTGTTTATTCGATTCTGTTCTAATTGATGGGTAGATACAAATATTACAATAATAACAATACCAACACCAATAATATATAAATATATATATATATATATATATATATATATATATATATATATATATATATATATATATATATATATATATATTGTTGTTATTCTTATTACTGTTATTGTTATTAAATGTGAGTAAGTCGACATTTGTTCCCTAACACTTTTTTCCTATAACACACAACATAACTAGATAACATAATTAATCTCTTTCATTTAATGTAAAATTAAAAAATACTAATACCTTAATAATAATGATAATAATAATAATAATAATAATAATAAATGGTAATAATAATAATAATAATAATAAATGATAATAATAATAATAATAATAATAAATGATAATAATCATAATAATAATAATAATAATAATAAATAATAATAATAATAATAATAATAATAATAATAAATGATAATAATAATAATGATAATAATAATAATAATAATAATAATAATAATAATAAATGATAATAATAATAATAATAAATGATAATAATAATAATAATAATAATAATCATAATAATAATCATAATAATAATACTAATGATAATCATAATAATAAAAATAATAATGATAATAATAATACTAATACTAATAATAATAGCAATACTAAATAATAATTAAAATCATAATAATAATCATAATAATGATAATCATACTAATAATAATCATCATCATCATAATAATAATAATAATAATCATACTAATAATAATAATAATAATAATAATAATAATGATAATGAAAAATAATAATAGTAATAAGAATAATAATAATAAAAATAATAATAATAATCATAATCATAACAATAATAATAATCATAATAATAATAAACATAATAATAATAATAATAACAATAATAATAATGATACTACTACTACTAATAATAATAATAAATAATAATAATAAAAATGATAATGATTATAATAATAATAATAATAATAAATAATAATAACAATAATAATAATAATCATAATAATAATAATAATAAATAATAATAATAATAATAATAATAATAATAATAAAAATAATAATAATAATCATAATCATAATAATAATAATAATAATAATAATAAATAATAATAATAATAATAATAATAAAAATAATAATAATAATAATAATAATAATAATAATAATAATAATAATAATAATAATAATAATAATAATAATAATAATTCACGAACCTGCATGAAAGACTAGCGCAGAAACTGAGTGGATGTATCCGCAAAACAGACGTACCAGACTGGATGACGGAAGGAAGAACAACATTAATACAAAAAGACCCCAAAAAGGGAACGACCCCCAGCAACTACAGACCGATAACATGTCTACCAATAATGTGGAAAATTCTAACAGCACAACTGAGAGAACAAATCTACCAATCCCTGGACAAACGTGGACTGCTCCTCGAGGAACAAAAAGGATGCCGGAAAGGAAAAAGAGGGGCACATGATCTACTATACATTGATCAAAAGACCCTGAAGGAGGTGAACAGAAAACAAAAGAACATAACCATGGCATGGATTGACTACAAGAAAGCCTACGACAGTATCCCCCAAACATGGATAATTGAATGCTTAAAAATATACAAGATACCAGGCAGGATTATTAATCTCATCCAGAAAGCAATGGAAACATGGAGACTAAAACTGACAGCCGGAGGACAACACCTGTCTGAGATAAAAATACAGAGAGGCATTTTTCAAGGAGACTCTCTATCACCACTATTGTTTATAATAGCCATGATGCCACTCAACTACATACTCAGAAAGTGCGATGCCGGATACAGGTTTACGGATACAGAACAAAGAATAAACCACCTGATGTACATAGATGACCTTAAACTGTTTGCAAAAAAACAAAAAAGAACTGGAAAAGCTGATACATACAACCAGGGTATTCAGCCAGGATATCCAAATGGAGTTTGGAATAGAAAAATGTGCACTGCTAGAGATTAAAAGAGGAAAACTGGAGACGACAGAAGGTATAGAACTCCCCAACCAAGAGGAGATTAGGGCGCTAGGAGAACAAGAGAGTTATAAATACCTGGGAGTTCTGGAAGCAGACACAATCAAATATACAGAAATGAAAGAGAAGATTGGAAAAGAATATCTACGAAGAACAAGGAAACTCTTAGAACTAAACTATATAGCAGAAACCTAGTAAAAGGAATAAACACATGGGCTGTATCACTAATAAGATACTCTGGACCATTCATAGGCTGGACCAAAGAAGAACTCAGGCACCTTGACCAGAGGACTAGAAAACTAATGACTATGCATAATGCATTGCACCCAAAAGACGATACGGACATACTCTACATGAAAAGAAATGAAGGAGGTAGAGGACTGGTAAGTATAGAAGACTGTGTGGAAGACACCAAAAAAGAGCTGGAGAAATATGTAACCCAGAACACGGAAAGACTGATCACCACGGCAAGAGACACCAGCCCAACAAACAACTCAGGAAGCACTGAAACCAGAAACAAAAAGACAAGAAAGGAAAAGTAGGAAGAAAAACAACTACATGGACGCTTTATAAGACTCACAAGCGATGAAGCCAATGAGAACAGCTGGGCATGGCTAAGAAAAGGACACTTGAACAGAGAAACGGAATCTCTGCTGACGGCCGCACAGAACAATGCGATTAGGACAAACTTTATTAAAGCAAAGATAGATAAAACCCAGGAAAACAGCAAATGCCGATTGTGTGGACAAAGAGACGAAACGATAAATCATATAATAAGTGAATGCAGCAAGCTAGCCCAAAAGGAATACAAGAACAGACATGACAGCGTGGGGAAAGAAGTACACCGGGAAATATGCAAACAACTGAATTTCGAATATGCAAAAAAACGGTACAAACACAAACCAGAAACTGTACTAGAAAACGAAAAACACAAAATCATATGGGATATGAATGTACAAACAGACAAACCCATAACAGCAAGGAGACCGGATATGATAATAATCAACAAGGAAGAAAAGTCCTGCAAAATCGTAGACTTTGCCGATCCAGCGGACCACAGAGTGAAGATCAAAGAGACGGAAAAAAGAAGCAAATATACTGAACTTGCCAGAGAATTGAAAGGAATATGGAACATGAAGAAAGTCAGTATAACACCAATAATCATAGGAGCACTAGGAACAGTCCCCCAAAACATGGAGAAATGACTAGGAGAAATAGGAATAAAAGGGATAACTGAGACCATACAAAGGACAGTAATGATCAAAACAGCTACAATCCTGAGAAATGTCCTCGAATGCGGAAACCAACCCACATAAGCAACGAATGGAGTACAAACACATGGAAGCACAAGACAACAGAACCGGGGAAAATACAACCGCGAGAGAGAGGCGCAAGCATAGGCTGACACCACGAAAATTATGGACAGAGGGTCGAGGAGGGAAAGCGCAAACCAGACCTCCACTGGAAGAGCGCGGACAGCTCTGGGACCGTGGGGAGGCTTGTTGCCACCCGGGCCCCAGAGGAGACCAATGGCCCTTATCACCGTAAAATCGGTGGTAGGTGGCTGTTGCGATACCGCAAGGTCATCAGCGGTGATGAACGAAAAGAGATGGACCATACTGGAAGTCTGAGGAGACTTATTGTCACTCAGACTCCAGGGAATACCACAGGTTGTTGGCAGTGGGTGATCACTGACGATGACCAGTGTGATAACTCCTAGTGAGTAAATAATAATAATAATAATAATAATAATAATAATAATAATAATAATAATAATAATAATAATAATAATAAATAATAATAACAATAATAATAATAATCATAATAATACTCATAATAATAATAATAATAATAATAATTAAAAATAATAATAATAATAATAATAAATAATAATAATAATAATAATAAAAAATAATGATAATAATAAAAAATAATGATAATAATAAAAATAATAATAATAATAAATAATCATAATAATAATCATAAAAATAATAATGATAATAATAATAATCATAATAATAATATAGACATAAAGAAAAGTATTATGTTTTATTATGCAAAAGAATATCTTAGTTTATGAATTTTCGAATAAAATCAAAGTAGAATAAACAACGAGTCACAGGTATATATATATATATATATATATATATATATATATATATATATAGAGAGAGAGAGAGAGAGAGAGAGAGAGAGATGTGTGTGGGTGAGTGGGTGTGGTTGTGTACCCCGATATAGGGAACACAATTAGGGATCTACACTTTGTGAACAAATCGATGTGTTAACTTTTCGTAAAATATATTTCTCTAGGTATATATATATATATATATATATATATATATATATATATATATATATATATGTGTGTGTGTGTGTGTGTCTGTGTGTGTGTGTGTGTGTGTGTGTGTGTGTGTGAGAACAACAAAGAATCTGATTGGTTAACTAGCTAGCTGTGTATATAAAAGCACCCGGCAAAAATAAAATATATTTTAGCTTAGATATCCACACCTAGGGATGAAATGCGGGAGCCTCTGTGGAGCTTAATTGCCATAAATATATTTTCATAGCTTACTATATATATATATATATATATATATATATATATATATATATAAAAAGATAAATATTTGATAATAGATCTTATCACACACCTATATATATATATATATTGAGAGAGAGAGAGAGAGAGAGAGAGAGAGATTGTGAAAATGTTTTAGTATATTCTTCCTATTCTTGATGTGCACCGACCTCTTCAAAGCTAAAACTCGACCGTACCCAACATGTAAATATATATATATATATATATATATATATATATATATATATATATATATGTGTGTGTGTGTGTGTTTGTTTGTGTGTGTGTGTGTTTGTCTGTGTGTGTTTGTTTGTGTGTGTGTGCACCTATATATAGAGAGATCTAATTTTTGTAAACCAATCGATGTGTTAACTTCTTTTTTATTTTGTAAAAATCGAAAGATTATTGAAAAAAATAGAATTTTCTGTTCAATTCAATAAATAATGTATTTTGTGTATTTAAAAAAAAAAAGACGTCATTTGAAATTTCACATAAAAATTATTGAAAGTCTGACGGAATTCATCTGTCGTGCGCAGTAACGATGTGATTTGCTTAATACGTTGTTACAGAAGCGACCCTATACAATTTTAGCCGGCACCATTTTCAGTCAGGCTTCAAACAAGAAAACTTTATCGTACATTTTAATAGAAATTCAAACTTTGTATACAAATGTATAAAAAGGAAAACGTTGACGGTGTTGCTAATGCACACTAACGAACACTACCCCCCCCCCCCTCAAAAAAAGGAGGAGGTAATGTCTGGAAACATGATATCATGACAGCAGAATAGATAGTACACTACCCCCCCCCCTAAAAAAGATGAAGTAGTTTCTGAGAAGATTGTCTCATGACTACAGAACAGATACTACATTACCCTGTACCCACAAAAGAGGATGGAAGAGGATTACCCCATCCACTTAAAGAAAGGAGGAGTTAATTATTGGGAGGATTATCTTATGACAACAGAACCGATACTACCCTACCCACCCCCATTAAAAGATATATATATATATATATATATATATATATATATATATATATATATATGTATATATATATATATATATATATATATATATATATATATATATATATATATATATATATAAATTCTTGGTCTGATGAGGTTGACTTTCTTGGAAAAGTGCAACCGAAACATTTATACTTATATATATATATATATGTGTGTTCGGGGTTCGCGCCCGCTGACCGTTGGGAACTAGTTCCTAGACTGAAGATTGCGTTAGCATGAAACATCGATGTCTCTAGGTATATTTTAAAAATATTTAATATTTATAAAAATATTATTGTTTATATATATATATATATATATATATTGTTAAGTATAACAGACAACTTATGCCGGGATATCCTTTCGAGAATCTTTTTCATTGTCCGAATCAGAATCTTAGTTTCGGGGGGGGGGGGGGATTGGCTGATGAATCTGCCATAGTTTTGATTTGTGTCCCAATACTTTCAGACCTATCCGGGTCCATCTTCAAGGAAATGAGGTGAATCATTATTAGAAGCCCTATATATAAAAACAAACAACAAAGGTGATTAACAGAATTAACTTCAATACCAGCAATAATATACTAAAATGCCTATAATTCTACTTATTATATATTTCCTGTCAAAACCATCTACAATACGAACCCCAACCCTTTACCTGATTCACCTCATTCCTCTGAAGATGGACCCAGATGGGTCTGAAAGTACTGGGACACAAATAAAAACTTTGGCAGATTCATCGGACAATTCCCCTCCCCACGAAACTAAGATTCTGATTCGGACAATGGAAAGGATCTACGAAAGGATATCCAGATATAAGTTGTCTGTTATATTTAACAATACTTGCCTTCAAGAAAAGATACTGCATATATATATATATATATATATATATATATATATATATATATATATATATATATATATATATATATATATATATATATATATATATATATATATATATATATATTAGATAAGGTTTGTATCCACAGATTAAGATTCGGAGGATTTTTACTGCGTTTATATAATAGTGCTGAATAATAAATAGAGCTATTATATATAATAAAAGTTTTACTTCTACAAACATTCTAAAAATATTTGTATAAGTCAAAACAAAGGGGACCTATAATTGGTCTCTTTTACCAGAGCCTCTGTTTATGTCTGCCTTGCGAGAAAATGGGGCTAACGCCAACTAGCAAGAAGACACGGCGTAAACCGGGATATGATGACGACTCCGTAAAACCATATGACTTGGTTTATTCTTGTCTTTTACATCATATAAGTTTTGTGGTGGGATTAACTCAGGATCGATTCGATGAAATGGAGTGTACGTAAAGGGACATTTGAAATAATGCGTGCTGAATTTGCAGTCTCAACCCTTCATCCCTCGAGGCATTCCCAGCGTTTTACGGAATTGCACGTGGACCTTTGTGTGTTCCTGCTTCAAGCATATCTTTTTAAAAATTTGGCCATAGCTATAATTTTCAAATTATAAATCTAATCGAACAAAAAAAATTGTCGTATTTTCTTTTTTATGGATTTCCGGTGCGAATGCAGACCCAACGGTATTATTTAATCAAAAGTACCTTGGATCATGTCGGTTGAGAGTATATATATATATATATATATATATATATATAATATTAAATTATTTTTAATATTTTACCTACGTATGAAGCCGTTTTGAGTTTATGGCTCTCATCAGTGCAGGGAAATAACAATCTCAGACGGTCATAGGGAGCGAACCCGGTTCACAGATATATATTGAATCTGTAGGCGTTCACCTAGTCCTATTAGGCCACGAAATATTGTCACGTTATAACAGAGAAATTAAGTGACGTTTGTATTGAAAGCGGCGAGCATAGACATCTAAACATTCAATAGCACTCAACAACAGAGTCGGAGCGTTGCACTGAAGCTTTTAGGTGAATGTTTATTTTTAATCTTTCCGACAATGCTCAACTTTTAATTTTGCTTGGAAGGAGCTTGGCATATATATATATATATATATATATATATATATATATATATATATATATATATATATATATATATATATATATATATATATATATAAATAAAGGAATATAGCTACTAACATTCGTAAAAAGTTTTTTTCAACATTTATTTATTATTTTGTTATATACTAGAAACATTTTTACGAATGTTGGTAGCTTTATTCCTTTACATATATACTTTTCTCTCGTTGGAACTGCACTGATACTGCACTACCCACTTTTATATATATATATATATATATATATATATAGCATTTCTTCATTGATGCATGTTTGATTAAACAACAGAGACAATTCCTGCTTGTTTCTTTTTTGATCCATCTTTTCATGTTGACGGACTAATGATCTAATGTTCTGTTCGAGTGTGAACAGGAACTCGCCATAACTGCTAACGTTTTCGACTCCCATGAGTTTTCTTTAGGCACGTGATGAGTTATGCAAACTAAAACTGGTTAATTTATTAGGAAACTTGATTCAAACTTTTTAAAAAATATATTAAAGGCATTTGAGGGTGGGGGAGATATACTGAAATGCCTTTAATATATTAAAAAAAAAAGTTTTGATTGCGTTTCTCAATAAGTTCACCAGTTTTAGTTTGCATAACTCCTCACAACCCCGATGACGAAAAGATAATAAACGACTTGAAACGCTTTTCATTCATATGCATCACTGCCATCGGTGAGCGATACAGAATCGGCATCTATTTGCTATAAACCGACGGTTTCTAAAACAGATGAAACAAGATAAATTGTAGATCTGTTGAACGTGTCGTCTTCTATACGATATATGATCGTACGAATCAGATTTAAATTGTTCTTAGTCGATCAACCCTTCATAGCGTAGTTTTGCTGAAGCTGGGTCAATTCCCCAATGCTAAGTTGCAACCGGTTCGATAAGACTTAATTCGACTAAGGTACACCCATGCCCTGAGACATATGAGACAGTCAAAGTGATCCGTCGCATTCATAAGAATTTGAGTTTGGCATACTTTTGACTGTTTTCGTAGCAAGAATATTTTACAGGTACAAGTCGGTAGACTGAAGCCAAACCACTAACATTTATGAAGAAGAAGACTGTAAGCGGAGAAGTCGTCGGTAGATATTTACTTCCTTGTTTAAAAAAGATAAGATCCGGGTCAAAATCGTTAACTATGTGTTTAGTAGAGTTATAGCCTGTAATCATCTCGCTAATTCCCGCCGTGCCTCTCCCGTTTTTTTTTTAAGCAATATGGTCACACCTTTAGCCAGCTGACCAGAGATTGATCCCCGATCAGACCAATGATTGGACATATCTCTTTTTAAAATTTATTTTTTATCATAGTTCACCCAAAACAAGGCAGCCCGCCACTGTAGACGTAAGGGGCTACTGAGAAAAAAGGGTGAAGATTTTTTTATGGGGGGGGGGGGGTCAACATAAATTAGGAGCTGCGCAGCGAGATGTCTGTTTACATTAGTTTATAATTTCTGCATGTCAGTACCGTCAGGAAAGCAGGGAGCAGGGAGAGAGTTCCAGAGTCCAGGAGCACGTGGAAAGAAGCTTTTAGAGTAGAAAGCTCTTCGGCATCTGGGAACCTCCACAGTGTATGGATGGGATTTGGCAGATTGTCGAGTTGGTCTAGTGAATTTACGTCGTGGGGGGTACCAGAGCAGCAAGCTCATCAGAGCACAATCCATTGAAGTACTTGTAAAATAGGCAATCTCTTAGAAGCAATATGAGCATGTGCGACAGCCTCAAGATCAATTCGTAGAACAGACCATCAAGGTCTAGCGAGTTTTTGTAACTCAGCGGACACCCCACACTCTGTACCCCTGCGTCGAGGTGAAGAGCGTCAATAAAATGATTTCTAAACACCAGGAATGTCCCAGGACCCCCCTCTTAATCCCTCACAAATCCTTACAGCCGATATGTTTCTTGACTTTTCGAATTTTTCTATCTGAACTACGACGGAGGTATTCCTTAAGCTCATCCGCGTTCACGACTTCGTTTGATGTTTTCTGTAGCCTAGACGTAACTACTTTGTCCCGATGACGTTCTCTTGCCTCGCGTCGCGGGCCTTATTAACTAACCGTTATGTCGAGTCACCCATCCCCACTGTGTATTCAGCGGAAGTGTTGAGCAGAGAGCGACTCTTTACAACTGTGTATCCAGTGTCCATCACCACTAATGGCCTTTTGGCTAAGATCAAAGTGTAGTATTTGTTCCGATGGATACTGCACGCCTGTCCTGTGCAGTTCTAGGAGGTCCACCCTCCCAGGCTTTGCCTCCCCTCTTTGGGGAGGAGTAAGTTTATTGCTTACTGTCTGAGGCGCCCCTACCGGGGAATGCCGACGGGGCTGCCCAGGCAATTTTTAAATGGCCAGAGTGCTCACCTCTCGAGCGCTGGCTTTCAAACCCCACTTTCTCGACCCGATCTTGGGTCACATCTTACTTGTGGGAGTAAGATAAAACTGGCCTTGTGCCTAACTCCTGGGGAGGAGTAAATAAAACCACTAATGGCCTTTTGGCTAAGATCAAAGTGTAGTATCTGTTCCGATGGATACTGCACGCCTGTCCTGTGCAGTTCTAGGAGGTCCACCCTCCCAGGCTTTGCCTCCCCTCTTTGGGGAGGAGTAAGTTTATTGCTTACTGCCTGAGGCGCTCCTACCGGGGAATGCCGACGGGCTGCCCAGGCAATTTTTAAATGGCCAGAGTGCACACCTCTCGAGCGCTGGCTTATCTAATCCCACTTTCCCGACCTTGTGTCACATCTTATCTTGTGGGAGGTAGATAAATAAAACCACTAATGGCCTTTTGGCTAAGATCAAAGTGTAGTATCTGTTCCGATGGATACTGCACCCCATACACTGGTATTGTCTTGGCCTTCGGGGCTTGATTTACGCCGGTCTGTGGGTTTTTCCTGTGCAGTTCTAGGAGGTCCACCCTACCAGGTTTTGTCTCCACTCTTTGGGAAGGAGTAAGTTCATTGCTTAATGCCTGAGACGCCCCTACCGGGGAATGCCGACGGGGCTGCCCAGGCATTGTTTTGTAGGCCAGAGTGCTCACCTTCTCGGGCGCTGGCTTTTCAAATCCCACTTTTCGACCCGACTTTGGGTCACATCTTATCTTGTGGGAGTAAGATAAAAATGGCCTTGTGCCTAACCTCCTGAAAAGGAGGTAAATAATACTTTGCCCTGATGACGTTCTCTTGCCTCACGTCGCGGGCCTTATTAACTAACTGTTATGTTGAGTCACCCATTCCCACTGTGTATTCAGCGGAAGAGTTTGTATCCAGCATCCATCACCTCTACCAGGTCTCATTTTCTAATATTAAGGGCCTGCGTTCCAACCTAACAGATGGTTGGAATCTATTTACATGAAACTAAACTTTACTGGCATTGGCTTATCAATTTCTATTGATGACTGCAATAAAATTCCATGTTATTCTAACATGACCTCTAAACACGACCTTCAAGATTGCACTCGACATTTTTGTTTGTGGAAATCACTCCAG
Source organism: Sepiola atlantica (assembly GCA_963556195.1). Lineage (NCBI taxonomy): Eukaryota > Metazoa > Mollusca > Cephalopoda > Sepiida > Sepiolidae > Sepiola > Sepiola atlantica. The sequence goes on from OY744518.1 coordinate 128,222,408, forward strand.
ACAATACATGAAGCCACTTAATGTAAGGAGCTTACTAGAACGAAAGATGACCATCGCAAAGAGAGCCTTAGTCCCGAAAAGACCAAGATTATAGGTAGGATGGAAAACAGTCAGCAGGAAAAGAGTTCCACAAGCCTGCAGTTCTTGGAAACAAGCTACTGGAATAGGAAGCTGTATTACAATGAGGTATCAAAACAGCGAACCGGTGAAGACCAATAGACCAACGAGTCAAACGAGCTGGAACAAAGGAAGCAGGAAATAGATCAGACAATTCTTAACAACACGTTCCATAATAGTATTTATAGAAAAGACTGAGACTAGCATTAACGACCATTTTCCATGTGGGACTTCTCAAATTGAGTGTTCCATTATGTGTTTCCGTATTGTTGTTTTTCATCGTTACCCTTTATCGTCCCCACCAACACATTATCGCGAGACTACTTCCATGCAGACTACAATATTGTCGCCTTCAAGTCAAATATCAGCAAATACATGTCGATCCGTCTTTTTAAGTAATCATATCTTGTCATTCCCGTCCGTCGTTTTCAATGATCTCATAGTATTGTTCGGTTTCCGACTGATGATATGTTAAACTCTCGTTACTCGAGTGGCTTTTGGCCTTGGTAAGTGGTGACTAATTAGTATTTAAAAAATCTACTTCAAACTTGCGCATGACAAACCGACGAAAGTTCTATTCAAAGCGTAAGCGTGATGGATAGACCGACGAACAGGACTACTTATATACATTCTTGGACGCATCTAAAATAAGATGCGTCCATTCTATCAACGCGTTTAGCGATGAAATGCTCTTTTAAACGTTATCGTGACACACACAATATACGGTCACGCTGGTTCTCGTTAGATCACCGAAGTTAAGCAACGTTCAGTCTGGTCAGTACCAGATGGGTGACCATTTGGGAATACGAGGCGTTGTATGTAGGAGGACGTCGGCATCCCCCTGCAACAACTGCAAAAACCTAACGTCGTAATCTCCTCTTAAGTGGGATTTACATGCGTAACACATGACCATAAGAAGCAACATCACACACAAACATTTGAGGAACATTACAGACTTTCGTATGTTATGCCTGTAAAGATAAGCGGCCCACACCGTTACAGTATATTCACTTGGTCAGATATGGAGTCTGTATTGCCATGTCCATGGCATATGGTTTACCGCACAAAAATATAAAAACTAGCAGAGCTATCCAGTGTTTTCCAGTTCAATTTCCAAAAAAATAAGCACTGGTTATAAAATAGAAATCGGTAATATGAACTCAAAATTTGACCTCCACAAAAAAGTTGAATCATTTATCAGGTTCATCGCTTGTGAATTTGATACTCCCATGAAACGTCAGCCAAGCTGAATGCCGCACCAGCTACCAGGTGACAAGCTGACTGACCGACCGAGGTTCTTATAGCATTACTATAATTGAGCGAATCCCTGAAGAAATTGACATGGTCCTGTCTTTTAACCGTTTGCTAACATTCATATCTGTTGTGACTTTTATGTGCACAACGCAGAATAGGTTGTCTATTCCAACAAGGAAGGTTTTCTTATGAAATTTTCCTTGCTGATCAGTTCACACAGATTGTTGACTAATCCATTCGCGTAATTGATGGCGACTGACATTTTGCATGGCTTCTGGATCTTTTCTAGACAATTTGGGATCTCAAAATGAATTGGCTGCTCTGGTTCCCCCTCGTCGTAAGTTCACTAGACCAACTCGACAATCGACTAAATCCCATCCATTCACTGTGGAGGTCCCCAGATGCCGGAGAGTTTTCTACTCAAATAGCTTCTTTCCTCGTGATGCTGGCTTCTGTAACTCCCTCCCTGTTCCCTGTTTCCCCGACGGTACTGAAATGCAGAAATTTAAAACTAATGTAAACAGACATCCCAATTGAGGTTAACCTCACCCCAACCTTCTCCCTTTTCTTTCTTCTCAGTAGCCCCTTACGTCTACAGTGGCGGCCTGCCTTGTCTGGGGTGAACCATCTTGCTGTTTATTTTTAAATCTCCCTCGCAACGATGGAGTTGCTGTAATTTAACGGATCTCTGGAAAACATTTTTGCATCATTCTACTGCTCCAGAAAGTACCTGAATCCTGTTGCAACCCTCTACCTATATAAGATTTAGATACATCCTAACATGGAATACTGCTGCCACATCTACTGAGGTGTCTGCAAACTACAAAATTGACTTCGCAGTCTAGTGGGGGGTGATCTTTTCTCTTCTCCACGTTCGATTTCTCACAGAAGACATGTTGCTAGCTTTTTTCTATTCTATCGTTATTTCCACGTGACGTACCCGACTATTATCTAATCATTGGTCCCTCGTTATACAATATCCACATCAAGAATCCGCCTTTCAACTACAAGTGCAAATAACTGTCCTTTCTTCCTCCGAGTACCTAACATAAACGGAATTTCCATGAACATAGTTTCGTTCCAAGTTGAACACATTACAACAATACTGCTTCCCTGAAGACTACACAATGGTCGCCTTAAAATCCAATGTCAAGAAATACTTGTTAAAAGCCGACCTCATAATTCTGCTAATTCAATCCATCATTTTCAATCCTCTGGTAATATTCGTTATCATTCAACTGACAATGTAACTATCTCATTAACTTTTATCTTCTAGTAGCTTTTGGTCTCGATAAATGGTGACTCATTAGTCTATATAAATCAGTTGCCCTTAATGGTAATGCATAACGGTACGGCGCGGAAAACTCTCTAGAGTTCTTTCGACTATCATCTCGTCAGGAGAAATCGATTATATGAATCAATCAATAGAATTAGTGAAAACGAAGAACTCAGGGGCAAATTGAAGTTCCACAGAATACTAATAGCAATTAAAATGAATTTAATTGAATAGTCGTTTAAAAAGGTCACAGCATAGGATAAACATGCCGCGCGTGCGTGGCCCCCCTCTGTATGTGACTCGATGTGGCGAGTGTAAAATTCAATAAATTTGGGCAATTTGGGCATTTTTTACCCCCCCCCCCTTTGACCCCCTGGGGGCGCGAACCAGAATTTTTCTGAGGTCAAGGATGCTCATTTTATATCCAGAACAATTGTCTCTACATTTTGGCCAAGTTTCAGAAAAATTAAATGGATGGATCAAACGTTATGGGAGAAAAGGGTCATTTTTTGCCATTTTGGGGGCTTTTGACCCCCTGGGGTCGCGAACCAGATTTTTTCCAAGGTCAGCGATACTTATTTTCTATTAGGAACAATTGCCTCCACATTTTGGCCAAGTTTCAGAGAAATTGAATGGATGGATGAAAAGTTATGGGGCAAAAAATGTAAATTTTTGCTATTTCGGGGCCTTTTGACCTCCTGGGGGGGGGGGGGCTAACCAGATTTTTTTCAAAATTCGGAGAATGTCACTTTCTAACCTGACAAAAGTTACAACTTCATGCAAAATTTCAGAGAAATTCAATGGATGGTTGCGGAGAAAAATCCGGACGGACATGCCTCAAAACATAAGTTTCCCGATTTTATAAATCGGGGGACCAAAAAAACGGGTGGGTGGAGTCAAAGTTCCTCAAAGAGAAGCGTTAACTTTCTTTAATAAGTTGAATTCCCTTCATAGGGCTCTACAGTTCACTATGGAAATTGAAAAAGATAACTGTCTTCTCTTGTTGGATGTCCTTGTGGAACGTTCAAAAGGTGGTTTTCTGACTTCCATTTCACGGGCTTGTACGTGAACTGGTCTTCTTTTGTACCAAAATCTAGAAAGTTTAGTCTTATTTATACTTCGGTATATAGAGCCCTTATGATCTGTTCTCCCAGCAGAGTGGATTATGAACTTAATAGGACCAGGGAAATATTTATTAATAATGGTTACCCGGAAGACCTTATTAATGATTGTATCAATAAATCCCAAAAAATATGTGCCCCTTTGAAATGCCCTAATTATTTAAAATTACCCTGGAGAAAATAGTAAAATACTGGTAAGCAGATTGTCGATTGATTCTACTCTGTTTCTCTGTGCTTGGTTTATGCTACAAGACCTGATTTTCCTTCTTTTCGCAAGGATAGTGTGCCCTTTATCACTTATTATAGTGATGTTGTTTACCGTTTTCAATGCCAGTGCGATGCTGGCTATATTGGGCGTAATTCCTTGCATTTGCAGACTCTGACAAGATGATAGTCGAAAGAGCTCTAGAGAGTTTTCCGCTAATCATTTTCAAAAGCATATATATATATATATATATATATATATATATATATATAGAGAGAGAGAGAGAGAGAGAGAGAGAGAGAGAGAAGCGCCAGCAGTTGTCTAGACGGTCGAGTTTCGATCATGTCTCGAGACACTTGTTAGTTTAACCACACTAAAGAGCTGTGATACGGCGAAACAGACTGTCAGTAGGTAATATCGGCAACTGCACCAGATATAATACATTGCTCTTTGCGTAAGTAAATCGAGCTTTTAACAATGTTTACATTGATATTTTGATCATTTCTGCTGGAGCCAAATGATAGCTATGTGGTTAGAAGCGCTGACTGTCCTCTAAACTGTCGGGTTTCAGTCCTGGCATGATGCATTTACTTATATAGTTTGTCTTTTTTCTTCTTTTCTTCCTCCTCATATTCGTGGTATTTACTCTGAGGGGTCGAATATACGTTAAGTTCTTAAGACGTTATATGTTTAGTCCTGGCGATGTTATGCGCAGATTGGCGCTTATTTTGAAGTAAGGAAATCAACATCTTTGAAGCACAGATAAGAATGTATTAAAGTGAAAATTCGCGAAAAAAAAAAAAATTAAATAAGAACTTGACGTATATTCGACCCCTCAAGGTTAATACCACCAATATGAGGAGGAAGAAAAGAAGAAAAAAACTATAAGACAAGGTTGTATTACAACGAAAATTCGCGAAAAAAAATTAAATAAATGAATTTTTCATTTAAAATTGCACGATTGTTTGATTTTCAAAATATTTCCCTTTAATACATTCTAATCCGTGCTTCAAGGATGTTGATTTCATTATTTTTATATATATATATATATATAAATATAATAATCCAATATTTTCAAAAGTGCTCAATAACAAGTAAAGCATTTATAAATTGACATAAATAATATTAAGTCTTACAGTGGCATTTCTAATGCGGAATTCTAACTTTTTATTGTTATTCAGTCTTTGAAGAGATGTGATAGCATCGAAACGTTGGTAGATTTACATACGACCGTAATATTGTTTTATATATATATATATATATATATATATATATATATATATATATATATATATATACATTGTTTCGGGGTATGTGGAAAAGAAATCAATAAATTAGTTGATCGTAAGAATGTAAGAGCTAAAATACAAAATATTATATATATATATATATATATATATATATATATATATATATATATATATATATATATATATATACATGTATATATATGATAGTTATTATTCAAACAGATATGTACAAAATCTGCGACATTGGCATGTCGATGTTATCGATCTACAGCAGTTAAAAGCTGAAATCTGATCAGGCAGTATTTGGAAACGGTTGAAATTCATTTGATATTTACTTTACCTGGATTAGTATATATATATATATATATATATATATATATATATATATATATATATATATATATATAAGCTTCCTGTACTGAAGATTGCGGAAGCATGAAACATCGATGTCTGTAGGCAATAAATAATTAATATTTATTTATAAATATTATTTTATAGCCCTCTTTACTAAGGCTGGACACTCTGAGTGAATTTAATAACAAGCAGTACTACTAGCTTCATTGCGAGATCCAACACGATTTGTTGTTGTTAGATCACTCTTCGCCGCTTGCTGTGAATACTCGCCGACTTGGTATTTACAAAGTTAAATTCCTCCTAAATTCTGAGCTGAGTTCTGGTGGCCGACCGGTAACTCTCCTGACTTGCGAATCAGTGGCGATTTCTGTTTGTCGCCCGTCGACCTTCGGGAATCAGAAAACCATGAAGACACAGTTGAAGAATTGGCAATAAAGCTGTCTGCTGCTGTTTCAACCTGGTCTTAAAAGTTTAAAATCTTATCTTACCTTGTTTAACGACAATCAACCGTTTCTGTCATTTAATGCTGTGAACAATTATTCTGAAGAAATATTTTACTTTGCAAACAAATTCATAGAACAACAACAGTTTTAGGACATGGTCGGAATGTTAGGTTCATACCTTTCCCAAATTTTACTAGTCACTAGAAAAAGACACAATAACCAGTTTGGTCACCCATTGAACTCCAGTTAAATTGTTTAAATCGGGAAAAAGTAAGTAAAATATAAAAAGATAAACCCTAAAATTAGTCTATTTTGCCCACTATATATATATATATATATATATATATATATATATATATATATATATATATATATATATATATATATATTGCGTGTTTATTTAGGCAGCATTTTCTCATTTATGCAAACATAAGAATAACAGAATTCGTCTGTTTAATTATACCTTTTTATTTTTCTGTGAAACCTATGGAACATTTTTTAATTTTATTTTAATACAACAAAGACCATCAGAAAAATTTAAAAAATGAAAAAGTTATAATTAAACAGACGAATCCTGTTATTTTTAACAATGTTTGCATAAATAAATATATATATATATATATATATATATATATAATTATATATATATATATATAATTATATATATATATATATATATATATATATATATATATATATATATATATACATATATATATATATATATATATATAATTATCCGAGCGACGTTTCGTAGATCACTCTATACTGCCTGGTAAGTAGTCGCCGAATTCCGCTATTTACAGTTAAAGTTCCTCTCTATTACTAACTGGTTAGCAATGGTAAGATCTCCGACTACGAATCAGTGGCGATTTGTGTTCGGGATTCGCGCCCGCCGTCCGTTGAGAATTAGTTCCTAGACTGAAGATTGCGTTAGCATGAAACATCGATGTCTCTAGGTATTTAAATATTTAATATTTATTTATAAAAATATTATTGTTTTTCAGCCCCCTCCCACGGAGGCTGGGCACTTTTCGAGGAGCTTTAATAACAAGCAGTACAAATAGCTATATGCATGATCCGAGCGACGTTTCGTAGATCACTCTATACTGCCTGGTAAGTAGTCGCCGAATTCCGCTATTTACAGTTAAAGTTCCTCTCTATTATTAACTGGTTGGCAATGGCCTGCGGGTAAGATCTCCGACTACGAATCAGTGGCGATTTGTGTTCGGGTTCGCGCCCGCCGACCGTTGAGAATTAGTTCCTAGACTGAATATTGCGTTAGCATGAAACATCGATGTCTCTAGGTATTTAAATATTTAATATTTATTTATAAAAATATTATATATATATATATATATATATATATATATATATATATAGTATTATAAAAAGGAAAGAACTATACACACATTAAGGTTATAAATTATTTCGACCCCTTAATTTTTTGGGGGGTTTTTGGACGTGGTTGTTTATACGTCTGAGGAGACCTAATTAAGTGGTCGAAATAATTTATAACGTATACAACCTTAATGTGTGTATAGTGTTTTCCTTTTCATAATACTGTTTTGCTCTGTTTAAATTACATTGAGCTCTGTTATTCGGATTCTCAATACAAAATTGAAATCTACACACACTATATATATATATATATTTGTAGGTACAAAGTTTTAATTAACAGTGAAATAATGTTAGACACACTACCATAAAAAAGTTACGAAATATAGTTTTTTGGATTTTTTTTTAGTTTTTTAAAAAAACTTTTTTTGTTTCTCTTAATACTCGTTTGGAAAAGGAAAAAAAATCCTCATAGAGAAAGAAGAAAAAGTTACGAAGTGATTCATCTTTGTTCCCCTTCTCGTGTTTCTTTTTCCTCTTTTATAATATAAATCATTTAAAAACATTATTTCACTGTTTATATATATATATATATATATATATATATATATATATATATATATATACTCTTCTCTAAGTTTAGTCATATTATTTACTCCCTTGCTAGAAGGTACAATACAATGTTAGGTGTGGTTTTCAGAAGCTAACACACTATAATAAGCGCACCCTGGCCTACAAAAATGCCTGAGCAGCCCCGTCTACATTCCCATGTACTGGCGTCTCAGGCGATTAGCAATAAACTAATCCCTTCTCAGAGAGAAGGTAACGCCTGGAAGGATGGATCTCCTAGGACTGAACAGAAAAGCAGCCCGACAACAATAACCGTATCATAAGTCTATGCTTTCTAGGTTTAGATATCAATTAATAAATATTTCCTAAATTTTAGTTTCTTTGAAGTATGTTATAGGATTGTTAAGGGGCATAATATGGGCACCACCATGCTCTCCTTTCAGTCTGTAGAGACAATGGATACCTCCTGTAAGGGTGACTGTGCGTGTAATGGTATTACTGGACGATTATTTTATATAATTAGATCATCATTCTTAACCAAAAAAAAAAGATCCAGTTTGTCCTCGATGGCCGTTCATCCAAGCAACATGACATAAATGAAGGTGTACCCCAGGGATCGATCCTTGGACCTTTATTGTTCCTGATTTTCATAAATTACCTCCCTGATGATATTGTGTCTGAGATGGGTATATTTGCTGACGATACCACGCTCTACTCTCGTCATGTGGGCAAAACACTCTTTGAAAAGGAGAATTGTAAAACTGAAAGTCGTAAAATGGAAGAGTGGCAGACGACAATATAAAACGAAGAATACAAAAGAAAAAATACATTTATTTGAAAAATATGAAAAAAACAAACAAAATGAACAAACCATAGCTGAAAAACTATAAATACACTTTAAAAAAAATTTTTTTTCGTAGGCCAAATGAACCATTTTTATTTATTTTTTGTCTTTTTTTTTACATAAATCAAAGAAGTAAATATTTAGGCAACTTTTTTTGTCATTTTTTAAAATAAAACAAAGAAATATATTATTTTTCTTAGGATATTTAGGCAAGTTTTTTTTTGTATATTTTTTTCGGGGGGGGGGGGGGGATTTCATATATTTTCTCGTCGAGGGGCAGGGTTTACGGATACGTTTGCGGCCGGTTCGAAAGGTCTTCTACCGCTTGTTTTGTTGTGCTGAGCGCAGATGATTGGCAGCAACCTGATTGGTCAGCTCTGCTTCAGCCTCGTTTTCGTCTCGGCAGCTCTAGGGCGCTTCCGCGATCTGCCCGATCGTTGCTCCCGAGCAGTCACGGAAATTAGGCGCTTCATCTGGAGTAGTACCGAAAATACTGCTTATGTATATGCGATCTAACTCATGAGGTTAATTAATTTGCGTATTACTTTAAAAAATAACAGTTTATTAATTAACTATTTTTTTGTTATTTTTTCATTCAATGATCGTTTTGACTTTAACCTTTTTTTTAGGATTATGTTATTTTGTGGACAAATATTTAGTAATTGTGTCGAAATGTTCTTTTTCGGCCTTTTCTTTAGGGAGACTAACCTGATTTCAACAAGTCACGTTCTATTTCTAAAATGTAAGATACCCTGCTCCATACCATACATACAATTACCCAGACAAATTAATTTCGTTTTTCTATTCCATTCTTTACGGTCATTTTAAAAAGATAAATACATTTGCATCGAAGTTAGGTATGTGTATATGTTTATATATTTGTATATAAGGAATTCACACATAGACTAATTAACCTATGATTATGAATTTAGAATACGGCTACAAGTCGTAAGGGTTCGCAATGTGGACTGTATTTAGTTTAATTTAGTTTTATGCAAATTCAGATACCTCCAATTTTTGTGTAAATTTTAACAATAGATATTAGATAGAAATTTAAAAAATTGTACTTCTGCAGTTTACGGACCGTGCTATTTTATTTTTATATAATTGTAAGTTAAATTAAATTTTGACGGTATCTTTTGTTTATTAAATTGTTAGGTGAAAATACAGAATAGTTAACAAAGCCCCACCGCCACATATTAAGAATAGGGTTCTGAATAATAACGTTATTGTTTCAGAACAGTACGTAAACTGCAGAAGTACCAAAAAATTCTTCAAATTTTAGTTTCTTTGGAGTATTTTAAAGGGTTTTAGGGGCATAATATGGACACAATTACCCATTTGAAAATTTAAATTATTTCAGTATTGCATTAATTTGATCGATAGTCATCAGGCAAGAACTAAGCAAGATTCCATGTATTTTAATTTCTTCCGAATAATCTAATGGATTCTGATCAAAATTAGAGTAAGGATTCTACACATACAAATTGAGAAATCTTAAAGTTAGCTTCTTCAGGTTCATCGTGTCGAACTCGGGAATCTTTATATTGAACTCGGGGATCTATACGAAATTTCGAACTGAATATTTATTAAATTCACCGAGGTATATTGTTCTTGTGCTGTCAGTAGTCATATTTGGACTGGTGAATCTCTGTCCTATTTGAGGGTTGCTGATAAGGTGCAGAAACGTATTTGTAATTTGATTAGCCCCACTCTTTCTTCTTCTCTGCATCTACTTTCTCACAGACGTGATGTTGCTAGTCTCAGTCTTTTCTATAAATACTATTATGCCATGTGTTCTGCAGAATTGTCTGATGTATTCCTTACTTTCTTTGTTCCAGATCGTTTGACTTGTTAATCTAGTGGTCTCCATCCATTCGCTGTTTTGATACCTCATTGCAATACAGCTTCCTATTCCAGTAACTACTTTCCAAGAAGAACAGGCTTGTGGAAATCTCTTCCTGCTGACTGTTTTCCTCCTACCTTTAGCCTTGGTCAATTCAAGACTAAGGCCAATAGGCATCTCCTGTCTTTGCGATCGTCATCTTTCGTTCTTGTTAGCTCCTTACATCAAGTGGCTTCATGCCTTGTCTGGAGCGATTTCCATAAAAAAAGCAACTCTTATTTATATGGAAACATTGCGCAACTGATAAAAGTGTTAAAAATACAGTTCTACATGACAATCCGCTGGGAGGTGGAAGGTTCAATTCTCCTTACAGGCGATATTAACAAAGAATACTTTTTAAAAATTAATTAACAACCTTTCTACCCGGTTATGGCTGATGGAACGAGAACAATCTACGCTTGTGGATTCAATAAAGGGTTCAGTTCGAAATTACGTATATAGTCTTTTTTATGTTTATCTATTTTTGGGTCTGACGAATCATTGTCCTAGAAGATTCAAAATAGGCTTTATACTTTCATTATCTGTACAAATAAAAAAAAACGGCCGTAAATACTGAATCTTTGTACTGGAAAATAATGATATAGCCGCTGGAATCTGCTTTTTATCTAGAGATGTCATGTATTTGTTTATTTTGTTTGCGGTAGTTTTGAACGAATTCAATTATTTATATAGAAGAGCATTTTACCTTAATGCTAGTTTGGAATACAATTTTTTCACTAATGTCATTCCCCCCAGATAGGGGAGCGACATATATATTTTTTAAATTTGATTATCCACGGACATGTGTTTCGTCGTTAACGACTCATCAGCGTGGCTGAACCTGAATATATAGTTTTCTAATTACTTTCTGATGATTAAATGCAATAAGTAAGATAATTATAAAGGGACACCTGAGATTTTCATGGTTGGCTCTGCTCTTGAGGAGAAATCGACTCTGAAACTTCTTGGTCATTCTTTCTCATCAAATCTTTCTTGGAGTTCATACATTAGATCCATTGCTCTTTCTGGTTCTCGTAAAGTCGGTTCTCTCTATCGCTCCAAACACTTTCTCACACCTAACACTTTCTCACACCTAACACTATTCTCTCTCTCTCTCTCTCTCCCCCCCCCTCTCCAAATCTACTATCAGACCATGTATGGAAGGAGTTCTATTAAAACAAAAACAAACTTATATACGTTTTAAAACTCCACAACATTCACAATAAAGGACAAATAAAGCCGCACTTTCAGAAGTATAGTCTATGGATTTAGATGCAAAAAATGCAATACATCCGTTATAGGTGTCATCCAAGAACTCAACAACAATGTCTCCCTCCCTCCAAAAAAGCAAACAAAAAACTCTCAGACAACTTTTGCTTTCACCACATATTCACGAAAGATAAATTTAAAATTACACCAATATACCAAACAGAGTATTACCTCTACTTCCTACCGCATGCAGATATCTTCATAGACACATTAACACCAGTACTAAACAATAGACACAAATACACACTATACAACGTACATATGTGTAGATGTGCATATATGCATGTATATGGATGTTTGTATATATATATATATATATATATATATATATATATATATATATATATATATATATATATACATATATATATATATATATATATATATATATATATGTTTTTCGAGGTACAAAATTTACAAATAGTTTTGAACAAAAGCGGATTGTTGTTCGTCTCCGTAAATGTGGTCTCGAGAGCTCTTTCGTCCAACATCTCGCCAGGAGAAATATGTGTGTGTGGGTGTGTGTGTGTCTGTGTCGGGTAGAGATGGATGTGTATGTACCATGTATATTCCGATATAAGGAAACAGTATACATATATGAAAAACAAGTACATGTACACACACTGATCAAAATAACCCCACCGGTCAGACCACACACACACACCCACACACACACATACACACACAGACATCATGCAAAATACACATATACATACTTACATTCTTTTATAAGAAACATAGCGAACGAATAGATACACACCAACTCGTAAATAAAAATATGCCACACAGCCCACATACATATACAAAATCAAATACACACATAAAATATACCAAGAAAACCCCGCCTATGTCCTCCTACACACTTGTATGGACACCTGCACGTACACGTTAAAAGAAGCACGGATACACATCGATACATAGCGGTCAAGCACAACAAAACAGACAAAATAACACACCTATACATACACATTAAATAAAAGCATATATACACAAACACACTCAGACACACAAAGTGTAAAAAAATACCCACTTCAACTTCATACAGAAGAACGAGACGACACTAAAACTGAATAACGTCATAAAACTAATTACTTTACAACTATTCACCATAAAATCTCTGCACAGTCTGATCAGCGTACTATACCCGAAACACGTGTCCCAAATCATCTGTTATTCTGTGTTCGTTACCCCATATTTCATTATTCCGTTATTTCGGCATTATATTAGTCCGGAATTAATAGGAATGGGCTTGTTTTGGCCACTGTCCATTATGCTGTTAGTAAGTTATTCCTTTATTCCATTAATCTATTTTTCCATTAATCCTTTATTCCATCAGTCCACTATTCCTCTATTCTGTTATTCCATTAATCCGGTATTCTGTTAGTCTGGTAGTCCGGTGGGCTGTTATTCCGTTAGACTTCCGACAGCTCAAAATTGATTAGTTATTCAAAACATTTGGCATGAAGATATTTGATCATGCACTGACACAAAACTGACCGAGACTTTTCGAGAAAAATGTAGTTTCTTCACTAGGATGGTCACATACCCGCAGAATGGCCGCTCATAAACCTTTTTATAACTACAGAGTGACCTAAATGCAACCAATAGAATCGTTAATAAAATTCACAATCTGTTTTTGCAATCCACTTATCTTGATACAAATACACTACTATATATGCCTGACTTATACGCCAAGTTTCAGTCATGAATACCCAACATTCTTTCTTTTATCGCCGTGCAATAATATGCAGGACACTTTGGTAATCATTTTATCAGTAGAAGTTGTGATCCTGAATGGGCTTCACATTCACCGGACCTTAACGCACCAGATCTTTATCTGGGGGATACCACAAAGATAACGTCTATTAAAACAATCCCTAGACTATTTCTGAACTGACGAGGGTCATCACAGCCAAAGTCAGGGCAGTGCAAAGAGATGAGTGTGTCAGAGTTATCGACAATTTTGCGCGTTGTATCCAGATGTTCTTAGCATTGAATGGTGCAAAAACCAACGGCGGGCAATACTTTGAGGCATTGCTTAACAGTGAAAATATCACAAGCTATTTCGGCAGTCGTAACACCAGGATTATGTAGCACAGTGTGGGAGGCTTCTTTGATGCACACGGATTTTTCGTCGTTCCTTGTTCGGCAGAAACAGCTGTCTGTCTCTCTGACACGTAAATAGTTGGTGACATCTGAAGTAGTGATGTAGCAGTCGTTTTGTCTCTAGAATAATAGAAGCAATTACAAAGAACAACAAATAACTCCATTGATTGCTCTGGGATTTAATTTACTTTTCTTTGTTTTTTTTTCTTTTTTTTAATGGGAATTGCTCCAGACAAAGCATGAAGCCACTTTATGTAAAGAGCTAAAAATACTACTTCAAGGTAAAAAAAAACTAGCCAACGATAAGTGTTATATGGATAACTTTTGACCCAGAAACCAGCAATTCTCCCCCCAACTTTGTCTGAAACATCGCTCATGGGATGTAAGGACTAAAGGAAAAAATAAGGGAAGCGGGAGATACGAGGCTGTCGAAAGTAAACCCAAGGTCAACTTTCTATTTTCCTTAAAGTTCTTACATTAATTTACAGCAAGTTCATCAAGACGAACTGTGCCTTTCTTGTCATACCCACGTAGGGTGTAGGAAAACTAAAAAACCGCGTCCGATCACTTCGATGCCTAATTTTCCAAGGATATCTACTTTCTAGTTTTCTGCCACGTACTTCCTCAACGTATCTACTGGCACACGTCAGCCTATTTCTAACATTTTATGATGATTGAATGTTCTCTGCTCTGCTTAATTTTAAAGATGCTCAGTTTTAGCCATTTTAAATTCTATTTTAATAATTTGAAAATGAAAATAGTCAATAAAATATACATAATTTTTATTTGCTGCTTTAGTCACGGTAAACCTTATATCCAGGTATTACCATCTCGTTTTTGATGGGGTAAAGGGTGTATTGCCTGTCGCCTGGACATGTTAGTAGATTAGCAGAATTGACCGATTGACCGATTGTTCGTTAACAGTCGCTTACATTACGTGCCTACTCGACGTAAATACACTAGACCAACTCGACAATCAGCAAAATCCCTTCAACTCACTGTGGAGATCCCCAGATGCCGGAGAGCCTTATACTTCAATAGATTTTTTTCTCGTGCTTCCGGCTCCTCGGACTCCCTCCCTGCTTACTGTTTCTCCGACTATACAGACATGCAGAGGTTTAAAACTAATGTAAACAGACATCTCGCTACACAGCTCCCAACGTAAGATGACACACAAAACCTACACCATAATTCTCAGTAACCCCTTACGGTTAAAGTGGCGGCCTGCCTTGTTTTGGGTGAAATATGTTAAAAAAAATATATTCTTACCTTTGATATATTTCGGAATAACGTCTTCCGAATCACAGGATTTCCGTAAAAAATATTCCTGTGTCACGTCGGGTGCATTAAATTAACTTTCTGTTTTCCTATTAATGTGACGATTTTCAAGGACTTACAAATACCTGTTTCTTTTAAACATTTTATTTATTTCCTAATGCATATACTTTTCATTCTCGGATTAACAGAATGTTATTTTCGAACATTGTGGTCACAGACACAATTGCGCGCCTAATGTTCGCTTTTTTAAAATTTCTGTGTTAATTTTTATTCCCGTTGTGACCTTACAAAACCGAAAAAAATAAGACAACAAAGAGGTACCTAAGAAAAGTATGTGTTTACAGTCATCATCATCATCATCATCATCATCATCATCATCATCATCATCATCATCATCATCATCATCATCATCATCATCATCATCAAGAAGGTCTTTGCTCATTCCTAGAGCAGGAACCGTATCTTTAATTTTCTTACACCTTGTTTTGTCCCTAGCTAGGCGTGGCCATGTATGACCCAGTTGTCTGTTGAGGTCGTCTCTCCAACGGGGTTTTGGTTTTTTTCATTGCCATCGGGGGTCCATTCTGTCGCTCTAGATGCCCACCTGTTGTCTGGACATCTCGAAAAGTAACCTGCCCATCTACGTTTAACCGGTCGTATGGTGCTGATGATGTCGTTTACGCCGGTTAGCTGTCTGGTCCAAGTGTTCCGTTTCCTTTCTCGTAGACTGATGCCGGGCATAATGCGTTCGATTTTGCACAGTGCCACACTTAGCCTTTCTTTTACTGCATTATTAAGCGCCCATGTTTCGCTACTTTGAAAAAGGCTGTCCATCCAAGCACAATTCGCATGATATCAGCGTTTCATCTTATCATACTCGCTTAGTAGATATAGTTATCAACCACCTCGACATTTTCACCTTTCACTATGACTGGGGCTTTTGTGGCATATTTGTTGAACATGACCTTTATTTTTCCAGTGTGCATTTTAAAAACCACTATATGGCTAGCATTGTGATTGTCGTCAAAGATCTCTTCTAGTTCTTGATATATATATATATATATATATATATATATATATATATATATATATATATATATATATATATTCTAATTCTCGAGGTGTGCGAATTATGACAATGTATGACATAAGATGACTGTATAACATGACAAAATTATTAATGCGTTTTTATTTCTATGTGAATTTGTATTCCTGTTGTAACCTTAAAGGACCAGAAAAATAAGACAACAAGTGTGGAACATCAGAAGAGTATGTATTTACAGAAAGTACAGAAGTAATGGGTTGTCGGAGACTGATTCTGCCTTAGTCATAGCGACTCTCAGTTTTACCACCATCCATAGTGTCGGGAAAAGCCGATGTAGTGTCGCAATAGAATACCCCCCCCCCCCCGCAAAAAGTGCTTCAATTCTTGATAGACCTCATTTTTGTAATTTTCCTCAGGAATACAATAAGACTTTAGAGATTGCTGGTTTATTGTGTCTACAACATCATATCAAAACCTATGATTTTTTGATTCTGTTTCTTTATTCTTGAGCATGTGTTCGAGATGACCTTCATTTAGCTCTGTGCAGTTTTTACGGCGCAACACAAATTTGTTCAAGATATCCTTACAAACCGACCAACCTATGGCGTTGACCTCGTTCTTTGTGACTTCCATCAATCCATGAGTCTCCATGCATAGCCCTGTCTTTAAGGTAGCCATAGTAATAGAAAGCTAAGGGGCTTAGGTCTGGGCCGATCTATTGATTTGTGAGATGGCAACTTTGCAACTGATCACACAGCCTCCAACGTTCTCTTTCAGACAAGCTTGCTCAGCTAAAATGTTGTTCAGCTAGAAATGAGTTTTGATTCTAGCTTTTCCAGCGGTTTGGCCTCACCCACCACCACTAGACGATCAACGACGGCCATTTCGAACAGGATGAGAAGAAATCGAGGTACAAAATCGATAAAGCCACACCTATCACACACACACACACACACGCGCGCGCACACTTATATATATATATATATATATATATATATATATATATATATATATATATAATGGACATACAAGACCTTTTGAATAACAACCACTACACTTATTTGATTCCAACATATCTGTTGAGATATTCTGCTTGCCTAAATAGAAATAATAATAATCTATGTTATCCTTATTATTATTATTATTATTATTATTATTATTATTATTATTATTATTATTATTATTATTAATAATAATAATATCTTCTATATATTAATAAGATAGTGTGTGTGTTCGTGTGTCACGCGTGCCGCACCTAGATTTGGAAAACATTCAAATCACCTAATTTTCGTAATGTCTTAAGTATTTCCCGGTTAGCGACGTCGGTTTATAGTTCGATCCCAACCAACCTCTAAGATTTTTTTCTACATCGAAGAGGGGGGGTAGAGAGGGGACGACCGGGAAGACACATATTAATACGATTGCGTGTGTTTTATTTTGTGTGTCACGCTTACATCAAAAGCAACGACATTCCGAATCTGTGTATGCTACTCATGAATTGGAGCCAAATTTAATTTAATCTAAAGCATTTACAAAGTAAGGTTTAGTCGTCGAAATCGGAATTAGTCGATCGATCAAATCGAGAAAAAAGTCTGACGGGCGGACGGACGGACGGACACGAAACCGCTTTTATTTATTAGACACAATCCTCTGGAATTTTTTCGTTGTTCTGCAACGCTTGAAGAATCTTAGAGAATTCTTGTTTCGAGAAATACTTTAAGCAAAGCTAAGCATGTCGTTACAACACAACTTTCAAAATAAATGTACAAGTCAAATCTTATCATATTTTATTCAAACATAGGTTAGGAACAAGATAATTAGTATTAAAAACATCATTTCGTGTAATTTACACGGGTCCCGCTAGTTGTAATTATTATTATTATTATCATTATTATTATTATTATTATTATTATTATTATTATTATTATTATTATTATTATTATTATTATTATTATTATTATTATTATCATTTGAAACAGTAGTAGTAGTAGTAGTAGTAGTAGTATTTGGTTTTAAGGTGTGAGAGCGAGCTCTATCTTGCTCTAACTAGAACTTTACAATAAGCAACGGGTATATAAAATCGCAGTCTCTTCTTTGGCAGACTGTTTCGGTCTCTGTTCAACTGACGCTATCGTATAGCTAAGCTTTACATTTCTTGGGGAGTCTTCAATAGTTTGAACGATTGTCACTGGCTGCAGTGAGCTTCACCACTGACCCATATTTCTTGAATTGATCCACCCAGTCCTGAGTGATTTTATTTTTCATGTACTACGAGTCACCGCCTATCAAGACCCAAAGCCACTCGAGGATAAGAGATAGCGAGTTTTTTCAGGTGGACGGTGACAAAACACGGTAAGGATTGGTAACGATGGTTGAGGCTGGTCAGAATTTGATTATTTAAGAGGACGGCTTAACAAGAATTTGTTTACGTATGACTTGAAAACGACTATGTTGTAGTTAGCTGGGAGGCAGTCTTGTGGTATTGTGCTCCACAGACGAGTAGTTTTTGGAAATAAACTTTGCTCATGGAAGTTCAGTTTAGTTTTAGGTACACAAAGGACGAAAGGAACATTATTTACAGTGGTTGTAGCTAGACGAGTTGTAGTTCTGAATGTGCTCCTCTTGAAAGAGTCTTTGAACTGATACAGGAAAGTGTCCTGTATATTCTTGAGCCAGCCTGGCGTGTAGTAATGTTTGGCGCAGTATATTCTTTGATGGAACTCCTATTGTTATCGAGTTGTGTTAACAGGTGTCGCTTCCGCGATGTTCTGCACAATTAGGGTGATTGACGGGAGCTCTTGTAGTAACACGGTACCAGATTGAAAGGTGAATTTGGGACGCAAAAATCTACACAATCGAAAAATTGTTTCGAGTCAACGGTCAACCTTTTCTTTCTTCATGTACATTAATTATTAATTATAATTAATTTTTAAGAAGACATTTTTTGCTTTTTAATTTTCATTTACTTAACCGTTAAATGCTTTATTTTTATACTGGTTTCATACAAGTGAAAAACATTTCATAGGTGTAATATAAAGTTATATAAAAGACTTTTGGAACGAATATATATTTATTGAACAAAAATAAATGATGTTGCAAAT
This sequence comes from Sepiola atlantica, assembly GCA_963556195.1. Classification (NCBI taxonomy): domain Eukaryota; kingdom Metazoa; phylum Mollusca; class Cephalopoda; order Sepiida; family Sepiolidae; genus Sepiola; species Sepiola atlantica. The sequence goes on from OY744518.1 coordinate 128,241,864, forward strand.
GTGTAACAAATGGCATTACATTTTACATGTATAACAAAACACTAGAATATATGCATCTAAATAATCATAATACACTAGAGAATCATAAAATAATTTTTACTTATTATTATAATGACCAGATTTAAAAGTTAAAGCCATTGAATTAGGCAGATAACCCACCGATGAAACTCGCCCGTGACATCGAAGATAGTGATTACCTATTTAGCGAGTCTGCTGATGCAACATCATACTAATACCTACTCAAACTTGCCAACATGGTCGTTGCAGATGTGAAACAAGTTGCAGTTTTACACATTTTCGTTGAATATTATCCTAAATAGGCATTTTGTTGGGATGTATCATATTTGAAACAAAAAAGCATTTCAGGGTTAAAAGCAACGAGAGTGGAAAACAGTCTTTTTTGTCATTGTTCAGCTTATGGTTAAGTGGATAACGACACTGAGCGGCGACCTGGGTGTACCCAGTTCGAATCCAGTCGATTCCATTATACCACTTTTACTCAGGGATGTTGGCAATCATTTTTCTTCTTCAGGTATCAGGTCTGTTCGCAGGCATCGATGATCATGGCTCTCCATTCATTTGAATATTTTGTTTCACCATGATGTTCTTTGCAAAGAGGTTACCTACAGTGGGTTGCAATCACCTTCTATAGGGGCAGTGTTCTTACAGAGCAGGAAGTCTTAGCCATTGTACACAAATCAGTATCATCTGTCTAACACAAAACGACCAGTTTCTAAAATCCATTAGGCTGCTCAACCCTCCATCCAGCACCTGCCTGCCATGACTTCACGTAACCTGATCGGGGTGGGGGTGGGGGGTTAAGTGGGTACTCAACCTTACCCAAGGGTCTCACACAGACTAGCGGAGGTAAGGAGGTGCCTTGCTTCTCCTGTTGGTGGAGATGTTTCTACCCCACTACCCTTTATGCAAGAATGCCGACAATAAAACCAAACCGGTCAACAAAGTTGCCCAATTCTGATTCATTCGAATTTACCTTTTTTTTAAAACTCCTTAAAATAAAAAGACTTAAGTTAAAGGTGAATATATTATTAAAATGAAGTGATATTAATTACTACAATGCACAAATCTTTAAAAAAATAGATAATATTAGTCTATGTTATTTTAATTAATTCAATGGTCGCAAATCCACGGTCTATCTTTTATTTCATTGTAATAATATAATGACCTTTAAGTTTAAAGAATCAAATAATAACTAAAAAATGTTTTCCACTCTTGTTGATTTGAAATAAATGTAAACTTAAAAAGAAAAAATTATCTTAAAAAAAAAAAAAATTTAATATAATTAATAATTACTGTACATGAAGAAAAAAAGAGGTTGACCGTGGATTTGAGACCATTTTTCGATTGCGTAGGTTTTCGCGTCCCAAATTCACCGTTCTGCTACCGGAACTCTGAATGCCGAATTAGTAGAAGGATTTATTACAAAAAGAGTGAGAGAGGCCCGTTTTTTTTAGGGGGAGAGAGTCACCCTATGTTAAAAAAAAACAAGCTTTGTTAATTATTCCTTTACGCAATATGTTTTTTAAACAAAATTATGTAGGGTCGTTTTTAACTCTTAATATTTTCCCGCCATTTTCTAGTGAGAGAAGCAGAACTAAGAGGCCCTCCAGAGCTCTGTATAAACTATACCAGTTTGAACCGCCCATCCTTCTCAAAGCAGGCTCTTAACAAGACACACACCCTCAGTCGGGAGGGGGGGGTCAGGTTAGGTGGCATCGACTTTGGGTGCAGGTTTTAAATTATAGTGTACCAGACGATAGAGTGAACGGGGGGATAGGGAAGAAGAAGAAGAAGAAAAATAAGAAGAAGAAGAAGAAGAAGAAGAAGAAGAAGAAAAAGAAGAAGAAGAAGAAGAAGAAGAAGAAGAAGAAGAAGAAGAAGAAGAAGAAGAAGAAGAAGAAGAAGGAGAAGAAAATGAAAAAGAAGAAGAAAACAAAAGAGTTAGTTTGCAAAACCAGGAACTATGGACCAAGCGAAAGTATTCTTGTCTGAAGCGGGGTAGAATGTTTTTCTCAGGATACATACTTAGAAACGTGCTCCTAGCTATTCAATCAGTGCGACGACCCCCCCCATCCCGCTTACCTATCTACCTCCCCACCCCCCAGAAAAAAACAACAGAAAAAAATAAAGAAAACAAAGAAAACAGTTTGGAAATTATTTACTTAGCACTTGTTTATAAGCTCTGTGCACAGCTGTTTAAAAGATGAACGCCAAAGTAAAAAAAAACAAAACAAACAAAAACAAACAAACAAAAAAACAAAAATAAAAAATAAAATAAAGGTGATAAAAAATATATAACTTCACCCTCAAAACTTCCCAAATCTTCCCTGAAGAATTTTAGTCAGAATCGATGTTTATTTTGTCAACGTCTACCGACGAACATTAGCAGTGATGAAATTTACAAACTATGTGTTATTAATCTTTTGTGATCTGAAAAATACCCCCATTAAAAAAAAACAGCAAAAAAAAACAACAACAACAAAAAACGACGATACAAATCCCCGAGTCGCAGAAGAGCTCGACGCAAATTTGTCCGGACAATTTAAAATTAACAAGCCGCGCGTGCGTGGTCCCCCTCTGTATGTGACTCGATGTGGCGAGTGTAAAATGCAATAAATTTGGGCAATTTGGGGCATTTTTGACCCCCCTTTGACCCCCTGGGATGGATGCTCATTTTATATCCAGAACAATTGCCTCTACATTTTAGCCAAGTTTCAGAAAAAATTGAATGGATGGATCAAACGTTATGGGAGAAATGGGTCATTTTTTGCCATTTTGGAGGCTTTTGACCCCCTGAGGGCGCGAACCAGATTTTTTCCAAGGTCAGCGATACTTATTTTCTATTAGAAACAATTGCCTCCACATTTTGGCCAAATTTCAGAGAAATTGAATGGATGGATGAAAAGTTAGGGGGCAAAAAATATCATTTTTTGCTATTTCAGGGCCTTTTGATCCCCTAGAGGGCTAACCAGATTTTTCTTCAAAAATCGGAGAATGTCACTTTCTAACCTGACAAAAGTTACAACTTCATGCAAAATTTCAGAGAAATTCAATGGATGGTTGCGGAGAAAAATCCGGACAGACGGCCGGACGGACAGACGGCCGGACGGACATGCTTCAAAACATAAGTCCCCCGATTTAAAATTTATAAATCGGGCGACCAAAAAAATAAAAAGTACTAAAAATAACCACGATTAAGATGCTGTAGCCCAACCGAATACCGGTGTTAGGGTTCAATGAATTTAGAAAACGCACAGATAAACATACGATTGTTTTGATACCATCACATTTGGCATAATGGTCAGAATATCTTCATTGGCCTTTTAGCTAAGATCAGAGTTACTATCTGTTCCGATGACTGCTGCACTCTGTATACCGGTACCGTCTTGGTCTTCGGCCCTTCATTCCGCCGGTCACAGGTATTGTCCTGTAAAGTTCTAGGAGATCCACCCTCCCAGGATTTACCTTCTCTTTGAAATGCTAGTTTATTGCTAATCGCCTAAAGCGCACCTACCGGGGAATGACGACGGAGCTGCTCAAGCATTTTTTGTGGGCTAGAGCGCGCTAATCCTAGTGCGTTGGCTAACCCCACCTGATCTTATGTCTAGCCCCCTGGAGAGGAGGTGAATAAAAATACTTTGACCTTGTGTCTAACATCCTGGAGGTAAATAACTCGGCTTAATGGTTAGAGTTTTAGTAATAGACCGGGAGTCGGTGTTCAATCCTCGGTCGAGTCAACCCAGACTAAAAGAATGGTACTTGATGCCTCCTTGCTAAACACTCAGTGTTAGGTTAAAGCGTAGTTTAGAGTCCTGAACATAATGCGATAAAAATTGCGTATAGGCGATGAATATTGTTTTTTTTTGTTGTGTTTGTTAAATATTTTTAAATATTTGTAAATGAGGAACCATTTTGAGCTAAAATCTAATTAGTTTTACGCATTTAATCTTGAAAATTGTGTAAATAATCCCAGGAAGAAGAAAAATGAAGTCTTCAAACCGTTATTTCTGTTACTGTGCAGACTCCATTTATTCCTTTAGCGATTATTTACACATTTCAAGCGTGTTTTTTTTTTAAGATTACATGCGAAAAACTAATTCTGAGCTGCCGGCCGAGAAGTTAATGATGTTGGGTTGTCAGTTCGAAATTGTCGGTAATTAGACCAGCTGTAAATCTTTATTTGATAGGTTCTATAAGTGTGTAGAATTTCAGCATCATTAGTCAAGGCAACCCAGAGATCCAGAAAGTTAAATCATGAAATCATGTTATCCGTGTGTACGTACGTATGTGCCACCCTGTATCTCATCAACTATTTGATGGATTCACCTGATTTTTGGCAGAGATAGATGTTCTAGGCTCTAGTTGATAGCATTTTAATTTCAGTTTACCATATACCTTAGTTTTCCAGAAAATTCCAAAAAACTTTAAAAATGACCAGTATTCATACATATATCAGTTATGAGAAGGCATTGTATTGAGGCATAGTCTTTACAAAAGTAGTAACATTCCATGAAAAATGCCAGTATATGTCCTTAATAGGGTTAAGATGAAAATTCATATACACTAAATGTACAAAAGCAAGGAAATTCCCAAATTTTTACACTCATGGAATATATATATATATTTTGTTAACCATTGTTGTTTGATCGGGTCTTACTGCATATTTCTACTCCATCACATTTTTTCGATATATACGTCAGATCAGGAAGTTATGGGTTGCAATACTCCTACCATCAGCTCCTAAGAACCCGTAATTGGACATCATAATATTCAACACCGAGTAAGTCTTCTGAACTTTTTGTGTGATTTTGCTTTTTTCATGGTTTTGTTATTAATTTACATACACCATGAATAGACTCTTCCCTGTCATATATTGCATCGATAGCAAGCAAATTTCCCGCTAGGATAACTTTTTAATTTTCATTTTGGACTTCCAATCACCACCTGGATTCTTTTTAATCTACTTCTTTGACATCTTTCTTGAAATTGTTTTAAACTTTATGACTTGGATGAACTGTATAAGTTTTACAAAAAAGTGCGTTTTTGGCCGATATATTTGATGTTTTTTTTTGTATCTTTATGCATTTTTTAAATATATTTTTATATATTTTCAAAGCTTAATTTTATTACCTGCAGTAATCTCATTGCGGTAAGAGTCCTCTGAGGAGAAGATTTTCTTTAGGAACTCATGAGTTAAGAACGCAGTATCACTCCTTGTTTTTGAACTTCAATAAAATTTGATTAATTTCTTATTTTATTATGTCATTCAATTAATATTATTGCTCTATACGCTATATTGAGCTTTATTTTTATCCTGATAGTCTACTGGTTAAAGATATTATTTACATCTTTAAAGTATTATCTATCTATCTATCTATCTATCTATCTATCTATCTATCTATCTATATATCTCTCTCTATCTCTCTCTATATATATTTATCTCTCTCTCTCTATATATATATATCTCTCTCTCTATATATATATATCTATATATATATATATATATATATATATATATATATATATATATATATATATATATATATAATTACAATAGGGCTGCCTGTCCGAGGTGACGATTTCAGAGACGCTATGGATGAAAGCGCATCCGATGTGCCATCCGATGTGCTTTTGTTTTGATTTTCGAATATTTATTTTTTGTCACATCGTAATGTAGGATTTTTCGAACTTAGATCTTTTTTGTCTTTCTTATTTTTCAATAACTTTTTACAGTGTGTAATTGACAGCTGATTTTAAATTTGCTATCGTAGCAACTGATGAATTATTTGCAACAATTCTTACTGTTCGCCAGAGTCTATGCTTGCTGTTAAACTGCTTGCGATTTTAATAAATATCTCTTTAAATGGTACTTCACAGGTTCTCTATTAGATTTAAATCATAGTCATTAAGTGGTCAGTTCATGTACAAATCCCTTTTTATTTGTAACCATGTTTTGGTGAACTTTGAGGCGTGACTTGGTGCGTTGTCTTGCATAAACATCAACGATTTACGTCTGACTACAGCTTTGTTATTTAACAACCTAAACAGACTTCGCTCTAGGAAAGTAACAGTAACTTTTAGAGTTCATTTTAACCCCGTCCTCGATTAAAAAAAAACAAACCCCACAAGCTCACGGCCCATATCCTGATAATCAACCAACTTTTTTTTTAATGGAAATCGCTTCAGATAAGGCATGAAACCAATTGATGTAAAGAGCTAAAAAAAAATACTACTCCAATGTCAAAAACTAGCCAACGATAAGTATTAGATGGATAGATTCTGACCCAGAAAACAGCAATTATTTCCTCTTTTGTCAGAAACATCGATCATGAAATGTGAGAACTAAAAGACAAAATAATGGAAGCAAGAGTAACAAGGTTGCCGAAAGAAAACCCATCAGTCACTTTCTACTCTTCTTGATCCACTTTCAACTCTCCTACTTGTTGTCGGTTGACCAATTGTCTTGAATCACGTTTCCTTCAGAGCTAACCTCGCACCATCAGTTTCATCAACAGCGAACCTGGACTCGTCTGTGAACAAAACTTTCTTGAATTCAGTTATCATATATTTCTTAGCCCACTGGCTCAATTTCCTTATGTTTCTTATTTAATATAGATTTCTTGATTCGATTCTTTACATCAGCAAAGTTCCTTAATAATTTGAATCTTATTTCTTTTGTAACCACATGAGCCCATGCTGCCTGAAATATGAATCAACTACTGACATGTACATTTCTCTTCGGATATGTAACAGATCTCGATTTGTTAAGGTCATGAATTAAGCTTGAATTTTTTTTTCCTGATTCAATTCCATCTTGGAATATTTTCTTGATTGTTCGATGATCGTTAGAAATTTGAAGCAAATACTTTCCTTTACTAATTTCCTTCAGTAGCTTCTTTCCAAGAACCGCAGGCTTGTGGAACTCTCTTCCTGCTGACTGTTTTCCTCTTACATATAACTTTAGTTTTCTCAAGACTAAATCTAATAGGCATCTCATGTCTTCGTGATAATCATATTTGTTCTTGTTAGCTCCCTACATCAAGTGGCTTCATGCCTTGTCTGGAGCGATTTCCATTAAAAAGAAATAGTTTTTTAATCACCTGTGAAATCTTTCTGTGAGCAACTTGAGAATAATCTCTAGACACTGAAAAATTCAATAGTTATAAAAGTTAATTAAAATGTGTTTCTGTAATGACAAATCAAGTGTTAATTTATTACAATTACAATATAAACATATTATATCATCAGATGTTATATATTAAACAGTATAATATCAAATAAAAGCCCAAATAGTACTTGCATAGAATCTCTAAACGCACTTTATATATATATATATATATATATATATATATATATATATATATATATATATATATATATATATATTTAAATGTTTAATTAAATTAAAGATAATTGAATTATCGTTTAATAATAATCTATCGTGATAATCTAAAGCTCAACATATTGAATAGAGCAATCAATTATAGGGATGAAAGATGAGAATAAAACATTGTAAAGAAACAATATTTATTAGAACATCAGAAGTTCAAAGTAAGGAGCTTCATATCCTTAATCCATGGAGTTTCAAAGATAAACTCTTTTCATCAGAGGATAGAAAAAAACCCACAATGTAATTGTAAATATTATCGTCAACATTTAAATTTGAAAAAAAATGTATACACAAAATAAAAACCAAAAAATTAAGAATCTTTTGTTGAACAGAGAAAGAAAAGTTAGTGTAGATACCGTCAAAAAAACACGTCAAAAATAAAACAATGAAGGTTTGAAAAAAAAAAACTCAAACTGTTTAAGAGTCCAAATGTTGTTGTTAAGAAGCTGATTTTTAGACGGCTGAATATATATATATATATATATATATATATATATATATATATATATATATATGCAAACATTGTTAAAAATAACAGAATTCGTCTGTTTAATTATACCTGTTTTTATTTTTTTCAATTTTTCTGATGGTCGTTTCTGTATTAAAATCAAATATATATATATATATATATATATATATATATATATATATATATATATATATATATGCATATATATATGTATATATATATATATATGTACATATATATGTATATATATATATGTATATATATATATATATATATATATATATATATATATATATATATATATATATGATAATTATAAGAATACTAATCCAATGTAATAGAAAATAAAAAAGGAATGAACAAAAATTGTTTATATATTCATCAACGTTTCGTCTTTATTTCAAGACTTACTCAATGGAATGGTAACGTTTCTCTTTCGTGTGAAAAAGAACAACATTCTTTTCATGTCATAAACGCACCGCTTATTTTCAAATATTGACTGTTTTTCTTCAAATCAGTAATCTTGAGAACGTCTTGAAATAAACAAGAAACGTTGATAAATATATAAGCAATTTTCGATTTTTTTCCTCGGGGTTAATACCATCAAAATGAGGAGGAAGGAAAGAAGAAAAACAAACTATAAGACAGTCTTGCCTGACAAGGTTGTTCTACCACAAAAGCTTGCAAAAATAATTAAATAAATGAATTTTTCATTCAAAATTGCACGACTGTTGATTTTTTAAATATTTCACTTTAATAGATTCTAATCCATGCTTCAAAGATGTTGATTTCCTTACTTTAAAAAAAGCGCCAATCTGCGCCTTACATCGCCAGGACTACACTTACCCTAACGTCTTAAGAACTTGACGTCTATTTCTGCTCGTGTTGGGATTCGACCCCTCGGGGTTGATACCATCAAAATGAGGAAGAAGAAAGAAGAAAAAAAACTATAAAACAGTCTCACCTGACAAGGTTGTTCTACAACGAAAGCTTGCAAAAAAAATTAAATAATTGAATTTTTCATTTAAAATTGCACGAGTGTTGATTTTCAAAATATTTCACTTTAATATACAGGGTGTTTCAAAAGTCTTGGGAACATAACGATTTTTAATAACTCAAAAACTATTAGGAGTTGAAAAATGAAATTGGTACCGTTGGAAAGATTAAAGTTTCAAGTTTTGTGGGGAATCTTCAAAGTTGCTCAATATGAGCACCATTCGTCACATGGCAGACATCTAGTCGATAGTCCATTTCCTGCCAAACGCGTTCCAGCATCTTGACGTCAATGGTTCCCACAACTGCCGTTACTCGAGCCTTTAGTTCGTCAATATCTCTTGGAAGGGGCGGCACATAGACTTGTTGCTTGACAAAGCCCCAAAGGAAAAAGTCACACGGGGTAAGATCTGGAGACCTAGGAGGCCAGGGCATGAGAACGTCATCACCTCGCCCAGATCTCCCAATCCATCTACCAGGCAGCCTTGTGTTAAGAAACTGCCTTACTCTAAGACTCCAGTGTGGTGGTGCACCATCTTGTTGAAAAATGAAGTCATCAGATTCTGCTTGTTCCAACTGAGCCATTAACCAGTCTTCCAGCATGTTGAGATAGGATTCACCAGTGATAGTTGCCTCTTCAAAGAAGAACGGTCCATAGACACCTTTCTTGGAAATTGCACAAAACACGTTCACTTTTGGTGAATCTCGCTCGTGCTCAAGAAGTTCATGAGGATTCTCAGTACCCCATATGCGAGTGTTATGCTTGTTAACTTTGCCATTCAGATAGAAGGTCGCCTCATCGCTAAAAACAAGCCGGTCATCAAAGCCGTTATCTTCCAACTTCTCTTGCATTGCAATGCAAAAGTCACGGCGAAGTGGCTTATCAGTGTCCTTCAACTTTTGGACCAACTTGAGCTTGTAAGGTACCATTTGCAGTCGTTTCCTTAAGACACGCCAGACAGTTGCTGGAGCAAGCTGAAGTTCCCTGCTGGCTCTTCTCACTGATTTACGGGGGCTCCGCTGAAAGGCTGTCCGAACTTGCTCAACTGCATCTTCTGAAGTTGAAGGGCGACCTGTTCGCTTACTTGGGCACAAACACCCATCTTTCACAAATTTAGCATGCCATCTGACAATGGATTTCCTTTCAGGGTCTTCTTTTTTAAATTTCCTGCGAAATGCACGCTGAACACATGTCCACGATTCAGTCTTTGCAAATTGGAGGACGCAAAATGCCTTGTCTTGTTTAGAGAACGCCATTACTGCACCTGGAAAGATAACACGAAAATCATTAGTATGACCAAAAACTTGATTAAGCAAGCTTTAAAATGGCACCAGTTTCATTTTTCTACCTGGAATAGTTCATGAGCGATACGCATTTGTAATGTTCCCAAGACTTTTGAAACACCCTGTATATAATATATATATATATATATATATATATATATATATAGTGAATTAAGTACTATCTGTCGTGTAGCACAGAAAAAATGTTATATTTTTGGAGGAATATTTTTTTAAAATTTTATAATTTAAAAAAAAATTTAATTCAATCATTCTGCATAGCACTTAGTAGTAAATGGTGGGGTAGTTAGATTGGAGATGTGGGTGGACTAATAATATAGATATATGTTAATGAAACAACAATCCCACCATGAAAAGAGTCTATAATGTTTTCTGACGAAACAGAATATGTATAATAGAATAGAGAAAAACAATGTTGCCAAGATCTTTGTAAAATACAAAACAATGTAGACATAGACATAACATAAAACTAAATTTACACAAAAATGGTTAAAAAAGCGGAAAAATAAAAAATATAAATGTATACGAAAATATTTTTAGAGTTTTCGTAGTATTAAATATAGTTAGAGTAGTGAGGGCTCGTCAGTTGACTACCAGAGCGACTGTTTCGGGGATTTCATATATATATATATATATATATATATATATGTGAAACAGCGAAACAGGCTGTATGTGGATGACTATATATATATATATATATATATATATATATATATATATATATATATATATATATATATATATATATATGTGTGTGTATATATATATGAAATATTAAGGAAATTTGTGTGGTTAAAATATATAAGGAAACGCTACCATAACTGCAAAGAACTGTGTTTTCTTTCCTCTGTGTAACTAAAATTAAACGGAACTTCCATGAACAGTGTTTTTTCCCAAGAACTTCCCACATGTTGAAGACGTTGCCGCAGGAATGTTTCCTTATAGACTACAACATGAACGTTTTCCAGATCACATGTCAACAAATATCTGTCGTGTCGTCCTGTGAATTATCATAGTTCTGAACATTTTCGTAGTACTGTTCCATCATCCAACTGAAAATCTCACTGACCTTTATCTTCGAGTGACTTTTAGCTTTGGTAAGTGGTGAACTATTAGTATATATATATATATATATATATATATATATATATATATATATATATATATATATATAGTCTAAAGAAACTTTGAGTCATTTTAAACAAAAAGAAAAAAAAGAAGGAAAATGAAGTTTAAATTCCCAGAGAAACTAACTCAAAGATATTGCAGACTTAACATTCGTTGGAAAATTCATAAATAAAAATATTAATAATAAGTAAATAAAATAAAAAGGGGGTTAAGTATCTAACAGTGAAACAAAAACAGGAGACCTTAACTTGTAGCAGTCACCAATAAGGACTACTTTTGAATGCGTAATCACTGTCCCTGTGAGCTGGCTTGTCCAATCAAATCACAGGGCGCAGTAATATCGTTAGTTCCCTAAGGGACTACTTGTTCCCTTAGGGTTCGATGAAAAAGATCAGACGACCTCCTGGCACCAGCTTGGACGCATCGCAAAGAGCACCAGCGAGGAACAAGGAAACGCTCTCTCTCCTGCTGCCGTCGCCACTTGACGACTACTACCATCTTCACCTGAAGAAATCACGGGCGGCCCTAAGAACTCTTATATTCTTCCTCTTCCTCAGCTGGACACCGTCCCACTCTCTTCTACCTATACCAAACGGTATAGGTAACCTTGAGTTGATAAAACCCCTTTTTGTTATAGTTACAAAAATACTTTTCGTTGTTCCATTTATTTACGAGAATATTAACACGGGGATCATCAGCAGTTTACCATGTAACTGTGACGGAAATTAAAAAACAGGACAGTTATAATATTCATGGCTCCCCAATGGTACTGATCAAACTACCATTTCCCCAATAATCAAGTGTAGAAATAATTCAGTTTAAAATTTCACTAATATATACATAAAAAAAAAAAAATAAATAATAATAATAATAATAATAATAATAATAATAATAATAATAATAATAATAATAATAATAATAATATATTACCCATAGGACTACCGTGTGATGTGGTAATTTGCATATCAAATAACATTGATAATAATCATAATAATAATAATAATAATAATAATAATAATAATAATAATAATAATAATAATAATTAATCTCATCCAGAAAGCAATGGAAACATGGAGACTAAAACTGAAAGCCGGAGGACAACACCTGTCTGAGATAAAAATACAGAGAGGCATTTTTCAAGGAGACTCTCTATCACCACTATTGTTTATAATAGCCATGATGCCACTCAACTACATACTCAGAAAGTGTGATGCCGGATACAGGTTTACGGATACAGAACAAAGAATAAACCACCTAATGTACATGGATGACCTTAAACTGTTTGCAAAAAAACAAAAATAAAAACTGGAACAGCTGATACATACAACCACGATATTCAGCCAGGATATCCAAATGGAGTTTGGAATAGAAAAAATGTGCACTGCTAGAGATCAAAAGAGGAAAACTGGAGACGACAGAAGGTATACAACTCCCCAACCAAGAGGAGATGAGGGCGCTAGGAAAACAAGTAAGTTATAAATACCTGGGAGTTCTGGAAGCAGACACAATCAAATATACAGAAATGAAAGAGAAGATTGGAAAAGTATATCTACGAAGAACAAGGAAACTCTTAGAAACTAAACTATATAGCAGAAACCTAGTAAAAAGGATAAACACATGGGCTGTATCACTAATAAGATACTCTGGACCATTCATAGGCTGGACCAAAGAAAAACTCAGGCACCTTGACCGGAGGACTAGAAAACTAATGACTATGCACAATGCATTGCACCCCAAAGGCGATACGGACAGACTCTACATGAAAAGAAATGAAGGAGGTAGAGGACTGGTAGGTATAGAAGATTGTGTGGAAGACACCAAAAAAGAGCTGGAGAAATATGTAACACAGAACACGGAAAGACTGATCACCACAACAAGAGACAGCAGCCCAACAAACAACCCCGGAAGCACTGAAACCAGAAACAAAAAGACAAGAAAGGAAAAGTGGGAAGAAAAACAACTACATGAACGCTTTATAAGACTCACAAGCGATGAAGCCAATGAAAACAGCTGAGCATGGCTAAGAAAAGGACACTTGAACAGAGAAACGGAATCTCTGCTGACGACCGCACAGAACAATGCGATTAGGACAAACTTTATTAAAGCAAAGATAGATAAAACCCAGGAAAACAGTAAATGCCGATTATGTGGACAAAGAGACGAAACGATAAATCATATAATAAGTGAATGCAGCAAGCTAGCCCAAAAGGAATACAAGAACAGACATGATAGCGTGGGGAAAGAAGTACACCGGGAAATGTGCAAACAACTGAATTTCGAATATGCAAAAAAACGGTACAAACACAAACCAGAAACTGTACTAGAAAACGAAAAACACAAAATCATATGGGATATGAATGTACAAACAGACAAACCCATAACAGCAAGGAGACCGGATATGATAATAATCAACAAGGAAGAAAAGTCCTGCAAAATCGTAGATTTTGCCGTTCCAGCGGACCACAAAGTGAAGATCAAAGAGACGGAAAAAAGAAGCAAATATACTGAACTTGCCAGAGAACTGAAAGGAATATGGAACATGAAGAAAATCAGTATAACACCAATAATCATAGGAGCACTAGGAACAGTCCCCAAAAACATGGAGAAAAGACTAGGAGAAATAGGAATCAAAGGGATAACTTAGACCATACAAAGGACAGTAATGATCAAAACAGCTACAATCCTGAGAAATGTCCTCGTAAGGCAGGAAAAACCCAGCAGAGTGCTCGATTAAGAAGTCCGAGATTTCAAAGGATTAAGTGCGTTAATATTTATTTATAAATTACAGAAATTCAATGCAACATCAGTACCGTCGGTTTCAAAGCGGGAGGTTGATCCCGATTATCGTCAGCTGATAAACATTTTTAGAAATGGTGGAACTTATTCGGTCATGCCTAAGATCACGTAGGACGTGATTTGTGTGAAATGGGGGGAGGGGATTACATATGTGTGCGTAAGGGGTTAAATTAAGATTCTAATATTTAAATTGTTAATATATATAAAATGGTTATTAATTAAAAGCAGAAGAAAAGTTTTTTTTTGTAATATATATAAAAAATGTGTAAGAATTTCTGTAGGGCAGAATATATATATATATGCCAACTGTCCGTTGCTCCAAGAAAGCTTTATACTTTATACACAATCTGAAGGTATTGTTTTTAATCGTGATGGGAACTAGGTACCCTCTTCACCACAAAAGCGTGGTAAGGGTACCAGTTGAATAACCCGAACACGTAGTACACACACGTATATTAGATTTGCTCTCCATGCGTGGGTTGAGCTCTCTGGTAGAGGAATTGGTGATGCTATGGAAAAAATGTAAGCTCGAATTAAATTATCACGAAAGCTACGTATCGAATAAAAAGGGGGTTGTTTAAACAACATATAGTGAGAAAGGGTGAAAGTGACAGATAGAAAGTTACTAAGTGACGGCTCACTTGATGAGTTATTTGTAACTTAAAGCTAAACTTATATAGAAAATAAGCTTGTTCTCATCTCAAATTTTATTCTCACAATGTTTCGGCCTTCTTCAGGTGTATCTTTACGAACTCGGGAATCTGGACGGAATTTCGAACGGGACCCTTTATTTAATCCACGGGTGTAGCATGCTCTCGTTCCATCAGTCATGACTTGGAGAAGTCGTCTTTTGGTAATTCAGAATTCCTCGTATCGCCCGCACCGAGGATTGACCCTTCAACCTTCTATCACTTGGAACTGAATTTTACTAAGTATTATATCCACTGCGCCACGGGTCCTTGTATGACTTTTGGTATCCTTAAACCTATTTTTGTTTTAATGTAACGTCCAATATATTTACCTTTTATACATCATAATTTGATACCTTTTCTTACAAAAAGCAAAACATCGATGATGTGTATAACTTTAAATATACACGTCTTAAATAAACACACATGTGACCTGTGGGCTAAACAACATCAACAAAGCATCAAGCGTCACAGTGTCGCCAGAGAAGTTGTATATATCAGTCCACAAATATTGTTCATTTTATTTAGGCGAATGCTTATATTATTTTCTATTCCGTCTTACGCGCGTTTCGCAGCCCGTAAAGAAAAAATATAGTCTTTAGTCTAACAAGCTGCTCTTCAGAGAAATGTTCATTTGATAATATATAAAACCAGCATATCACTATATATACTTTTTTTTAACAACTGCACATCAGATACCTTTAAGATTTTTCCGTCTCGTTCGTTTCATCTTAACTACAAGCAACACGCTTTTTAACGGGGTTTTAATCATTTTCTTCCTGTTTTCGTGTAACCGGAAGCGTTACGTAAAATTATACGCTTGACTTGTAAAGAAAATGTCTTCAGCGTGTATTGAAACCGTTACTCTTATATGCGTATCTTCTGTTCTTATGTCCGTTTAATAGCAGGAATTTTTTTAATAAACGATGCCTTTTACGGTCTGTAACATCTTGGAAATTGTTTGCTTGTAATGGAATTGGTGGTCACTTTTAGCCTTACAATTGTTAGGTATGGTATTTAGTAGATGTTAGTCCGAGGTAAGATTGTTGGGTAGGAGCAAAATGTAGTATCTGTTCTTGTACCCTTTAAAACTTCAAATACGTATTTTCAATTTTGATGAAATTTAAATCATCTGTATAAGACACTAATTAAAAAAGTTTCCCAACATCCCATCGTTTTTCGACTATATTACGAAGCGAAACGGGAAGATGAGGACAGTAAACACAAACAAAGTGTTATGAGAATAATGAAAAAGTACATAGTTGTGATCCTCATTCAATCCCGAGCAACGTCGGCTTTTCCTGCTAGTATATATATATATATATAAGGTTAATGGAACAAAAAATATAAGAGGCAACTAATATATTTAATTAGTGAACATCCGGATAAAAATGAAGCTCAATATACTGTATAGATAATTAATAGCATTAGATAAAGTTAAAGAATAGAATAAGGTGCGAATCAAATTTTATTACAATTCAAAGTTCAAGCAAAGTACTTTAAAGTCTTTAACTCATGAGTTTTCAAAGAAAATCTTCCCCTCAGAGGACCATTACCGCAATTACATTACTTTTATGTATTTTATATATATTTTTTATATATTTTTTCAAAGTTTAATTTTATTAACTGCAGTAATGTCATTGCGGTAATGGTCCTCTGGGGAGAAGAATTTTCTTTGAAAACTCGTGAGTTAAGGACTTTAAAGTATTTGGCTTGAACTTGATTTGAATCGCACCTTATTTTATTCTTTCACTATCTAGTGCTATATATATATATATATATATATATATATATATATATATATATATATATCATCACCATCATCTAGTCGTGGTGTTGTCACGGATCCTCCTGACTCTCTAACGCAATCTGGCTCTATCCCCCATCACACCTGGTATGTCTTCATAGGTGCATTGTAAGTCTTCTGTTAGTTGTTTGATGTAGGTTCTTTTTGGACTCTCCACTGAGCCACATCCTTATTTTGGCATCCACAGAAGAACATCGCTGATGATGTCATCCTTAGCAAAGTTCAGCAATGTCCAGCAAATCTGGTTCTTTTCTCTCTGATCAGGGTTGAAATCTGAGGGAGGTGTCCATAGAGTTGCTATCCCGTGGGGTGCTCTCCCCAGGAGATGTTAAGAGCAGCTCTTAGCATTCTGGTATATACACCATCAATGGTCTTATTCAATCTTTTGGAGAAAATCCAAACGCTACTTATATATATATATATATATATATATATATATATATATATATATATATATATATATATATATATATATATATTACTTTTACGTACATAAAAGTAATTCATAGACACGTGTTTCCTGCTATTAGCTGTCATCAGCATATATATATATATATATATATATATATATATATATATATATATATATATATATATATATATATATATGCCTAGTCTGCTGCTAAGAATGTGGGTTCCTTCTACAGGGATAGAAAACTTTTCACACCTACCAGTATCCTATATCTCTAAAAAGCCACCATTTGCTAATGCATGGAGGGAGTATTGTTGTCACATATGTGCTGGTGCTCCAACCGCTAGTTTCTACCTCTTAACAGGATCCAAAATAAAGAGCCTCTAATCTAACTGGTCCCACACTGTCTACCAAGCTCTGGCTCCTGTTCCATCGCGGCAATGTTGCATCTATGTATTTCAATGGAATGTACTCCGACGAACTTGTTGTACTTGTGCCCGTAAATGCAAATACCCCCGACAAACACGACAATACTCAAAATCCCACTCCTTCACTCTAGAGGTCACCAGATGCCGGAAAGCTTTCTACTCTAACAGGTTATTTTCCTTGAACTGATTGCCTCTGGAATTCACTTCCTGCTCCCTGATCCAATTTAAATGTAAAGCGAACAAACATATTGCTTCACATATTTGATAAAATGTTTCGAATTTGCATGTCTCCTTACGAGGGCAGAGTTGGTATTTATCTACCTCCCACAAAGTACGATGTGACACAAGGTCGGAAAGTGGGATTTGATAAGTCAGCACTCTAGAGGAAGAGCACCTATTACCTTTAAAAATTGCCTGGGCAGTCCCGTCGGCATTCCCCGGTAGGGACGCCTCAGGCGATTAGCAATAAACTACCCCCTTCTCAAAGGGTGAGAAGGCAAATCCTGGGAGGGTGGACCTCCTAGAACTGCACAGGACATACCCATAGACCGGCGTAAATGAAGCCCCGAAGGCCAAGACAATACCGGTCTATGGGGTGCAGTATCCATCGGAACAGATACTACACTTTGATCTTGGCCAGAGTTAGGCACAAGGTCGGTTTTTAATGTGGAGAAAATTCAGCTCCCCCCAAAATTGCACCCTGGATTGGAAAAAAAATAATGGATATTTTCTTCACTGACCGGAAACAGAAAAGATTAAGTGTAGTATCAGAACAGGTACTACACTTTTTTTATTTTATTTATGTTGCATTATGTATTTATTGAATAAATCTGTCATAAAAAAGTAAAAATAAAGTAATCGACGGTAGTTGAGGACGACTAAAAGGCTCCCTTATTATTAGCTACGATACCGAAATGATGGGGAGGGTATCACTCTTTTTCAAGCAAGGGTTACTCCACTTATCCTTGATCTTCACTTTATAATGCTGAGTGTTCAGAAAGGGGGGGAGGTATGAAGTTATATTTTTTTAGTTCTTGGTATGCTTCGACCTAGGATTGAACCCTAGCCTCCCGGTCTATTAGTGAACAGTAGCCATTATGCCAAATCTTTCATTTAGAAGTAAAAAGACGTATTATAGTGTTACGTAAAAAGTATATGTCACAATTTATGAAATTTCGAATGAAATCATAGAATTAATAGTGGTAGTGGATGTGACCCAACGGGTCACGGGTACATTTAGGTTTTTTTAATATCAGTTAAAATAATGGGGATCTGATTCTCTGTGTGTTTTTTTTTCTGTAATAAAAACTCGAAATTTTAGTTAGAAGGAACATATGTTAAAGAACACCGGTAATTCTATATTAATTGGTATCCACCCAATTTTATTTATCTTTTGTTTATCCATTCATTTATTCGTTTTCTACTATAAATTATGTCGTAGTATT
The DNA here is from genome assembly GCA_963556195.1 of Sepiola atlantica. Taxonomy (NCBI): domain Eukaryota; kingdom Metazoa; phylum Mollusca; class Cephalopoda; order Sepiida; family Sepiolidae; genus Sepiola; species Sepiola atlantica. The sequence goes on from OY744518.1 coordinate 128,260,744, forward strand.
TGAAATGGACACTTTCTGAAATTGATTTTTATGAATGCACGCAAGTAACAACACGTGCTGCACATTTGTATGTATTATTTACTGATGACATTTCCGGTTCCGAAAATATTAAATTCAATGTTGATTTGTACATGAAGTTAATATTTTGCCTTTCATGCAACTTTAAACTCCGACAAAGATCTATTTCAATCTGCCAAGAATATTAATGTTGCATTTTGGCATTCAGTGGCGTGAAGTAGGGAGGTGGTTCCGGGTATCCAAGTTCGGGTCGGACATCCAATTATATTCAAACTATCTCTATTTCTCAGTATTCCTGGGTACAATGACTTAGACTTTAGGGAATACAATCAAGGAGTTGGCTCCGGGCATCATCGGTTTTTCTAGCCATCCTAGCCGTAGTCAGAAAAGTGGTGTTGGTTTCATGCCTTGATGAGGTTCATAGGGTTGGATCTGTTTCCGATCGGGATCTGGTTGTTTACTTTAAGCATCAGCTTAAAGTGAATATTAGATGTGATTCAAGATTACATCGCATGGAGTTCAATAGGAGGCGGGTGTTCGACACTAGTGTGTGCATCCGACGAGTATAACACGTACGGTCCTGGATACTGCGGAACCCATCATTCAATTTCAAAAGACCTTTAACTGGCGAAGTCAATGAATCCAACCCTGTTTTGTTTTTGGTATTAGAGATCCTTCAAAGATGCCCACTCCCCTTTTTTTATTTTGCATTTGGACACACCTAAATGTTGTTTCTATCTAGGATAACACCTTCACCCATTTTCATATTCCATCCCGAATATTTATTTTTTATATCCCACTTAGCCCCCACTCCCATTTAGAGACTGACCGTGTTGTTTTCGATCGATCCGGAAAACAGTTAGGATTTTTTTTGTTCATTTATTTTTCTTTCTTTTTAGGTGGTTTTAATGTTGATCCACTCTCCATCATGCCTCATGCATTCTTTATTTTTGTGAATAAAATTTAATCAGAACCATTTGGGGATATTTTAAGTAGGATCAGGCCATAGAGTGAATGCGGTATTTTGGTGAAAATATCTAGCGTAGAGTAAGTCCAAAAGGTATTTGGCAAGATGAATGACAACCGGCACCCCTTCTTCTCCTCCAAAACGATTAGGGTTTCATGTCTAAGTTAAGGGACAGTTTTATAATTGTGTCAAATGGTATGATTGATATTTTTCTTGTGACTAAATAAAATGACCAGAGCATCAAGAGATGCCTGCACACCACTGTAGGACCAACTTTTAGTTCTTGGCATCTTAAAGGTTTCTAAATCACATTTGTATTTCATTTTGCAATATAAAAAAATGGAGACCTTGGTTTTAATCTCGGTATTTATCTCTCTCTCCCACTGCGGGAAAGTGTGGCACAGGGCCTAAAGGTAGGAGGAATAAGCCAACGCATAAGAGGTGGTGCATTCTTCCCCCTTAAAAAATGCCTGATCAGCCCCGTCGGCATTCCCCGGCGAGAGCGACTCAGGTAGTTAGTTATAAACTAACTCTATTCCCAATAGAAGAAAGCAATGTCTGGGAAGGTGGACGTCCTAGAGCTGAATAGAACAGTTACCACAGCCCGATAGAAAGAAAAAAAACGCCACCGACTTCGAAATTTACCAGTCTCCGCCAGACTGATTGTCAGGGACGGATCTTCGACTGGGTATGATTGGAGTAAGATATGCAACGGCTTTCATCGCTTCGGTGTTAGTTTCTCAAGACTATCAGTGTTGCATTTGGTATAAGAACTCGCCTTGCAATCTAGTGGAAGTTTATCTCTTTTGATCTCTATATGTTATATACTGCTTACCTTCGCGGGTGTGTACCCAGATTTCGTCGCTGCTGGCTTGTGTCCCCCAGACGTTGATCGATAACCACGTGGACGCCGGATTTGGTTTTAAAGAGGGTTTAATGAACATAGAACAAAGAGACAGACTGAAATAGTGTGTACGTGTGTACGAGATAGATAGATAGATAGATAGATAGAGAGAGAGAGAGAGAGAGAGAGAGAGAGAGAGAGAGAGAGAGAGAGTGAACGGGAGGAAGAAATACCATAACATAGAGAAGGCAGTCTGACTTTTGGCCACCTGTGCCCACCTGTTCCCACCGCCCCTTTCTCCCCGCTGCCTTCATCACGTCTGATTGGTCGACTGGTCACAAGCTCAAAAGACAGACCACTCTCTAAACGGAAGTGACGTGATTTTTCCGTACTTCCGTTTTTAGCTCCCCCCTTTTAGCACCCTCTCCACCTGGCGCCCTCCTCCTCCCTTCGTTGTCTAACATAAAGTTGCTTTCTCCCAGAAAAGAAGTTACTAGTCTTTATCCACTCCATCGTTATTTTCATAGTAGGTGATCGACTGAGCTCCAATCTCTGGTTCCTCCCTCGCAAAACATCACAGAAAGAACTTGTCTTACTAGCAACACTGCAAAGAAGTTTCTTTTTTTTCATTTGTGTTCCTAAAACTTAATTCCCAAGAACAGAGTTTCTTTTCAAGAACTTCCCATCCGTGGAACACATTGCCACAAGTTTGATTCACCAGAGGCTACAACATGGTCACGTTGAAATCTAATGTCAATAAAAACTTGTCATAAACCGTCCTCAGAAGACATCGAAGTTTATTCATTCCATTTATTATTTTCAATCCTCTCAAAATATTATTCATCACACAACTGACAATTGATGGTTACATTCAATGCTACCAAGACAAAGCTTTTTTCTGTTAACAATTATAAGAATTCTTTTCAAACCCTCTTCGGCCTAACATTCACAGACAACATGAATTGGAATAAATACATGGAAGATACTGTCAAGTCTGCTGCAAAAAAAATAGGCTCTCTCTACTGGACTAGAAAACTTTTCATACCTGCTAGTATCCTATATCTCTATAAACCCACGATTCGCCTATGTATGGAGTATTGTTGCCATATTTATGCTGGTGCTCCAACCACTAGCCTCCTGGATCTTGGACAGGGTGCTAAATAGAGTGTCTAAACTAATAGATACCTAAGTGTCTGACAAGTTCCACCTGCTGTCACATCGCCGCAAAGCTGCATCCTTGTACTTGTTTTACAGGTACTTCCACGAAATGTGCTCAGACGAACATACTGCACATGTACTCACTCAACGTAAATATCCGACTAGCAGCAAATTCCTAACCTCTTCATTGTAGAGCTCCCCAGGTGCTGGGATACTTTCTACTCCAATAGCTTCTTTTCTCGAGCCGCTTGCCTTTGGAATTCCCTCCCTGCTCCGTTTTCTACGATTGTACAAATATGCAGAAATTTGAATGTAATGTGAACAAACATCATGCTGAACAACTTCCCACTTGGGATAACCCCTATGAATCTGGCCCCTAGTCTCAGCAGACTTTCATGTATAAGTGTCAATATGCCTTGTTTGGGGTCAATAACAGTTTTAAAAATCTATCCATCTCATGAACAGAATCAATAATAGATAACGTAAAATAACATTAAAATGACTCAGAAATAATAGAGAATCACAGCAAAACGTACAAATCGCCTCTTAAACTCAGCCAAATGCATTTATTTATATAAACTAGTAGAGTACACGTCCTAGGGTGGGTATAAGCAATAAATATAGCATTAGTTTTTGTTTTTAATGAAAATCGCTCCAGACAAGGCATGAAGCCACTTCATGTAATAAGCTAACACAAACGAAACATAATTTTTAAAAAACTTAGTTCACCCCAAACAAGGCAAGTTTCCACTGTAGACGTAAATGGCTACTGAAAATTAGGGTTAAAGTTTAGGAGAGGTCATCCTAAATTGCGAGCTGTGCAGCGAGATGTTTGTTCACAATAGTTTTACATTTCTGCATGTCGGTACACTCGGGGTAACAGGGATCAGGGAGGGAGTTCCAAAGGCCGGCAGCACGAGGAAAGAGGCTATTACTGGCATCTGGGGACCTCCACAGTAAATGGGTGGGATTTAGCTGATTGTCGGGTTGGTCGAGTGTATTTACGTCGAGGGGGCACAAGAACAGCAAGTTCATCGGAGCACGTTCAATTGAAGTACTTGTAAAACAAGCACAAGGATGCAATGTTGCGGCGACGGGACAGGGGCTGGAGCTTGGTGGATAGTGAGGGACCTATTAGATTAAGTACTCTTTTTTGGTCCTTGTCTATTTTTGAAAGGTATTTATTTAAAAGTGTACTGGTTTAGTCGACAGGACGACAAACAATTATTTTGGAACAATTCATTTTAAAATTGATAAAGTCGGATTGTTTTTACCTTTTCTTTGATGATCGACCGATCTCATTTCTTTTAGTGTGTGTAAAAAGTAATAACATGCATACGAACATAACATGCTATATCGTATTATTATTATTTGTACTCACTAGGAGTTCTCACACAGGTCATCATCAGTGATTGCTCACCGACAACAACCGGTGGTATTCCCTGGATTCTGAGTGACAACAAGTCTCTCCAGATTTCCAGTGTTCTCCACCTCTTTTCGATAGCTACGGCAAATAACCTTGCAGTATCGCAACAGCCGTTTACCGTTGTTTTCTTGCTGGTAAGGACCATTGGTTTTCTCTGGGATTTGGGTGGCAATAAGTCTCCCCAAGCTCTCCGCACTTCCAGTTTGTGCAGTCACTCCTCGGTCTTCTCATCCCCCTTGACCCTCTGCAAATATTTTGTGTGGTGTCAACCTAAGCTGGCACCATTTTTTATTTATTTACTTATTTATTTATTATGGGGGGGGAGAAGGTGAAGGGGGAGGGGGAGGGGGAAGCGAGGGAAGGTAGCGGGGGAGAGGGAAGGAGAGCTTAAGGTGTTTCATGCAATTTCTGTTGATTGGTTCATTGTTGTGTGGTGTCAGTTGAGGTCGGTCTAATTTATTGTGGGGCGAGGGGGGGGGGAACTCATGAAGTAATGTTTCTTGCATTTTCTGTTCCTTGGTTTGTGATGTGGTGTTCTTTCTGTGGTTTTTTTTTCTTCCTGTTGTAGATTCCATGTGACCCTTCGTAGCCTATGCGTGTTGGTTTCCGCATTCAGGGATTTTTCTTAAGATTGCAGTTTTTTTATCATTGCCGGCTTTTGTATAGTTTCAATGATTTTATTATTATTATTATTATTGTTGTTGTTGTCGTCGTCGTCGTTGTTGTTGTTGTTGTTGTTGTTGTTGTTGTTGTACATTGACATGGAGTCCATTGGACCCGACTTGCGTTTACTTCCATACGTTTCAAACTAATTATTTTTATATTTAAAAGTCCTCGGATTTATAATGAAATTAAATAATTTATATAGAAATGTCGGATTTATATAAATTTTTAAAAATTGTTTATTTTAATTAGAAAAAGCATACAGAACAATTGTTTTAAAACTTACGGAAGTAACGGAAGTGGGGTTCAATGGCCTTGATGCCCGTTTCTATTATTATTATAATAAATGTATATTGCCTCTAACGTGATTCGTAATAGAACGTGTTGTATATAACGTAAAATAACGTTAAAACGAGACGTGGAAATTAAAGAGAAAAGAACGCGCAGCCTCCTACACATGTCTCTACATTTATAGGCGTATACACGATAGATAGATAGATAAATAGAAGAAGAAGAAGAAGAAGAAGAAGAAGAAGAAGAAGAAGAATGAAAAGGGCAGACATATTAACATACCGAAAAGCCGTACAAAACACAAGCAAAACTTACAAAGTACCACAAATAACGGAAGAAAAGAAAGAAAAAGAAGGAGTAAGTATCCGGGTAGAGGAGCAAAAAAGTTGAACGCAATGAAGACGAAGAAGACGAAGAAGAAGAAGAAGAAGAAGAAGAAGAAGAAGAAGAAGAAGAAAGAGAGAAAAAAAAGCAGGAAGAGATACCCGTAATGAGAACTGCGTTCGTGCGTATCACTTATCACCTGGCCGAAACGTTAAGGGTTTTACCATGTTTACTGAAAGATAAGGTGGATTGTATTTTGTTTTTGTAATATTTACTTTTTTTATTCTTTGTACCTCGACCCCCTCACCCCCACACACCCACCGTAAAATGTGAACAACTAACAGCTACATTTAAGCCATTTATATATATATATATATACATACTAAAAACCAACAATGGTCGACAGACAATATATATATATATGTATATTTACTAGAAACTAACTATATATATATAAATATATATAAATATACACAATGTATATATATATATATATATATATATATATATATATATATATATATATATATATATACTAGAAACTAACTATATATATATATATATATATATATATATATATGTAGATACGAGAAACCAACAATATATATATATATATATATATATATATATATATATATATATATATATATATATATATTATATCTTGAGTATATAAATATATATATATACATATATGTGTTATATATATATATATATATATATATATATATATATATATACTAGAAACCAACAAGGATTGACAGACAATGACTGGCTACACAGTGGTTACCAGCTATTTATAGAGATTGCCCCACCCATTGACAGATTAAGGAGTAAGCTAAACAAGTCATGGCCACGGTAGTAAAGGGGGTGGCTCACAATCAGTAGGGACGTCTAAAGAATACAACTTGTGTTTACGTTGCTAGTCTTTCCTTACTCTTCCGGTATTTGGGGATAATGTTAAGTAGTCTGCCCAAAGAGTGAATGAGGTGTTTTGGTGACTGGAACTAGTTTTGAGAATAGACAAAGAGGTCGACCTCTATCCCACCCAACCCTAACTTTGGCTCTGTGCCACATCTTCATCTTTTATTGTAAATTATCAGGATTAATTAAAATCGGTTTTTCCACGGTAGGTGCTCGACTAAGCTGCAAGCATTGGTCGACCACCCCCATCTCCACTATAGACCTAACCCTAACCCTAACCTTAACCCTAACCCCACCCCATCTCCACTATAGACCTAACCATAACCATAACCTTAACCCTAACCCCATCTCCACCATAGACCTTCTCAGATAAAACTCGTCTCTCTACCAACACTGCAGACAACTCTCCTTTCTTTCTCGGTGTACCTAAAATCAAAAGAAAGTTCCATGACCAGAGTTTATTTCCAAGAACTTACCACCCGTGAAACACGTTACTGCGGTAATGTTTCCCCACTGACTACAACATGATCGTTATCAAGTAAAATGTCAAAAAATATCTGTCGAGTCGTCCTGTGAAAAAGTTATAGTTCTCACTCCTTTCATCGTACTTCTCCATCACCCAACTGAAAATCTCATTAACCCTTATCCTCGAGTGGCTTTTGCTCTTGGTAAGTGGTTACCATTAGTATAAAAAAAACGAAAAAAAAAGCAATAAAAAGCGACTTAGTTTGAATTTCTCTCCGAATCATTTCCTTATGAAACCATTTTTTTTAGCTACGGAAGCCCATAAAAGATATTCGCACGAAAAACCTTTGTAATGTTCACACGGCACCGAGAAAAGGTGTGTTACGCTAACGTGGCGTCTTTTTCGTTTTGTTGACAGCTGTATTTTGTTGACACGCGACAGTTCCTCAATAAGTTGTGACGTCTGAGTGTTGTCGCCGCAACCATAGACACGTTCTACGTTTCTTTTTCTAAGTTGTGTAATAGTTCCTGTAATAGTTAAATCTCTTTCTTTTTCTCAGTAGCGTCTCTAGCAGTTGTTTTATTTTATTATAAACTTACTCTTAACTTACAGTAATATTATATATTCGCCTCAGCCCCCCTCCTCCGAGGTATTTAACATTGGATCTACACTTGTATTGTTTGTTGGGTTTGTTTTGAAGATGCTATTTATTTCGGACATTGTTATTTTCTTTCCTGAGTATAAATGAGGATGCTACTGAATTTTAATTATGAAGAAAGATGCTGTTTAAACAATTTTTGGATTATTTTGTATAACTTAAAATAAACATCGTCTGCAAACAGGTGTAAACCACTTAGATATCATTATGTGTTCTCCTTATGAAAACATTGTTAAAAATAACAGAAACAGAATTCGTCTGTTTAATTATACCTTTTTTATTTTTTCAATTTTTCTGATGGTCTTTTTTGTATTAAAATCAAAAAAATTAATAATTGTTCCATAGGTTTCACAGGTTTTACAGGTTTCACGAACGTTTTCGGTTATGTGGATGATTCGACGAAGAATCGTAAACGTTCGTGAAACTTGTGAAATCTATGGAATACACACAATATATGATCTCGCAGCTGGAGTGGTGAGGTTTGGCTTCGTGTCAACATATGCATGACAAACATAATTCGGAGGGTTTCATAGACGTATCGTAATATTAAGTTTTTACTTTTATTTTTTCATTTTTTATTTATATTGGCTTGACCTCTTTATATTTCCCTCCCCTTCTTTTTTGATGATTTTAACTTAAGTGTGTTGCTTGTCCCCCTTTTTTTTATCCCCCCTCTCTTTTCCTATAATATTCATTTTTTGGCTGGTAAATATTTCTTTTTTCCGTTATTTCCAATATGTAACTGTCTGACGAGACTGGGAAGTCGAAATAAATTACAAATGCTGACAGTTGCAATGTGTATGTGGATTTTTCTTTCTATATTATATATATATATATATATATATATATATATATATATATATATATATACATATATATATAAGTAAGGAAATTAACATCTTTGAAGCACAGATTAGTATGTATTAAAGTTAAATATTCTGAAAATCAAAAATCGAGCAATTTTAAATGAAAAATTCATTTATTTATCTTTTTTCGCGAGCTTTCGTTGTAGAACAACCTTGTCAGGCGAGACTGTCTTATAGTTTTTTTCTTCTTTTCTTCCTCCTCATTTTCATGGAGGAGGAAGAAATGAAGAAAAAAAACAAACTATAAGACAGTCTCGCCTGACAAGGTTGTACTACAACGAAAGCTCGCGAAAAAAATAATTAAACAAGAACTTGACGTATATTCGACCCCTCAGGCTTAATACCACTAATATGAGGAGGAAGAAAAGAAGAAAAAAAATTATAAGTCAGTCTCGCCTGACAAGGTTGTTTTACAACGAAAGCTCGCGAAAAAAAAAATTAAATAAATGAATTTTTCATTTAAAAGTGCACGATTGTGATTTTCAAAATAGTTCACTTTGATATATATATATATATATATATATATATATATATATATATATATGGTTATTCATTCTTGTTTCTTCAGTAATATGAACAACTATAAAACAGACATGTTTTATTTAGCCCAGTAGCTTTTATAACTAACGAGCGAAACAGCTGCATGAATGTGTCGCGTTTGTACATGTCTGTATTCATAAAAATATTAATATAAATACGTATAAATATATATATATTTTCAGGTGCAACATTTATAGATTTTTTCGATAAAATGAATGGAAACTGTCTCTTTGAGCTTTTTCGTTCAACCTCTCGTCAGAAGAAAATCGAGAGGGAACAAGAAACTACGAAACGAAAGATCCAAAAAACGAGAAATATAAAAAAATGCAACGCATGTGAATAATATTCACACAATAATCGTTTTAAAAAATAAGTTCTTTTTGCACCGATTGAACCCGTTTCAAAGGCATTAATTAAAAGTCGAAAAAATTCGGCCATGCTAAGGCTAACCAAACAGAAACCATAAACTTATGACCCCCTTTTTTGTACTGATGGGTCACCGCTTATCAGGGCCCGGACTCGAGGATAAGGGTTAAAAGGATTTGGGGGATTGATCGCTGCCACGAGATGATTCGAAACAATGGGTTGGATTGCCATAAGATTACTTAAAAGGAATTGGTTTTCAAAGAGCAAAGCTCGACAAGTATTTGGTTACATTAGACTTGAAGATTACCATGTTATAGTCGGTTGGAATGCAAACTTATTGTATCTTGTTTAAAAGATGGGATGTTCTAGGAAAGAAACTTTGTTCATGGAAGTCTAACTTTGTTTTGCGTATATATATATATATATATATATATATATATATATATATCTGTATACGCATATATATGTATATAATAATAATAATAATAATAATAATAATAATAATAATAATAATAATAATAATAATAATAATAATAATAATAATAATAATAATCCAGGTAAAACATCCACAGGGTAGTAATCCAAAGAATTTCAATCGGATTGATAAAAAGTGCTCAATATCAAATAGAGCTTTGATATATGATTATTTTTATTCACACAGACATGTACAAAATCTGCGACACTCGCATGTTCTTTGGAAATAACCTTTTCAAATATGATCAAAGGTTAAGATCGGATTCTAACTCTGCCTGATGAAATCTCAGTTTATAATAGCTGTTGATCGATAACATCGACATGCCAGTGTCGCAGATTTTGTACATGTCTGTGTAAATACAAATAATCATATATATATATATATATATATATATATATATATATATATATATATATATATATATATAGAGAGAGAGAGAGAGAGAGAGAGAAAGAGAGAGAGAGAGGGGGAAGTTCTTAGCTGTGGTTGTAGCCAGACAAGTTCTCGTTGTGAACGTTGTACAAGAGGGCCAGTGATTTGGAGCTCAGTCGAGCACCTACCGTGAACATAACAATGCAGCAGAGAGGGGCTAGACACATCTCTTCTGTGGGAAAAGTGCTGTAGGGAGGAGAAGAGATCACCCCCACTAGATTGCAAAATCGATATTGTACCCTGTAAACGGCAAGAAAATGCGTCCCAAACAGTACCTCCCCCCAGATATGACAGTACTTCATCTTAGGACGACTCTGGTTCGTATACACGTAGAAGTCTGCATCAGGAGCCAGGTACTTTCTGGAGCGGTGGAATGATCCAAACATTTTTCCAGCAACCTAAACAACAGATTTGACGTAAGTCTTCAATTCCACATCTGTGGTAAAAGTCAGTCCTCGAAAATTATCATAGAGGAGTGAGCAATTTATTTCGACTGGGGAGAAGTGGAGATCCGAGCGTTGGTGGTTAAAAGAGAGAAGCTTGATTGTAGAGGTGTTAAAAGTAACAAACCACTTTTTCCCCCATTCCACCACCTGCTCCAAGTCAGAGGAGAGAGAATCAGAAAGATCTTGATCATCAATGCTCTTTGAAGTGTTGCCATAAATGGCTGCGTCGTCTGCGTAGATGTCAACGAATGATCTCAGAATATTATTTCGAAAATCATTTATGAAGATCAAGAAAGAGAGTTGGTCCAAGAATGGATTCTTGAGGCACGCAGGTTCGACGTGCAACAGTGTTAATAAAAGCGAATAAACAATTGTGTTTATTTTATTTATGACTAGCTGCCCCGACCCAGCGTTGCCCGGGGTGCAGTGAAGTCATTTTAATTTTTTGCACATTTCTAAACTTAAGGCAGACAACTCCCATTGTATTCTTCAATTTAAAATGAATCTCCCCCCCATTGTGATTTTTTAGGTAATTATTTTAAAGATTTCATATTAGAAGTCGTCTTGACCGGAATAAGTATTTTTTTTACTGAATTGTAGCCAAGTACGTAATTACAAGTACGTGATCGCTAGAAAAGCGGGAAATTTGTAAAACGGTAATTTTATTCACAAATAATAACTTTTATAAAGTTTTCAAAGACTAATATTGTAATACACTCACAGATGCTCAAAATGTCGTCCGTGCAAATTGAAGAAGTGAATTTTCCTATTGAATCAGCTTAGGTAATAAAAGTCACACACAAATCATTTCAGGTAGTGATTTCTACCACAAATTGGTCTATGTTGTTAGACAGCAAAATTGTAGTTTTTCGCTTTCTCCGGTTTTAATAGTTAATCCTGGTCAATATTCTTTCTTAAAATAGTAATAGATGTTCTTTTCTATTACGATATTACTTATTATTCTTAATTTTCTCGTTAAGGATATGTGTTTTGTATTGCTGCATGACTCGTTTCTCTCTTGTTAGTTCTTGTTTCCATAAAACTTGATAAACTAGCTTGATTTGCCAGCTCGCTATCGCTTCGCAAATTTTGCTTTTTGAAATACTTGTAATAAAACTTAAAATATAATAAGTTTATTATAAACACAAGACAAACACTCTACATTGATTCATATGAACTTTTATTCAAATGTAGTTATCTATAAAACAACACCGCTAAGGAATAAAAAGAAGAAAGGAATCAATTCACCTGAGCGATGGTGTGTGCACTTTGTCTCTTTTCATCTTACGATTACGAAACAGATGACAACTTGTCGAAAATCAAGTTAATCCTTCTAAAGTAAAGTATGGAAAGTGACATTTGAACACAAATGCGAAACGTTTGTCCACAGAACTAAAATAACCATTTATTTTTTTAATTTAAAAACAATTTTAAAAATGTGGGGTCCGCAATAAAATGGGCGGAGGGATGGAGAGAGAGAGGGGGAGAGAGAGGGGGAGCGAGAGGGAGATGGAGCGAGAGATCAAACAAACAAGAAGTCACCCTTTCCCCTTTTTATAAACTCTTCTCCCTTATGCCCCTTTCTATCTAGCTGGCGATGTTAGTGGCATGTAAAATACTCCTTAAAAATTAATGAACAAATATAAAAAAATGTTTTAGTAAAGTATCCTTTTTTATTAAACTACTTTTAATAGATTACTGTTAATATCGACACAACTACTGGATATATATATAAAAAATAGGACAATAAAATTACAAGTGAATAACATCAAACATTAATATATTATAATTTGTTTTAAAATAGTTATGCAAATTTGGGCTTGCAAAGAGCTGTGTTTTGGGTCTTTGTCTGTGTTTTAACTTGTGATACAGCGAAACAGCCTGTATGTGGATGACTATATAAAGCCCCCTTTCTTGGGTAGAACTTATTTGTAAAGATATCGCCAACTTTCATTAGCTTAAAGGCATATCTCATTGGGTAACACTAATTCGAGCTCCCGGCACTTGACAATGTTTACATTGAGATATCTCTTACGTTCAGTCAGTGTCGTATGATAGCGCAGGGGTAGAGGCGTCGACTGTCAGCTCGACGGTTGAATCCCGGCTTGAGACACTAGCTGGTCTAGCCGCACTAAAGAGCTATGATACAGCGAAACAGTCTGTATGTGGATGACTATATATATATATATATATATATATATATATATATATATATATATTAGTATTTCATGTATCCACGAGTCTCTGTGTAGCTTAATTGCCATAAATATATTTTCATAGCTTACTATATATATATATATATATATATATATAGAGAGAGAGAGAGAGAGAGAGAGATAGATAGATAGATAGATAGATAGATAGATAGATAAATAGATATACCTTATTTTAAATTAATGTGCTGTATTATTGATTTAAATAACAATAAACACTTTTGATGGCAATATAGGTATAATAAAATAACACACCTTTGCATTCATTCATTTAGAAAATAAAGACATTTACAATTCTTATATTCCATAAATTCTCGACTTCGAAAGACAATTTCTGTTGCATCTTTGTGGGCGAAGGTTTTCTTCCACAAAAAGTGCTTGCGATGCTTGAAGAAATGCTAGTCGATAAGCAAGAGGTCTGGCGAATATAAGCAATGGCACTCAGCCAGATATAAATAGGATCTTCATAATAACTAATATGAATGCAATTATCGTGTTTCTGTTACGCGCACCTTATCTAAAAACAATTTCACACACGGCTAATATACAAGCAATGGTACGTGGCAAAATATCTAACATATAAAGTTATCTTGTCGGATTTGTTTAGTCAGAATCAAATAGCATTTAAGTTGACGTATTTGGCTTCTGACTAGCCAATTTTCATTTGTTATCGTTTTGCCGTGTTATTTGTAATATATAGGGTAGTCGCTAGAAAAGCTGGACATTTGAGGTTGTAAATTTTATTGTTTGGCTTTTTTATTTTCTTAATTTTATTGCGTCTTTTTCGACTTGCCCGAAAGACATTTTGAGCATCTGTGAGTGTATTATAATATTAGTCTTTGAAAACTTTATAAAAGTTATTATTTGTAAATAAAATTACCGTTTAACAAATGTCCCGCTTTTTTAGCGACCACGCTGTAATTACGTACTTGGCTATAATTCAGTCAAAAAAATACTTATTCCAGCCAAGACGACTGATAATATGAAATCTTTAAAATAATTACCTAAAAATGAAAATCACAATAGGGGGAAACTCATTTTAAATGAAGAATACAACAGGCGTTGTCTACCTTAAGATTAGAAATATGAAAACAAATAATAAAAAAATAAATAAAATGAATTCACTGCAACCCGGGAAACGCCGAGTACAACCAGCTAATCATGAAACAAAACTACTGTGAATGTGCGTCTGTTTGCGTTCAGTGCACAGGCCGTGGTCGTCCGCTTGTTCTGCAGGTCAAAAGTCGGTACTCGATTCCAATAATGTCAATCGTGTGGTCTCCGTCAGTGTTGAAACAGAATTATTCTCCACCCAAACAAAACTACAACCCAAGTAACGATGTCTTATTTTTAGAAGTTACAATCATATTTACTGTTCAATGTTACAATGATACTTCGCAATCAGAACTCTGAGCCCAACTGAATCTACACATGCCCGACCGAACACAAACTGTCAATCAGCTTAGGGCTCAAGGGGCCTCCTGTATCCGAGAACCACACAACCCTAACTGACACCTGCCCGTCTGCTGATATATATATATATATATATATATATATATATATATATTATTTTATTTCATTTTATCTCTCTATCTATCTATCTATCTTTTTATTCATCTATCTATCTTTTTATTATTTATCTCTCTTTTTATTTTATTTTATTTAATTTTATCTTATTTTATTTTTTTAAATATTTTATATTAATATTTTGTTATTATTTTTGACACTGTTATTTTTTTATTTTGATTCTTAACGGTCCCAACCACGTGACTTTCCAAATTTACATTTTAAACTTCTTTTCTCTTTTCTCCATTTCATTCTTTCCAAATATGATCTATGGTTAAGATCGGATTTTAACTCTTCCTGATGAGATCTAAGTTTATAACAGCCGTTGATCGATAACATCGATATGCCAGATATTTACTATTAGTACCTACAGACATCGATGTTTGATGCTTATGCAATTTTCAGTGTAGGTGATGTTCATTCTTGCCGGTTGAGGACGCGAACCCGGTTTCACAGTCACCAGTGACTCGTAGTCAGGTATTCTACCCCTCGGCCACCACCAATTTCGAAGGTCTCTCTTCTCTTAGCTGAATATTTTTTCTCACCGCCAGCCCGTCGTCCGCATGCATCGAAACTATGTATCCCACTAAACATGCTGCCTTAGGCATGTCTACAACACAATGGTTATGTATTTATCACGTACATCTTGTCTGAAAGCAATTTAGCACACAGCTTAAATAAAAATACTGACACATACCCACATATTTATCTAATCGTTGCAATAAATTAAAATAGTTGTGCTCATCTAACGTACAGCTTATCTACAAGCAAATTAGCACACATCTAAATAATAAACACAACTAAATATCGATAAGTAACCTAGGCGTTGTCGTTACCCGAGCCGCACACTCATTTCGAATTTCACTATATTAGACCAACGTGGTCATTATGTACTTAGTAAATCTACTAAACTTGCTGTACCTACCCGGTATTGCTCGGGAGTCTTTTTATTTTATTTTTAGTCTCGCATGTTGTCTTTTTAAATCGCATAAATACTTTCGAGTTTTACTCTAAAATTTATAAATACTAAAAACCCAAATAAGCAAAAGGATATAGAAAGAAGAGGTGCTGACTACGTGACGAATTCAGGGAGAATAAAAAAGCCTTGTGTGTGATCGAAGGTGGCGAGACATGAACATTAATGAAGAAGGGTTTAAGATGTTTTAAAATGTCGGTTCCTCTCACTATACGTGTTGTTTCTGATAAGAGTTTTCATTGGATATTTCCGCTAGTTTTCCTACATTTTGACCAATTACTGCGTTCGGCAATCTCGCTTACCCGATTACAAGATTAATAGAACTACGACTAACAAACATAATTTGCATCGGGTTACTTTTATCAACTTTCGGCCAACAATCATTTTCACATCCGAACAACTTGGAGAAAATACTATCCTTGTAGTCAATATATATATCAAAGCTACATTGAAGTGAGAAACACACATTAATACGCGAAGTTGTCTCATAATTTTGACCTTGAAAGGTCGATAATCATTTCTATCACAGAATACAATCTTGTAAGAAGTTGATTGATCTTATTAGTACAAGGTGACACAACGGAAATGCAACCTATCAATGGAATCGGTAGACAAAGTCACAACCCTTCAGTCTACGTTTGATTTGTCCACCAAGTTTATTTTATTAATGTCCAACAGTCTTTGTTTTATCGCCGTTCAATGATATACGCCGAAATGCCAGCACACCTGGATACAACTGATACAACTATTGATAATACTCTTCAGTTCAAGAATACTTTGTGGGTTGATATATTAAATATATTATATTTGAGATAACACCACAGATAAAAAGAGGTTATAGTACGGTGAATGTGAAGCCCATTAAAAATCACACCTCCTACTGATGAGACGATCACCAAAGTGTCGCCGCATGTAATTGAATGTCTTTAGGTACGTCTTGTCGAACTCGGGAATCTTTATGTTGAACTCGGAAATCTTTATGGAATTTCGAACGTATACTAAGAATACACTTTCGAATTACTTAAGACTTCTACCCGGTCATGATCGACGGAACGAGAGTAAGCTTCCCCCATGGATTCGCGAATAATCCGAATAATACAAATGGCTATTTTGAATATTAACATTTTAACACGTGCGTTTCGTTTCGCCTCTAACCGAATTCTCTCTAGCTCCCAACAGTTTCGTCTCTTCCGTTCTCATGCGCCAATTTTGAATGGTTGAACTCTTGAAAACTTAAACGTTGTTTCTGTCCTGGCCAGACTAACCTCAGTATATAACAAAAGCGTATTTTTACTTTTAAAATATACAAGTTTTTTTTGGAGGGGGGTAATCTTAAAGTTGAACACAACATGAATATCGCTGTATGCAATTAGAATAGTTTATATTCTATTTCATCAAGCTTATTCTCTGATCACATGAAGTGTAGCTAAAATTCACCGTGTAATACGTTGACAATAAAACAAATAAAAGTGGACCTTCGATTTACTTTCGGCAGCCTCGTAACTCTCGTTTCCTTTATTTTCTTCTTTATCCTCACATTTCATGAGCGATATTTCTGACAAAGGGGGAAGAATTGCTGGTTTCTGGATCAGAATCCATCCATATAACACTTATCGTTGGCTGGATTTTGACCTTGAAGTTGTATTTTTTTAGCTCCTTACATCAAGTGGCTGCATCTCTTGTCTGGGGCGATTTCCATTAAAAAAAATGTCAGTAAGTAAAATACAGTTAAAAAGCCGAGTGGAACAAAACATTTCATTTATTGATTGTTTGTCTACGACAAAATATTAATACAATAACAGAGGCAAGTACGACATAAATACATCGCTCCGATACAATAAAAATGCACGCACGGTGGCTAAGTGGTTAACGACGCCGTCTAAGGACCTGGGTGTGCCGGGTTCGAATTAAGTTAGTTCTACAGAAACACTTTCATCAAAACCCACACATGACCTTGTGTCTAACCTCCTGGAGAGGACGTAAATAAAATACAATAAAATGCACTAGAAACTGATGAAACGCATCAAGCCAGCAAATAGCAACGACATCTCGTCTTAGTTCTCAACCACGTTTATAGCGAGACTTCCTAACCAACATCTGGTGTTAAAAAGATGTTGAGATCTACCTAGTAAAAACTAAAAGACCATAACTCTAACCTTAAACATTTCGGCCAAAACAGAAATAACTCTGGTATTATTTTTGCGTGTTTTTTTTATCATTATTCTTTTGTTACATGATAAAATAACGAGTGTCTCCATGTTATTTGATTCTGTATTAAACTACGGCAGCGGAAAACGTCAACTATTTCAACGTTTAGCTGCTTTATGAACCTTATTGTCGAAGCTTCATGCAATTAAATGTCAAATATAGTAAGCATTTTGTGTTGCCGTAGATTACTGCAAACACACACACACATATATATATATATATATATATATATATATATATATATATATATATATATATATATATATATATATATATATATGGTCACGGAAAAAATTAATTCCTGGAACAAAACAGTTTTTCATCAATTTCATGTCCTTTTACGAAGATTAAAATCAAGACATAATGCTACTAAACGTTATATCTAGAATCCTTATCCCAATTTTGATCAAAATCCATTACACGCTTTAGATTCTAGAAAATGTCTAAAATTTAAAGGGTCTTAAATAGAAATTGAAATTGAGAGAATTGGTGTCCAATAACTATAGATAAAATTCAGTGCAAATCTGATACATTTAAATTTTTAGATTGGAAGTCGTGCCCATATGCCTTCTAAAAACCATTTTAAATACTCCAGAAAAACTGAAAATTAGTGAATATTTATTACTTGATGCCTAATTGTTAAAATTTTGACCTACTGTAAAATTTTCACCAAAATTGTAGAAATTTTAATTGACACGCAGGACTCCCCCGCTTTTGCATTAAATAAAATAAACCTAAATATAGCCTACATTTGAAACCCTTCCGCCTAGCAATGTTATAAAAGAGTGAATCCTGTATATGAAAAGGAGAGTAGAAAGTGGACCTTGGGTTTCCTTTCGACAGTCCTGTTACTCACACTTCCCTTAGTTCTTGACTTTGAAGTAGTATTTTCTTTTTTTAACTCCTTACACCAAGTAGCTTCATGCCTTGTCTGGAGCGATTTCCTTTTAAAAAAATTTGAAAATTTATAACTTTTGAAAGATAAAGATATATTTCTTTCAGGACAAAACTGGGATAACAGACTTTTTTTGTTTCACTGTCTTTTCTGTTTTCTTTCCAGTTTTATCATAGAATCTTAGCTGTCATTCTGTTTTTTTAATTTTTTTTATTTTGAACAATGATATCAGTATCTCATCTGGGCGTTGTCATTTTAAAATTAGAATAAAAGTTATTATAAAAAGATAGACTTACACAAGATAGCTTTTCTTGTTGTAATTTTCAAATTAGAATAAAAGTATTATAAAAAAGATAGACTTACACAAGATAGCTTTTCTTGTTGTCATTTTAAAATTAGAATAAAAGTTATTTAAAAAAGATAGACTTACACAAGGTAGCTTATCTGGTTGTCATTTTCAAATGAGAATAAAAGTTATTATACAAAAACATAGACTTACACAAGATAGCTTTTCTTGTTGTCATTTTCAAATTAGAATAAAAGTTATTTTAAAAAGATAGACTTACACAAGATAGCTGTTCTTGTTGTCATTTTCAAATACGAATAAAAGTTATTATAAAAAAAGATAGACTCACACAAGATAGCTGTTCTTGTTGTCATTTTCAAATAAGAATAAAAGTTATTACAAAAAAAGATAGACTCACACAAGATAGCTTTTCTTGTTGTTCTCCAACTAAAAATCGGGAACTTTAGCTACCATTATTCCAAGGACCATTTTGACACGAGATAAACCTAGCATTGATAGAACACTAGACCGCCGGCTCACGAGTCGTGTAGATCAAATACAAGAATATCTCCCTTTATTTCTCTCATCCACTGTGCACGGTGACTACATCTCTTAGGCGTCTTCCTTTGGTGATGTGATCCAGTGAGTACGGTTATCACCCGCTTCTATTCTAATAGATGACGTCACATAACTATCACGTCATCCAAGTTCATTCCGTATATTTACCTTTCACTATTTGTACATCATTCTTTATTATTTGCTTAAGTAAAAGTGTTCAATTAATATACACGGTTGTTGTTCCTTTTCTTCGAAGGCTGTCACTCAAATTCAATTTTCTGCAATTTTTCTATATTCTTTCTTTCTTTTCTCTCTTTCTTATCCTTCTCCTACAATTCCTACCTTTTGTCTTTTTTTAAAATTTGATCCGTCTCAAACAATGCGTATTGCCACTGAAACATAAGGGATCACTGTGGTTACAGACCAGATTTATAGGGGGTCCTAAGTGGGGAGTGGTGCAGAAAGATGTTTGTTCACATTACATTTACATTTTTGTATGTTATAGTAGGGGTAACAGGAAGCAGAGAGGAAATTACAAAGACAAACATATGAGTAAAAAAGCTAATAGCGTAAGACGTTTTCCGGCATATGGTGATCTCTACAATGAAGGGGTGTGATTTTGCTGCTAGTCGGGGTATTTACGTGGAGGACGTACAAGTGCAGTAAGTTTGCAACATTGCGGCGATGCAAAAACTGAACTGCCTTTCGACGATAGCAATGCTCATGGTAAAGAGACCCCTAGAATAATAGAATTTAGGAACCCCTTTATTACGGATGACATCTCCCACAGAAACATTTTGTTTTAAAAAGACAGTTTTAAATGAATCGTTTTGGCGCAAAGGATGAAACACGTCAACTATTTTTTTTATTAATTTCTGAACGAATAGAATCTATTCATGAATAAAGTTGTTTTTTTTGTTATAAATTTTATTTTTCCAAAATTGTGCAATTTTTCTTTAATCTGCATCGTGCATTATTTGGATTATTCTGACTACTATTCTCATATTGGGTGCTATTCCCACGATGTTTCGATCGATGTAACCTCCGACTTTTTTCAGGTGCATCTTATCGAACCGAAGGTTGGTGGTTCAATTCTCACTAGAGACGATATTCACTAGAAATAAAGATTTTTGCCAGGTCATGGCTGATGGAACGAGATTAAATAAAGGGCTCAGTTCGAAATTCCGTATATGTTACCGAGTTAGACATAAAGATGCCCGAGTTCGACAAGAGGAACTTAAAGAAGGTCGGAGGTTACATCGGTCGAAACGTTGTAAGAATAACATCCAATATGAAAATATTAGTCCGAATAATCCAAATAGTAAAATACGAAATATCTAGCACTTGTAAATGTTTTACTCATATCACTCAAGCTAGAACGTGTGGGGATTTTTGCCCCCTCCCCCCCCCCCCCCCCAAAAAAAAATTTCACTTCATGCACAACATAGACAAAAAAATTAACTCAAATCTTTGAGTTTATTTTTTTGTCTATGTTGTGCATGAAGTGAAATTTTTTTTTTGCAGAAAGTTGAATATTAGCGACAGCTTTTGAAGAAAAAGAACAACAACCGTGTATATTAACATCAATAATTGTACTTATGCACGTATAAGGCCGATACAAAAATAATGGCCGATTTCAAGAAACATACATTCATTTGAAAAGTGTTGAGGGACTCATCACGATAAAACCATTAATCTATCGTTTACGGTTATCATAAAGGATCCACTTTTCGCCACAAGTGACTATTCAGTCATAAAAGAAGTCATTGGCGTTACGTAGACAGAACATCGATCACACTCCAAACCGTCTAAGTTTCTGATGTTCATTGAGCTCATGAGGAACCCATTTATCGAGCTTTTTCACCTTTCCAATACTCTGTAAATAACATGAAACTATCGCAGTGCTGACAACATATGTCTGAGACATTTCTTTGTGCACTTTGACGTGGATTTTGCTCATCAAAACCTTGCAATTGTTCATTGTCAAGATTACACGACCGTCCCCTACCTTCTTCATCTTCAAGGCTCTTATCTCTACTACGCAATTTCTGTAACAACCTTCGTATTGTCTGATCGCTTGTGGATCCATGTGCCCATGCTCTATTGATATTGGCAGAAGTTTCAGAGAAATTGTGCCAAAGTTTTGAACACAATGCAACATAAGAAGACGAAGGTCAAGTTTTGGCATGTTCATCATTGAGGGTCTTCTATGTTTCAAAAATACTTTCTATCTGAAAAGAAGTTACAAATTATTATTGAGAACACATTTATTATTATATATGTTAAAAATTACCAGAAATAAACTACAAATTCTGTGTTTAAATAACTTTTTAAAACCCAGCGCTTCAGGCGGCCATTATTTTTGTAACGACCTAATAATAAAATATCGTCTGCCAAACAGTGGGTGCAAATGGTACAACGGTAAATCAACAGAAAAGGGATTTGTAAACTCTTGTTTTCGAGAAACTCTATCTTAGTTGAAGAAATGTCCTTTTAACATGTTTCACGCTTCGGGCTCCAATGTAATAGTTGTTGGCTTTTCTGTCGTATGGATGGGGGTAAAGCCATGGCCACCGAGAGTTGACAATGCCAAGCAACTAACTTCTTGCCCCCTTCTGATGTCACTGCATTGCGTGTCAAAACAATGGCCGTCGTAATAACAATAAGAAGGCATTTCGACTTCTCCATTCACTAAATAATCCATCAAAATTATTTTTTTTGTATAATTTTTAAACAAATTTCAAAGTCTGAATTACTTACAGTTGATTGGGTTAGAAGTTTAAATAATAGTAATTCATAATTCAGTTTTTTGCAGTATTTGATCGTGAATTATTATTTTCTTTGAATTTATATTGAATAAAGATCAGTTTCAGGATAAATCGAATCGTGTTCCTTTCTTTTCTTTTTTACAGTTTTTTAATGCTTTGTTTTAAATATTTACAATATCGTATGGTCAACATGTTTTGATATTTTGGATAACTTTAGTAAAGGTGCTTTTTGTTTACAAGAAATAATACATTTGCACCAAGCTTTATAATAATGTAATGGATTTATTATATTACGTGATAATTAATTAATAAATACTGAAAATTTCATTAAAATTGGTTGATTTCTTGAATTTTGATGGATTATATAGTGAATGGAGAAGGCAAAATGCCTTCTTATTGTTATGACGACGGCCATTGTTTTGACACGCAATGCAGTGACGTCAGAGGGGGGGGGAAGAAGTTAGTTGCTTGGCCTTGTCAACTCTCGGTGGCCATGGTCCTACGCGTAGAGTTTATACAAGTCTTCTCACGTAAACGCTAACGAGAGAGAGAGAGAGAAAAAGAGAGAGAGAAAAAGAGAGAGAGAAAAAAAGAGAGAGAGAGAAAAAGAGAGAGATAATCCACGCGATCCTTAAACGGTTTCAGTTTAGTCCAGATGAGTCCAATTAAATCTGAACACAAACAAATTTTATCTTTAATTTTGTTTTAGTTTTAAACATGACTCTCAAATTAGAGAGTCGTGTGAACCTCCCTAATCTTTGAGCTCTGGACTGCAGCACAGACAAGCCGATTTTATTTTCCTATAGGTTGGACACAAGGTCAGCTTACAAGGGGAGAGACTACTCCCCTCCCCAAAGGAGGTCACTCTCCGCAGCAGCAAAATATGCAATGATCCCTGGTAAGGGCGGTTCAGGCTATTAACCAACGGCTCTCCCTAAGGAGGATGTAATTCATGGGAGGATGGCGATTCTATTTAATTCTTTCCCGACAACCGCACGATGTAGCACAAGGTATGTAAGCGGGAAATAAAAAGTTCCTCCTCCGAGGAGGAACCCTGGTCGGATACGGAAATAGCAAAAACGAACCCCTCAGCATTCCATGGTAGGGACGCCTCTAGTGGTCGGCTATAACCAACGTCCCTCCCAAAGGATGAGGTAATTCTTGGGATAATAGCCTCCTAAGATCAACCAGAACATATTAGACTTTGATCTTAGCCGAAAACCGATATGTAAATCCGGCGGTGAATACTCTCGAGGATATATGCATACAAATGTACGGATTGGTTCGAGAGTATATTTTAAGGCGCATGCGTTGTTGGTAAAGTACATTTATTTTTAAAAAAACACACACACAGAATGAATGCCTTTGGGTTCCTTGTCTTTTTATTTTATTTATTTATTTTCGAATCCACAAATAAATAAAAGTAAAACTCTTTCTTTTCTCGTTGTTATGCTAATTCGGACTGCTTTATTTTTGCTGTTGTGAATTTTTTTTTAGGGAGTAGAACGTTTTAGATGGACAAAAAAATGTCGGTAGAAGGAATGAAGTCATGTGTTCTGGGTGAGGGTGGTGTTGTTCACGTTTTTGTGTCCCCGTCGATAATCGGTCTTGGTCGTGTAACGGATATTTGTCAAAGGCTTAGCTGCACGCTGAATGTAAGGACAGACAAAATTGACTTGAAAGACTTCGTAGTCAGATAAAAAGAAACGGCTGATCTTGGGGTAATTAAAGTGGTGGCTGTAACTAAGAGAAGGATAGAAAAGGAAGGAAAGAAAGAAAGAATAAAGAAAGGGGTAAGGTGAAAAGGAAAACAAGGAGGGAGAAGGAGGAGGGGGAGAAAAAAGAGGAGGACGAAAAAGAGGAAGGAGGAGAAAGAAAAGCTGATAGGGGATGAGAGAAGCGAAGAGGAAGAAGAAAACGAAATAGGAGGGAGAAGGTGGGAGAAGAAAAATGGAGAAGCAAAGTGGAGGGAGAAAACAGGAGTTCGGAGAAGAAGGAAAACAAGAGGAAAAAGAAGAAAGATAAAGGAAGGAGGAAGAACACATCGTAGAGGAAAAGAGGAGGAGTGGAAGAAAAACAGACTGAGGATGAAGAGGAATGAAAAAGGGAGGGAGGAAAACGAAGAAGAAATAGAAGGGTGGAGGAGAGGGGAAAATATAAAGCGCGGGGGGTGAAAAGGCAAAAGAGAAAGAGAAGGTGAGGGACGAAGAAAAATAGAAGGGGAGGGGTAGAGAATTATAAGGGAAAGGGTTAGAGGAATAAATGCAATAGAAAAATAATAGGGGGAGGAAGAAGAAGAGAAGGAAGAATGTGGAGAAGGAAAAAGAGGAGAGAGGAAGAAAGATAGAAGAGAGAAGAGAAATAAGAAGAAGAGAAGAAAGAGTTAGGAGGAGGAGGGGGGAGGAGAGGGGATGAAAAGGCAAAAGAAAAACAAGAGGAGGAGGAAATAAAGAAGGGAGAATGTGGAGGAAGAAAAATAGAAGGAAAATGAGAAATAAGAAGAGAAGAAAGGGGGAGGAGGAGGGGGGATGGGGAGGAAAAAAGAAGGAAAATGAGAAATAAGAAGAGAAGAAAGGGGGAGGAGGAGGAGGAGGAGGAGGAGGAGGAGGAGGAAAAAAGAAGGAAAAGGAGAAATCAGAAGAGAATAAAGGAGGAGGAGGAGGAGGAGGAGGAGGAGGAGGAAAAAAAGAAGAAAAAGGAGAAATCAGAAGAGAAGGGAGAACGTGGAGGAAGAAAGAATAGAATAAAAAAGAAATAAAAAGAGAAAGGAGAACGATGAGGATAAAAAATCTTTCTTCCTCATTTAATTTCTTCCTCTTTTTTTCTTATTCCTTTCATCTCATCATTCTCTCCTCTCTTTTTTTCCTCCCTCCTTTAACAGTCCGTTCCTTTTTTTCTCACTTTCTTTATCATTTCTTCCTCTTTTCTTTCTTATTCTCTCACCATTACTTCCGTTATATTTTTCTTTTTCTTTTCTACCTCCAACAATGCATTCCTTCTTTCTTTCTCTTTCTCTTTTTATTTCTCTCTTTTTCTCCACCATCTTTCTTTCTTTTCTCGCTTTCATTCCCTGTTTTCTCCTCCCTCGCTCTCAACATTCTTTCCTCACTTTCTTTCTTTCTCTTTTTCTTTCTTATTCTTTTCATCTCATCATTTCTTCCTCTCTTTTTCCCTCCCAACCACAAACAGTCCGTTCCTTTTTTCCCCTCACTTTCTTTATCATTTATTCATCATCTCTCCATTTCTCTCACCATAACTTCCTTTTCTTTTTCTTTTTCTTTTTTTCTTTCCTACCTTCAGCAATGAATTCCTTCTTTCTTTCTCTCTCTTTTTATTTCTCTTCTTTTCTCACCTTCTTATCTTTCATTCTTTCTTTCTTTCATTCATTCTTTCATTCTTTCTTTCATTCTTTCATTCTTTCTTTCCTTCTTTCTTTCATTCTTTCTTTCTTTCTTTCATTCCTCGCTTTCTTTCTCCGTTTCTTCCTCCTTCGCTCTCAACATTCCTTCCTCCATTTTATTTTTTCCGAACTAAAAGTTCTTTCTTCTTTATAATCTGAAAACTCCTAATTCATGTTTGCTTATTTGCTTTAAGATTTTAGTCTATTTTTTAGTTGTTGTCTTTTTCTGCGTATGGTTTCACGTACACACGCGTACGTTCCAGTATGTGTGCGTGCATATATGTTCGCACATCTAAGGACGAGCCTGTATGTTTGTTTGCACGAACGTATCAGTGAGTGTATGTCTGTGCGTTTGAGAAAAGAAATTTCACTTTCTATTTTGATCTTCTATGTGTGTATTTGGAATGCTAATCGTTTTGTGTTAAAAAAAGACGAAGAAACACAATAACACAAAAGAAAATGGAAAAAAAAAGATAAAGAGATGTTAAGAAATGGGGGGGGGGATACACGCAACAGACAAATGTGGCATATTTGAGTGAGTGACAAAGGCGAAAAAAAGAAATACAGTTATGTGGAAGGAGATTGCCTCTTCACCAGCGTCAAAATGAAGAAA
This sequence comes from Sepiola atlantica, assembly GCA_963556195.1. Taxonomy (NCBI): domain Eukaryota; kingdom Metazoa; phylum Mollusca; class Cephalopoda; order Sepiida; family Sepiolidae; genus Sepiola; species Sepiola atlantica. The sequence continues at coordinate 128,287,091 of OY744518.1, forward strand.
GAAAATAAAAGCACAAATAAATTAACGACAATGAAACCAAAAAAGGAAACTTAAATAAATATAGATAGATAGATAATTAGTTAGATAGATAGATAGATAGATAGATAGATAGATAGATAGATAGATGCATTCGAATAGTTTGGGATAGATAGATAGATAGATAGATAGATAGATAAATGGATAGATAGATAAATAGATAGATAGATAAATGGATAGATAGATAGATAGATAGATAGATAGATAGATAGATAGATAGATAGATAGATAGATAGATAGATAGATAGATGCATTTGAATAGTTTGGGATAGATAGATAGATAGATAGATAGATAGATAGATAGATAGATGCATTCGAATAGTTTGGGATAGATAGATAGATAGATAGATAGATAGATAGATAGATAGATAGATAGATAGATAGATAGATAGATAGATAGATAGATTGATAGATAGATAGATAAATAGATAGATAAATAGATAAATAGATAGATAAATAGATATATAGATAGATAGATAAATAGATAGATAGATAGATAGATAGATAGATAGATAGATAGATAGATAGATAGATAGGTATGTAGATGCATTCGAATAGTTTGGAATAGATAGATAGGTACGTAGATAGATAGATAGATGCATTCGAATAGTTTGGGATAGATAGATAGATAGATAGATAGATAGATAGATAGTTAGTTAGTTAGTTAGTTAGTTTGTTAGATAGTGAGATAGAAAGATAGATAGATAGTTAGATAGATAGATAGATAGATAGATAGGTAGATAGATAGATTGATAGATAGATAGATAAATAGATAGATAAATAGATAGATAAATAGATATATAGATAGATAAATAGATAGATAGATAGATAGATAGATAGATAGATAGGTATGTAGATGCATTCGAATAGTTTGGAATAGATAGATAGGTACGTAGATAGATAGATAGATGCATTCGAATAGTTTGGGATAGATAGATAGATAGATAGATAGTTAGTTAGTTAGTTTGTTAGATAGTGAGATAGAAAGTTAGATAGATAGATAGATAGATAGATAGATAGATAGATAGATAGATAGATAAATAGATAGATAAATAGATAAATAGATAGATAAATAGATATATAGATAGATAAATAGATAGATAGATAGATAGATAGATAGATAGATAGGTATGTAGATGCATTCGAATAGTTTGGAATAGATAGATAGGTACGTAGATAGATAGATAGATGCATTCGAATAGTTTGGGATAGATAGATAGATAGATAGATAGATAGATAGTTTTTTAGATAGTGAGATAGGAAGATAGTTAGATAGTTAGTTTTTTAGTCTGTTAGTTAGATAGATAGATAGATAGATAGATAGATAGATAGATAGTTAAACAAATTGGATTTATTAAGGAAATGATTATTGATCAACGCAAATAAACATTGAATGCCAAAATATTTCAAAATAAATTTTTTAATAGATACTGCACGTATATCACTGCACTAAAATTATTGAATATTCTAATTGTTTTCAAAATCATTCTCGTTCAATGATTTCGTAGAGATTTTTAATGAACATTTTTCTTTGTAGAGCACGAACCATCACTATATAGTAGTTATAAAAGCAACTCTTTTATTCCAAGTATGTTAGAAGTGATTATGCATTTCTTTCTGCGACTTTAAAAAGGGTGTACGTTCGTTGGCATATCGACAAAACTATCTTTAAATATATTAATGTATAGAAATATATAAATTAACTTTATAATTTGCTTTTGTTAATTGCTAAACTTAGTTCAAATCGTAGGGGGTTCATATTTAATTGTCCAAATGTTGGCTATGTTTCGTTTAATTTAGGCTCATGTAAGTGTTTGTTTGAAAACATCGGTATAGAAGCCGTTAAGAACTGATATTTGTGTTTTGTGCATTTTTTAAAGATTGGTTTTTATTTTAACTCTTTGGACATTTTTCACACCCATTGTTAAATATTTTAAATCAGGCTGTTATATTTCCCCGGGCAACGCCGGGACACGGGTCCTGCTAGTTGTTAAATATTTTCTGAAGTGAGGGATGAATAAGCTTCTGATTTTTCTTATTTCTCCATCTGTCCAACTTTTAATTCTCTATCTTTAAATCTTGTTTGGAATTAAAGAATTTGTAAACTACCTAGATGTATGCTTACTATAAAGAATTTTTGAAGCAATTGTATATATAGGGCTTCTAATATATGGAGTTTATCTTATTAACAAGAAGGTATTCCCTACTGAGCACAATTAAAAAAGTAAAACTGATCATTTTCTACAATAAAGTAAAAACCACTAACATTATTACAAATAATTATTCCCCCTCGATTGGGGGTTTGATTAAGACAAACTTTGTTTATGAGTTTAAATGTCCTTTGGGAGACCGTGTCTCCGACAACCAAGAAAACAACATATACATAGGTTTGACTACCACAACTCTGTCGAGAAAATTGACGATGCATTTGTCTGATACTAGCGCCATAGCCCAACACTTAACTAACGACCACTCCTGCCCCCGATCGGAATTCAGAAAACTCTTAGTAGAAAATACCAAAATCTAAGAATTTAGTACTAACAAACAAAAACTCCATATATTAGAAGCCCTATATATAAAACCCCAAAAAAACAACAAATTATAGAATTAACTTTAATATCAGTAATAATATTCTACAATGTTTATAGATCCAAATATAGTTTCGTACTTAGTACATAATTCCCGCCAAAAACCTTCTATAGATACTAATACATGGTCTATACTTGGTTAACCTCATTCCCCGAAGATGGACCCGGATGGGTCCGAAAGTACTTGGGAGACAAATCCAAACTATGGCAAATTCATCAGAAAATTCCCCTCCGAATCTAAGATCCTGATTCGGACTATTGAAAGGATCTACCAAAAGATATCTAGACACGAGTTATCTCTTATATTCAACAATACCTGCCCGTGACAGAAGATGCTGCCTATATATATATATATATATATATATATATATATATATATATATATATATATATATATATATATATATATATGATGCATTTTGGAGATATATTGGTGACTAGGACTAGTATCTCTCGTCGCCTTACATGTCACCTATCCTCCCCCAGAGCTCTATTTACCAACACTTAGTAGAACACGACACCTAAAAAAGGAATTCAGGGACACATTAGTCAAAAACACTGCCATCCTCGCTGTCTTACATTGCAACCTGCGTCTCCCCATAATTGAAGCCTTACTCATTCGAGCAAAGAACCCCACCATCAATCAAGTTCGATATGAGGGGGGAGAAGGCATACTAAAATGCCTTTAATATATATTTTTGAAAAAGTTTTAATCGAGTTTCTCAATAAATTCACCAGTTTTAGTTTGTATAACTCCTAACGTCCCTGAAGAAGACTCATGGGAGTCGAAAACGTTAGCAGTTTTTGCGAGTTCCTGTTCACACTTGAAGACAACATTAGATCATTAGTCCGTCAACATGAAAAGATGGGTCAAAAAAGAAACAAACAGGAATTGTCCATGTTGTTTAATCAAACATGCATCAATGAAGAAATGCTGCCTAAGTATATATATATATATATATATATATATATATATATATATATATATATATATATATATATATATATATATATATATTTATATATATATATATATATATATATATATATATATATACCTTCTTTGTAAAATGGTAGGAAAAATCCCAGCAGAGTGCTCGATTAATTAAGAATTAAAGTTAAATATTAAGAGCATAATATTTATTTATTTTGGTACAGAAAAATTAGTACAACATTTGTACCGTCGGTTTGAAGCACGGCTCTTTTCAGCTTCTATTGTTATGTGAGGACAACAGAAGCTGAAGAAAGCCGGATGGGTAAGACCTTCCGTGCTTGAAACCGACGGTACGAATGTTGTACTAATTTTTTTGTACTAAAATAAATAAATAAATATATATATATATATATATATATATATATATATATATATATACTAGCAAATATATGCACCCTCCGGTCGCATAATTTTGCTAGGATGGAAGGATGCCATGATTAGCCAACTACAAATACTGACCCATAACAGTGAAGATAATGCCTGGTAGGATGGTATCATTACAGCAGAACACTGGGAGGGTCATCCTCATAAAAAGAGAAGGAACAACAGAAAAATACTACTCTTCCCCATCTCCTCCAAAGTAGAAAGTAGTATCTGAGAACGTGGTCTCATGACAACAGAACAGATACTGCATTAACTCTCCTTCAAAGAGGATGTAATGCCGAGAACGATTACCCCTCCCCCAACCCCTTAAATAGAAATAGGTAATTCATGGGAGGATTGTCTTATGACAACAGAACCGAATATAATGATAGATTAAATACGTTCTTGTATTCATTTAAAAATGCATAGTCATAAAACATTATTTTGATAGTTCCTTGAAGTTTTTGCCTAAGATCAAAGTGTAGTATCTGTTCTCAGCATTACATCGAGATCGGGCGTGAATTGAAAATTTATACGACGTCGTTAACGGAAGAGAGAGAAGTTGGGCACGGAGATAGACAGCCAATCAGTTGATAAAACCTTTAGCATTTATATATATATATATATATATATATATATATATCTAATCCAGGTAAAACATCCTCAGGTAATAATCCGAAGAATTTCAACCGGGTTGATGATTTGACATTATTATTTTACTATTTTGATCACTTAACGGTCCCGACCACGTGACTTTCCAATTTAAAATGTTCTCTTCTTTTTTCCCAATTTCATTCTTTTCAAATATGATCGAAGGTTAATATCGGATTCTAACTCTCCTGATGAGATCTCAGTTTATAATAGCTGTTGATCGATAATATCGACATGCCAGTATCGCAGATTTTGTACATGTCTGTGTAAATAAAAATAATATATATATATATATATATAGTGTGTGTGTGTTAGTGTGATTTAGTATTTTAATATAGCAGAAATGACTAGAGTGTTCAATTACGTAAGAGCATATATATATATATATATATATATATATATATATATATATATATATATATATATATATTTCAAAGACCACTATACATTAGTTTGATCTTCCATCGTTACTTTTGTTTTCACAGAAAGACTAGAAACTCATTCCTGGGGGCTAAATACATTGAATGTAATCATTCTCTCGTCGATGTTCTGATGATATACCACAACTTATATGATATATAATCAGAACATCCTATGTTTTATATCATCAGAACTATTCGATAAAAAATTGCTGAAATCGTTCATTGGGACGGTCATATACACACAACAGTGACGTTGAAAAAACATTAATACAGGATAAATTGTGCGGGTGAACACAATTTTTAGATGCTCCCTCGTCGGGAAGCTTTGTTGTTATTAATCGATTGATAGGTCAATCGGTCAGTTGGTCAAACGGTCAGTTTGTCAATCGGTCAGTTGGTCAAACGGCCAGTTGGTCAATCGGTCAGTTACTCGGTCTCTCACGCTTCATTTTACTAATGAGTCACCACTTAACAAGTATAAAAGCCATTCGAAGATGGGATTGATTGATTGTTAGTTAAATGATAAAGAATATAATTAGATGATTGAAAACAATACATTGGATGAATAAAATTTGATGATGGTTATGACAAGATTTGAAGATTACCATGTTGCATCCTGATATATAAAAAAAATTATTTATATTTATAAATTACCGTATATATATATATATATATATATATATATATATATATATATATATATATATATATATATATGTTTGAATATAAATATATATATATATACTTCAGTAGAACTATACAACATGAGCTCTTGTGTTTATTTTTGTTAGTTGTTGAATTGCTTATTCTTTTATTCCATTTTTATTTTTACATTTTGTCCGAAACATTGTTTCTTTTTTCCTCATATATATATATATATATATATATATATATATATATATATATATATATATATATATATATATATATATATATATATATATATGAGAAAGAATGAAGGTAATTCGACGTAATGAGAAATGAAAAAGGAAAAAACAAAAAAGGATGTTTTTTATATATTCATCAACGTTTCTTCTTTATTCATAAGACTTCCTCTGGATGATAATTTTAAGAAAAATGTCATAAAAGTACGTGAAAATATTGGGTTGACATGAGGGGTTGATGAGAAGAAGTAGTAGCCACTACTAGGTACTAGGTCCGGGCTTAGTGGAGTCAGTAACATGGAATGAAATAAATGGTGATTGTACTGAGTGAAAAAGTGTAGGTGTAGGGGTGCGGACCTCGGCCATACGCCCCCAGCAGTGGCTACTACTTCTTCTCATCAACCCATCATGTCAACCCAATATTTTCACGTACTTCCATGACATTTTTCTTAAAATTATCATCCTGAGGTAGACGAAACGTTGATGAATATATAAAAAACATCCTTTTTTGGTTTTTCCTTTTTCATTTCCCATATATATATATATACATATAAATATACAGGGTGATTCATAAGTCCCTTAGCTATTTATTTTTGAAATTCTAAAGTTAAAAAATACGGTAATACAAAACAGAAAGTTTATTCAACAAATTCATTTATGGGAGATTAAATTTACAGCAAATTTTCAAAATTTGCACCTTCGTTTTGCATGCATAGCTCCATTCTTTTTTGCAAGGAATTTACGACTCTTTGTAGCATATTTGATTGATTAATTTTAACAAACTCGGCAGTGATTTTTGATTTGAGGTTGTCAATGCCTTTCAACAAGTGTGGGAGATTCATCAAATTTGGCCATATGAATAACAATAGAAATTCGCTCTTCAATTGTAAATGACATACTGCCTGAAAAAAAAGCACATATGATGATTTATACAAATTTAAATTTAAAAAATAAATATATATAGAAACAAATATATAAACGAACAAATTAAAAATAACAAATAGCAGTAATTAGAGAGTAAGATAACAATTATCAATAGTTCATAGTATGTTCGTGCTTAATATGCTAATCATTTTAAATAGCTAAGTGACTTATGAATCACCCTATATATATATATATATATATATATATATATATATATATATATATATATATATATATATATAATAGTAACTCTGTTTCTGTGTGTCCGCCTGCTGTTTGTGTCTTATCATGCTATGATTATTATTTTCTTTTGTTCGTCTTTATTTTTTGCTTAAGTTAATATTTGTTTGTAAAAGGCGTGGTTCGTCTGTATTAGATTAAGTGTTATCTCCCTTGGTGGGGAATATTTCAATTTTTTTTATATTATTAATCTATAATTATTTGAAGATACATCATGGATAGATACATTGACATAAAAACAACTTGAAGCATAAACACTTTCACCAAAGTGACAGGATTCGGCATTAAATAACCCGAAAACGGTTGATATGCCGTAAAACGAAACAACTAAACGAAACACCATGAATGAATACTTGAACATCTAAAGAACTTAAAGCATGAGAACTTGTCAAAATGACCGAATTTGGTATAGAATAGCCCGAAAAGAAGTGATATTCCGTAGAACGAAAAAAACATACCAAACACCCAAAAATATTTAAATATATAAACATAAAAAATGACATTAAAATACATAAACATTATAAAAATATGACGTTAAAATACATAAACATAAAAAAAATGATATTAAAATATATAAACATTAAAAAATGATGTTAAAATACATAAACATTATAACAAAAATGTTATTAAAATACATAAACATTCAAAAACATGATATAAAAATGAATAAACATTATAAAAATGATATTAAAATATCTAAACATTATAAAAAAATGATATTAAAATATATAAACATTAAAAAGTTATATTAAAATACATAAAAATTATAAAATAATGTTATTAAAATACATAAACATTATAAAAAATTTTATTGAAATATATAAACATTAAAAAAATGATATCAAAATACATAAACATTAAAAAACATGATATTAAAATATATAAACATTAAAAAATGATATTAAAATACATAAAAATTTTAAAATGATATTAAAATACTTAAAAATTATGGAAACTGTTATTAAAATACATAAACATTAAAAAATGTTATTAAAATACATAAACATTCAAAAACATGATATAAAAATGAATAAACATAATAAAAAATGTTATTAAAATACATACACATTAAAAACATGACATTAAAATATATAAACATTAAAAAATGATATTAAAATACATAAAACTTATAAAAAATGTTATTAAAATACATAAAAATTATGAAAAATGCCATTAAAACACATAAACATTATAAAATATGGTATTAAAATACATAACAATTATGAAAAATGTTATTAAAACACATAAACATTATGAAAAAATGATATTGAAATACATAAAAATCATGAAAAATGTTATTAAAATACATAAACATCATTACAAAAATGTTACTAAAATACATAAACATTCAAAACATGATATTAAAATACATAAACATCATAAAAATTACATAAAATACATAAACATTATAAAAATATATTAAAATACATAAACATTTTTTAAAAATATTAAAATACAAACATTTTTTAAAATGATATTAAAATAAATAAACATTATTAAAATATGTCATTAAAATACATAAACATTATAAAAAAAGATATTAAAATAGATAAATATTATAAAAATAGGATATTAAAATACATAAACAGGCAAAAACATGATATTAAAATACATAAACATTAAAAAACATAATATTAAAAGTCATAAACATTAAAAAATGATATTAAAATACATAAACATTAAAAAAACATAATATTAAAATGCATAAACATTTTTAAAAAAATGATATTAAAATACATAAACATTATGGAAAAAATGATATTGAAATACATAAACATCATAAAAAATGATATTAACATGCATAAACATAAGAAAAATGATATTAATATACATAAATATTTAAAAGAATGATATTAAAATGCATAAACATAAAAAAAATGATATTAAAATACATAAATATTTAAAAGAATGATATTAAAATGAATAAACATTATAAAAAATGATATTAAAATACATAAACATAATAAAAAATGATATTAAAATACATAAACATTCAAAAAATTATATTAAAATGCATAAATATATTTTTTTTAATATTAAATTACATAAACATTATAAAAAAAGGATATTAAAATAGATAAACATAAAAAAGAATGATATTAAAATACATAAACATTATAAAAAAGATATTACAATACATGTTTAAAAAATTACATTAAAATACATAAACATCATAAAAAATGATATTTAAATACATAAACATCATAAAAAATGATATTAAAATTCATAAAAATTTAAAAAATGATATTAAAATACATGAATATTAAAAAAAGTATTAAAATACATAAACATCACAAAAAAAAAACATTAAAATGCATAAACATCATAAAAAAAATAATATTAAAATGCATAAACATCATAAAAAAAATGTTACTTCATACATAAACATGAAACACCATGATATGAAAATACATAAACATTAAAAATAAATGATATTCAAATACATAAACATTATAAAAAATGATATCAAAATACATAAACATTAAAAATAAATGATAATTAAATACATGAACATTAAAAACTGATGTGTTGGCATTAAATGACCCACAAGAGGTTGATAAGCCGTAAACCAAACCAAACCAAACAAATTTTGACTTCACCACTGAATACAGTTTGATGTCCAGAATAAAACCATGTATTAATATAAATATATAATTTGATTTATACGCATATATTTTTGTAAAAAAAAACTACCCGTTACCCGTTGGGTCACAACCACTACCACTACTTATTTTTATACTTTGATTTCATAAACTGTGGTATTTATTGTATAACTGAAAATAATAAATCTCTTTACTTCTAACTAAGCATTATGCACAATATAGAAGTAAAGAGTCTTATTATTTTTCTATCTAATTTACAGACGTGTTTGTGGTGTGCACGAACACACTATGTAAATTAGATAGAAAACAGAGTCGGAATTATTTTTAAATGGCGGCCACCTTTGAAAAAGTAGACGTAACTCTGTCTTCCTTTTATACTGAGTAACTTCTCCTTAATTGGAACAAAAAATAATATTTTGTGAAAAACGAAAAAATGGATTATGTAAATTAGCTAAAAAAAAGGAGTTATATGCGCTTCAACTATTTCTTCCATTTTTATTTCATTCGAAAATTCAAAAAGTGTGATATTGTTATTATCTGTTCAGACATTCTTCTTGCATGAAATAAATAAACTGTAGTATTGGCTATAACATTGCGATGTAAGGGAGGATGCCACTTCTTTCCCTGGATTGATCCACTTACCCTTGAGCCTCACCTTATAATAGTGAGTGTTTCGTAATGAGGCATCGTGTTCCTTTTTTTTTTAGTCTTTGGTATGTCTCGACCAAGGTTTGAACTCGGTGCTCTCGGCCACTTAACGAACACTCTAAACAGTATACCAAATTATTATGCATTACTAAAAAATAAGTAATAAGTCTATTTACTTCTATATCATCTATAAGGATTATCTAGAAGAAGAGAGACTTATTACTAACTAGCAGGGTTATCAGGCGTTTCCCGGGTTAGAATGTGGGATAGCATCATACGCAACATCATATTAAAGAGAGTTTACTTGAACATCAACTTCTAAACATTGTACCAAACCATTAGACAAGGTAAAAAAGAGTCTCTAATCTAACAGGTATTTAACCAGCCATCAAGCTCCAGTTGCATCATTGTGCTTGTTTTACAAGTACTTCAACAGAATGTGCTCCGATGAACTTGCTGCTCTGGTGCCGCCTCCTCGACGAAAATATACTCGACCAACCCGACAATCAACTAAATCTCATCCATTCACTGTGGAGGTCCCCTAGATGCCGGAGAGACTTCTACTCCAACAGCTTCTTTTCTCGAGCTGCCGACCTTTGGAACTCCTCCCTTGCTCCCTGTTTCCCCGACTGTACCTTCATGCAGAAATTTAAAACTGATGTGAAAGAACATCTCGCTGCACAGCTCCTAATTTAGGATGACCTCCCCTAAACTTTCACCCTAATTCTCAGTACCCCCTTTACGTCTACAGTGGCAACTTGTTTTGTTTAGGGTGAACTATGTTATATAAGTTGGCGAAGAGCCAAGATTTAAAATCTAAAAAAGTAAAACAAAGATTGTGGGGAAAAAAACAAGGCAAAAAGCTGCCCAGGAAGACTTTTTAATATGGCTAATATTTCCCACCTCACGAATTACTGAGCCTTGTTGCATCCACGAACGAACCCTCTATTGGACTTTTTACCCTCTGGATTTTATCTATTTTGGCCGCACCTGAAGTTGGTGGTTTCTGGAGTTTAACTTTGAAACCTCTCAATTTATTTCTCGTGCCTTCTAACGGCCTACTTACAAACCACTTTCTCCGCTGGACTTTTTGACACCGGATTTTTTTACAATCGGATACTTGCTTGCATTCGGGCAGCTTTGTTTTACTTTTTCAGATTTAAAATGTTGGCTTTTCGCCAACTTATCTATCCCAGCAATTTTCCCTGATGATGATATTTTGATCTTTGAAAAGCCTGGCTTAAGGAAGAAAATCATTAAATTAATTGCTTTTTGCGGAATATACCTTGCATTGAGCAACTGAATTGAAAAAAGATCTGCCTTCGTCGCTTTTCTAATTCCTTTTCATCCTTCTATCGATCTATCTGCTCTATCTGGTATATTGAGCTGTATACTTTTCACAATAGGTTTTACCTTTCCTAAAAGTTCGCTTTTAGTTCCCTTCTTTATATATATATATATATATATATATATATATATATATATATATATATATATATATATATATATATATATATATATTTAATTATGCATTACTAAAAATAAGTAATAGGTCGCTTTACTTCAATAGTATCTATAAGGATAATATAGATGCAAAGAGACCTATTACTAACTAGTAGTGTAATCCGGCGTCGCCCGGATTTGAGTGTATCATTATTAATAATAAAGAAGCAAAGAGTCCTATTGTCATAAACGCTCCGTCGCTCTAACACACACACACATACATACACACACACACACACACATACACTAAACAAAATCTACCTCGACTCTCTACATTCCTTTTTAAGTAACGGTACAATTCGCTTAAACCCTAACCCTCACCCTAACCCCTTGTTTTTTAATCCACCCCAACCAGCCAGGGTACTCGTTGGTCTCCACCCCCAAATCTTTTTATTTTTTTCAAGCACCTGCAACAATTGACACGTCAATTCTCGCGACCCGGCTTTGTCACCTTTGTCGACAACCTACTCTGGCTTCATGAATACAACGTTCTTTGCCAGTCTAATCAGTTCCCCTCCCCTTTTTCCGCAACCCCATTTATTTTCCAGACAAGAATCGGGGGGCCCTTAAGACAGGCTCAGGACATTGACCCCCCCCCCTATCTCGCCTTCATCGCTTGATATGCGACTCATAAAATAGGGCAATCACAAATCCCTTAAATTCTTGGCTAACAGAGACCACCTTCTTTTTTGTGTGGTTGCTAGGTCTTCTGAGTGTGGTTTAGCAAAATGACCCCTTAGGACAGTGATTCTTAATAGGGGAGGGGTACACTTGCTTCCCAGGAAAGAAACTTCAATAATAAAAAAAAACATCTCCCTTTCTGTTGTCGTTTGAATAGAAAGCCAACATTTTTTTGTCAAAACTCAATAAGCATTTCTACTTTTGTCTATGTTGCTGTTTTTTAAGGTTGTCATTTCCGATTCGTCTTTATGCACCGGAAGGCATGAATCAATAAGTTTTTGTATTTACAGTCGTCTCATTAGATGTATATATATATATATATATATATATATATATATATATATATATATATATATATATATATATATATATGAGTATATGAAAGGATAAAAATAATCCGACGGTATGAAATTAAAAATGGAAAAGCGGAAGACCTTTTCGCTCAACGTTTCGCCCAAATTTCACGTGGGCTTTGTCAAGAGCGGACGAAGAATACAAAAATGACAAAAGACGTCTTTTGTCATTTTTGTATTCTTCGTCCGCTCTTGACAAAGCCCACGTGAAATTTGGGCGAAACGTTGAGCGAAAAGGTCTTCCGCTTTTCCATTTTTAATTTCATATATATATATATATATATATATATATATATATATATATATATATATATATATAAACATGACTGGCGACATTTCTCAATATAGACACATACTAGTTAACAATACTAAAATAATACACCACGCTACCAACACCAAAAGATTAAACATTCTTGAAGCCCTCTACATAAATACTAAAAATTCCACAATCAATAATGTGAATTACGAAACTAGTCAAACCATTTTAAAGTGACTAGCATAGTAATACACGTTACCAAATTCTTAGCCATTAAGCAATTATACGTTTGAATCTTGAACGCGCTCAGAACGTAATCAAATTCTTAACGGTGAAGCAATCAAACTTTTGAATCTTGTACGCTCTTAGAACGTAATCACGCTCTCATGTAGCATCTCAATATTATAGGCACTCCTTTTAAGTTATAACTTACTGGTAGTTATGATGAAAAATGGAAAGAAAATGGAACGAAAACCACATGGAACTTACATACTACAATTTGACCGAAAACACTAATGTAATTATTAATGACAATATATGTATTAACATATACTATCAGTGCCCTTTTATTTTGCAGTCTCCTTAAAAGATTCAGTTCGATGATTGTCAATTAGTGACAAATCGCTCATGGAATGTAAGGACTAAAAGACAGTAATAATTATTGATAATAAGTAAAGACGATATAAACATAAATATGTTGTTTGGCACAAGACAAATGAAACGGCCCGTAAAAAATATATCTAAAAAAAATGTTATGTTTTTTTTGGAAATGTAAAAAAATAAAAATAAAAAATTGAAATAAAAACATGGTTATTGGAATATAATATGAATATTAATATATATATATTAATCAAAGTAAATATTAAATTATTTTTACCTACATATGCCGGCGTTTCAAGCCTTCGCTCTCATCAGTGTAGGGGATGATAATCTCAGACAGTCGCAAGATTCGAACCCGGTTACAGAATCACTGTATACTCCACACGTAAGCGTTATAACCAAACAGTCATGAGACATTACCACGGCAAGTAAAGGAGTTTATATATATATATATATATATATCAGCGAAAATTGTTAAACACATGAGAATTATTTTTGTTTAATTATACCTGTTTTTTAAGTTTTCGATGTTCCTAATAATTTTTTGTGTCAAAATAAAAAATGATAAATGTTTCATAAGCATTTTCCCGAGCACAAATGTACAAAAAAATCTGGAGAAAAGCTGAAGATAAGTAGAGTATTTAAAAAAAAAAACAGCCAAGCACGCCGTATTTGATGTCGTGTGGCCTAAAAAAAACAATGTAATTCCAGAAGAACGTTTACAATTAAATTCTGGGACGCCAGAATTAGCGTCAGAAGATAACTAGTATTTTAAATAAATATTTTAAAATAGGTTTTTGAGGGTTAAGAATTCTGTTATGTTTAACAATGTTTGCTTAAATAAAATAATGCTTCCTAAATACAAACACTATATATATATATATACATATATATATATATATATATATATATATATATATATATATATATATATATATATATATATCGACCCACTTAACTTAAGATAGTGTAAAATACATTTATATGATAGACTAATAGTCGCCAAATGGCGGCTAGCTCTTTCATATATATATATATATATATATATATATATATATATATATATATATATATATATATATATACTTATACTAGCAAAAAACTACACGCCCTCCGATATTAATGTAGCGTCATCAAAAGAGAAACAAAGAAACAATTGTCTTTTCACATTTTGGTAATTTGAAGAAAAATAACAAAACATAATCGTCATGGTGTTATTAGATATATTCCAATGATGATATTTGTTTTTATAAGCATACAATTGAATACCCCATAATGAAAGGTATAAACGATAAATCACCCAACAGAAAAGGCTCTGGAAAGAACAAATATTTAACAAATAACTGTTACCAAAGGCAATAAAGATACTTTTCTACCCACCTGCCTATTCTTTTTAAAGCGTTTTTATTGCGTTTTAATAATTTTCACCAACTCGATTACATTCCAGTTCAATTTACAAGATGGCGTAAGCGAACATCCCTAAAGTTTGTGTTATGAGATTTTCGTTTTGGAGATAGAAAAACAGACAAATAGTCAACAACTAACTATCCCAAACGCTTTAAAATTTACTTTCTACCTAATTGAAAGGAGAAAAGTAAAAAAAATAATCAGACTTTGTAGACAGTCGGCGATTGACTGCCAAGTTAATAGGGACAAATCTAAAAAGAACTGTACAGGTTCGAACTTTTAAAGTTAACCTTGCGATGTAATATTTTTTTATGGAATTCACTTCAGACAAGGCATAAAGCCACTTGATGTAAGGGGCTAACAAGAACATATTTCGTTCTTGTTAGCCCCTTACATAAAGTGGTTTATCGGAAAAACAGGGGAAGCCTACTGACCTTAGTCTTGAAAAGACTAACGCTATAGGTAGGAGGAAAACAGTCAGCACGAAGAGGGTTACACAAGCCTGAAGTTCTGGGAAAAGCTACTGGAATAGGAAGCCGTATTACAATGAGGTATCAAAACAGCGAATTGATGGAGACCACTAGACGAACGAGTCAAACGAGCTGGAACAAAAGAAGCAGGGAATACATGACACAATTCTGAAGAATTCTATATGTGAAAAGTGAATAATGGCGTTGTATTAGTTGACAGGTACTACCACTGTAGCAGTATTAAATACGATGTGTAAAACTAGGATTAGTATGGTTAATAGAATTAGCATGGTAAATCTCGACGTAGAGAAGAGGAGATGCCACATCACCACCGACACCCGAGCACCTAATCACGTCGACGAAGTGTACGAACAGTGTAGATCGAGTGAAAACACACCGTGGGGGATCAACAATAGCCCCTGGTAATGCTACACCACTTCGGGCCGGAGTGGAAATGTAATGGTAACTAAGGGGTAACTCCTCACTCTCTAAAGCTCCCCAAATTGGGTCCCTTACCACCGGATGAACTTTAAGGTCATACAAATGATCGCAGTATTTTGAATTCACAGTGAATTATCATCACTCAAATATAAAATAATTGGGACAAAAAAATAATAAGTCAGTCGTGCCGACCTTGTTTATGACTCGTCACTCCACACAAAATTGAATGTTAGCTCGTTGAACACCTTCGCCCGTGTGACAGAAACCAACATACTTTCATTCTTTCTGCGCATATCGTCATTTAAGCCGTTCAATTGAATTGCATTTTTTTTTTCTTTCTCTGTTTATTTATCTCTAATTATTTGCCTCACTACGAGGGCAGAATTAGAGACACAGTCGATTTTTTTATTCAGCTCCCCAAAGAGAGGAACTCTGGATTGGACCAGTCTACACCAGTCTAGATAGATTTTTCATCATTGACCTAAGACAAAAAAGATGAAGTGTAATATAAGAACAGATACTACACTTTGATCTTAGCCAAACGCCTCTCTCTCTTTCTCTCTCTCTCTCTCTCTCTCTCTCTCTCTCTCTCTCTCTCTCTCTCACTCTCTGCTTGAACGGACGACATTTTGAGAAACTGTAAGTGAATTATAATATTAAGGTTTTAAAATCTTTATAAAAGTTATTCTTTGTAAAAATAAATTACTGTTTGATAAACTTCCCGCTTTTCTAGCTTTATTTATCTACCTCCCACAAGGTAAGATGTGACACATCCGGCGCTCGAGAGGTGAGCACTCTAGCCATTTAAAAATTGCCTGGGCAGCCCCGTCGGCATTCCCCGGTAGGGGCGCCTCAGACAGTAAGCAATAAACTTACTCCTCCCCAAAGAGGGGAGGCAAAGCCTGGGAGGGTGCACCCCCTAGAACTGTACAGGACCGGCAACCCCCAATAGACCGGCGTAAATCCAGACCCAAAGGCCCGGACAATACCGGTTTATTAGGCGGGTATAAAAAACCCTAGCGACTACCCTGTATATGCCACCATAGATAAAATTGTTACATACCTACTCCTTCTTGGCCTTTTGGCTAAAATCAAAATGTAGTATCTGTTCCGATGGATACTACACCCCATAGACTGGTATGGTCTTGGCCTTCGGGGCTTGATTTACGCCGGTCTATGGGTCTGTCCTGTGGAGTTCCAGGTGGTCCAACCTCCCAGGCTTCGCCCCCCCCCCTCTTTGGGGACGAGTAAGTTCATTGCTTACTGCCTGAGGCGCCCCTACCGGGGAATGCCGACGAGGCTGCCCAGGTAATTTTTAAATCCCACTTTCCCGACCCGACCTTGGGTCACATCTTACTTCTGGGAGTAAGATAAAAACTGGCCTTGTGCCTAACTCCTGGAGAGGAGTAAATCAATACTCATATTGTGGGCTCACCACTGGATGTAGTTTTTATCATACCCAGGATGGTTGGTAATTAGGGTAGGCATAGAAACGATAGAAATCGCTGCGAAAGGCGGATATTGGTGTGTGATGAGTTGGGGTTGTGTGGTGTAAAATCGAATATCTTGCTACAGGGTGTCACAGCTAGGTAAGTTTCTTTCCGAGGATATATTCTATTTAATCCATAAACAGGTACTACGACTTCACTGCAATGCCAACTATGGGGTAACTCCACGAAGTTCCGAAATTAGGGTTCTCGACCCACAGATTACGATATTTTGAATTGTACAGTGAACTTCAATCATTTAAATACAACATAATTTAGGCAAAAAATTACAAGTATTTTTTTATATTTGTATTCACCCCAAATCAGGCCTATTTCCACTGAGGCATAGAGGCTGCTATGATAGAGGTCGTATTTATAGAGGAGTAACCTTAGTGAGGAGCTGGGCAGCAAAATGTGTGTTGATATTACATTTAAATTTTAAATATTGGTACGATCAGAGAAACAGGGAGCATGGAAGGAATTCCGGTACTTCTTCAGATTAAGACCCGAGCTTACTCTGCCCCTAATCCTGACCCTGCCCTCTAACTTTAACGCTAATGCTAACCCTAACTCTAACGCTAATCCTTACCCTGACCCTAACCGTAACTCTAACCTTAACATTAACGACGCCAAATCGGTTTTTGCTCGGGTCCCAATCTGGAGAAGCACCGGAATTTTAAAGGCTAGCGGTCGGAGAAAAAAAAAGCTGTCAAAGTAGAAAATGTTCTTGTATCTAGGGTCGGTTACAGGGAAGGGGTAGGATTTTGCTGCTAGTCGGGTGGGTCGGGGGTATTTTAGTTGGGTGGATACAAATGCAGTAAATTCATCGAAGCATATTTCGTGGAAGTACTTGTAAAAGAAGCACAGAGATGCGACAGGGGCTAAGGCTTTGCAGACAGTGCGGGACTAATTAGCTGAGAAACTATTTTTTTGCACTCTGACAAGAGTGCTCAATATTTGTTTTGTTTTGTTTTACGGCATATCAACCCTTTTGGGTTATTTAATGCCGACTCCATTTATATCGGTAAAAGGATTTTATGCTTGAGGTCAATAATATTCTTAAATGTTTTACAGATTTGAATGAATTTCTTTTATATGCGTTTTTTTCTCTTGGTAAACAGTCTGCAATTAATTAATTTTTAGCTAGAGAAGTTTGGTTTATTGAACTTATTGATATTAGATTTTGGGGTATAAATCCACCATTTTCAGAAAGAAAATCATGATTTTTCACTCTGATGTCTTTAAATAGTTCTTTCATGGAACCAACATTGTTGTGTTTTCGTCGCATCGAAGCAAAATCAACACATTCTAACATAAAGTGTTTCACTGTGTATGGCACGTGACAAGTTGCACACCATGGTGGTTCCTTCTGCTCAAGCAGGAATGAATGTGTGGCTTTTGTGTGGCCAATACGAAGTCGAGAGAGGACGAGTTCCTCCGTTTGTGACTTTTAACCGCCCTGCCCCCATTCTCCTAGATCAGTTTGTATTGTTACCAATTCATGTACAAGAGACTGGTGGCTTTATAGAGATATAAGATACTGACATATGTAAGAAGTTTTCTAGCCAGGTAGAAGGAGCCTACCTTCTTTGCAGCACACTTGACAGCATGTTCTATTTAGTTGCTCTAATTAATGTAGCCTGAGAATGTCAGTCCTTTTCTTTGTCTATCTGTACGTCTGTCGGCTAAGTGTATGCAACGATAGAACGCAGAGGACTAAGATCTGCTCCCTTTGAGGATATCTTTTGTAAATTCGATTCATAATTATCTCCCCTTGATGACGTCAACTCACCCGATTGCACGCAACCGGAAACTGATGGTAGCACAAAGATAAGCGTGCATAGATATTCGGAGGAGCGCAACTTGGAAAGAATCTGGCTAATCAGATTGTGAGGCATGCGTGCGTATGTGAAGAGCAGAGTTATGCGTGCGTGCGTATGTGACTCTGCCGTTGTCTTTTGTGTGTGTCAGTCAAACTGGACTTCGAACTAAACGAAGGGACATCGGAAAACTGGAAGATTACGGCGATGGTGAAATTAGCTCGAGAACATAGAAAGTTATTACTTGAAGATATAAATCCCGGGACAGTAATAAGTCATGTCGTTAATTTATATATGCATCAGTACTTATTTCCCAAGAATAGATGGGTTCGATGTATTTCATATATATATATATATATATATATATATATATATATATATATATATATATATATATATATATATATATATATATATAAAATTAAAATGGAATAAGCAGAAGACCTAAAAAGCTCAACGTTTTACCCAAATGTTATATGGGCTTTGTCAAGAGCGAACGTCTTTTGTCATTTGTTGCATTTTTTCATTCGCTCTTGACAAAGCCCATACAACATTTGGGCGAAACGTTGAGCTTTTTAGGTCTTCCACTTATTCCATTTTAATTTCATACCGTCGGGTTATTTTATCCTTTCATCTATTCATATATATATATATATATATATATATATATATATATATATATATATATATATATATATATATATATATATATATATATATGGAGAGAGAGAGAGAGAGATAGAGTAGATGGTAATGCAGCATCATTGCAGTTCCAACGAGAAAAAAAATGTATGTTTAAAGAAATTTGAAATGGAAAATATATCTGAAGAGAGCCGCACGAGGCTCGAAACGCGTTATAAAATCACAAAATTATAAAATGATAAAATAATAAAATAACAAACAATGGTTGAAAAAAGTTTTTTTTACAAATGTTGGTAGCCTCACTTCTTTAAATATATGCATATATATATATATATATATATATATATATATATATATATATATATATATGCATATATATATGCATATATATACACATGATTTCGTCGACTTCTCTGAACTAAAGGTTAAATTCTGACCTCCCATCTGTCAATCACTTCTCCATTCAACTGGCGGCTAATAGAAAGATCGGAGAAAAAATGTTCTCTTTTATCTTATTTTGTACTCTTCTCAATAAAACGTAAATCGGCTTGGTACAAACAGTTTTGGTTCTTTCGCTTCTCTTGTTTGTATTGGTTTTCTTCCAATTCTTTCTTGAATTAAGTACCTACCTGAGGGAACACGTGAAGGTTTCAACGTCCGTTTTGTAAGTTGTGCTATAGAACCGACAGTGTTCGAACCTGGCACACATAGGTCGTCAGTATCTTCTTCACCACTGCTACCTCCCACTCTTCTAAATGAAGCTACACTGGCTCTGTGTGTGTTATATAAAAATAAATACCACCAATAATATTAAAATTTTAAATAAACAATGAACACTATTCATGAAAAGGCCAAAAGCCCCTCGAGGATAATAGTTAATGAGTTTGATTGATTGTTGATTTTATGATAAAGAGTATTACGAGAGGTTTAAAAATGATTCATGGAATCAACAAAGTTTGCTTATTTATGATGACGGTATTTTTTCGCATTGATATTGAAGACGACCATGTTGTAGTCTGTAGGAAAGCAGCCTCGTGATAATGTGTTCCGCAGGTGGGAAGTTCTTGGAAAGAAACTATGTAGATGGAAATTTCGTCATGTAGATGGAAATTTCAATTGTAGTAGTAAGACGAGTTTTTGCTGTGAATGACTTACAAAGAGGAACGAGAGATTGGAGCTCAGTCTAAGACTTTCCATGGAATTAAGGATAGAGTAGAGAAAGACTAGCAACATCCTTTCTGTGATATGGGGGTTGTAAGGGAAGAGAAGAGATCATCCCCCCACTATATTGCGATGTCAGTTTCGGAATTTGTTTGATGAGGATTCATAATTTGGATTATTTGGATCATTCGGACTACTATTCTCATCTTGGTTGTTACTCTCACAACGTTTCAACCGATTCAACCGATTCAACCTCTAATCTTCTTCAGGTGCGTCTTGCTGAACTCGGGAATCTGTACGGATATTTCGAACGAAACTCTTTATTTAATTCAAGGGTAACCTTACTCTCGTTCCGCAAGCCATGATAGGGTAGAAGTCTAAAGTAATTTATAATTGTATTCTTAGTATCGCCCGTGCTGAGGATTGAACCTTCAATCTCTAGAAGACCGTCACTTAAAAACTGAATATCACTTAGCACTTATATCCGCTTTGCGAACTTGGGAATATTTATGTCAAACTCGGGAACCTATATAGAATTTCAAACTAGACTCTTTATTTAATCCACGGGGGTAGATTGTTCTCGTCCCGTCGTACGGCGATAATAATTAAGAATGACAATACTTAATTAACACTTAACATACCTACTCGGTTAATTATAATATGGTTGTCTGTTTACAACTGCCATGGATGCGTACATCGTAAGCAGGTGATAAAATACTAGCTGTTCGCATCGGGCGTTGCTCGGTAGTGTATTTACGTATTTTTTTGGTTGTTTTTCCATCTCTTTTTAAAATATGCTAGGTTTTCTGTTCAATATATTAAGGGAAGTAACCCTGTATTTACGAATAAAGAGTTACTTCTTTTTTTTTTTAATGGCGTCTGTGTGTCAATAATGCTGACCTGCTCAAAGTATTTTCTCGAAAGAAATGAAATCAAATAACATATTATTCTTAACGCCATACTGCAAGGATTCATCAAAAGAACAGATGGAAGTAGAATCAAATATTGAGTTTGTAGGAAGAAAGCTATCGATGACTGTGGACCTGTATATATCCGTTCACTACAATGGACGCGATCGTCTCACACGTTGTGCCAGTCCAGAGGTTTTGTTTGACTCGGTCAGTGCTGCAACAAAGAATGCTCATTCTAAGTAAGGCCACAAGTCCAGTTTACAAACAAGTAACAAGTTTATTTGTTGATGGTTACAAATAAAACTCGTGTTCCTATGTTGAATGGCAGACTCGCAAAATGAGGTCTTTTATCACGGCGAAATAAAGTATAAGTTTAATCAAAACAGTCATTTAGCTAAGAGCCCTAAATGCGCCCACCTTGCCTGGAGAGAAACTCTGCTCTAACTGACTACCAGCTTTCTCAGAAAACCCAACTTCCTGGCATGCTCAAAAGAACCAAGCTAACCGACATCCACCTCCAATAGGCTGGAAGATATGTACTTTTGACTGGAAGTCCGAGATATCAGCCGCCCTCTCCATTCGACCACCTGAGACAATGGCTACTTGAAGTATTCACCAGAGATAACTGGCAGACAGTACACTCAAATGGGCTTTTCACGGAGCCGATCTACGAACATTACTCTTTGGTCTCAGCATGATTCGCTGTTTAATGAGAGATTTATTTTTTTAGAGAAAAAGGATTCTGGGTGGCCCAATATAAAATCATAGACATTTACAAATTCCTCTGTGGCCCCCCCACCACACACTTTTTTCTTTGGCTGAGCATTTATCATCTGCACCGTTTACCATTCGCATGTAGCACTAAAACATGCAGCCTACTACATTTTTACAATTTCTATTTTTTAATTTTATTTTTTGTTACCCAAAAGACGAATTATGTCCAGGTTATAAACAAGTAACAGGTTTATTTGTTGGACGTTACAAATGAAACTCGTGTTCTTCAAGTTGAATGGCAGACTTGCAAAGTAAGATGTTTGCCCAACCAAATAACATAAGTCCAATCCTTTAGCTAAGAGACCCAATGAACCAATCTGGCCTAGAGAGGCACACAGCTCACACTGATTGCCAGCTCTCAGAAAACCAAACCACCTATATCATGCCCAGAAGGCCAGGGCCCCCTCCCCTCCTCTATCCACGGGGTCCTTTATTCCTGACCTGAAATCCAGATTTCTACCGCTGGAGATATCCACTAGAGATAACTGCCAGACAGTCTACTCAAGGGGGCTTATCATGGAGCCAATCTATGAACATTACGTCTTGGTCTCAGCATGATTCCCTGTTTTTATGAGGCACTTATTTCATTACAAAGAAAAATAAGATTCTGGGTGGCCCAAAATACAAAATCAGGGGTATTTTTAAAATTCCTCTGTGCCCCCCGCCTTTTTCCTTAGGCCGAGCATCTATTACTTGCAACGTCTGCCATTTGCATGCACCACTAAAACATACAACCTACTGCAGATTTACATGACAAAAATGCAATACGCAGAGACTAACTTTACTTTATATATTAGATATGCAAAATTAAAATAATAATAATTACTTAACATAAGGACTGTATTCATCGGTTTGGCGGGATTCAATTTAAAATAGCACCAGATGATTACACGTGAACTGTTGTGTCAACGTTGGTACATCGTACATTCGTTTATATATATATATATATATATATATATATATATATATATATATATATATATATTTAAAAATAAAGCAAAACAAAATAGAAGTAAAACCCTCCCATGTAACGCCGGATACGTATGACGAGTTACTTTTTATTTCTCTGTATCTTATTCCTAAGTTTCTACTTCTCCTTCCCTTTTTTCTGGTCTTATTACCCTTTTTCTTTGCTTCCACCCCTTGTAATTCTCCTTCTTCTAGTACTTCTTCTTCTTCTTCTTCTTCTTCTTTTATTCATCCTTTCCCCCTCCATCTTCTCTGATTTTCTTCTCTTTCTTCTTCTTCTTTCTTCTTTTTTTCTTCCTCTTCTTTTTCTTCTTTTTCTTTTTCTTCTTCTTCTTTCTTTTTCTTCTTTTTCTTTTTCTTTCTTCTTTTTCTTCTTCTTCTTCTTCTTCTTCTTCTTCTTTCTTTTTCTTCTTTTTCTTTTTCTTTTTCTTTCTTTCTTATTTTTTTCTTCCTCTTCTTTTTCTTCTTCTTCTTCTTCTTCTTTTTTCTTCTTCTTCTTTTTTTTCTTTTTCTTCTTATTCTTTTTCTTCTTCTTCTTTTCTTTCTTTTTCTTTCTTCTCATTTTTCTTCTACTTCTTTTTCTTCCTTTCTATTTCTATTCTTCCTACTGCTCCTCCTCCCCCTTCTTTCTTTTCTTTTTTTTTCTTTTTCTTCTTTTCCATTTCTATCCATCCTTTTTATTCTTATTCTACGTCTTCTTCATTTCTATTCCTCCTTCCCCTCCCTCTTTTCCCCCCTCCTTTTCGTCCCGCCCCCTTGCACGCCCCTTTCTTATATAGCGTTTCTTCCTTTCTTGTTTCTTATTCATTTCCATTTCTATTCATCCTTTTCTTTCTTTCTTTTTTTTCTTTCTTTCTTTCTCCTCCTTCTTTTCCTTTTGGTATTTCTTCGTCTTCTTCTTTTTCTTCTTCTTTCTCTTAATTTCTATTTCTATTCATTGTTTTTCCTCCTCCTCTTCCCTTCCTCCTCCATTCTTCTTCTTATTTTACGTCTTTTTTATTTCTATTCCTCTTCCTCCCCCTCCTCCCTTTTCTTTCTCCCTTCTTTTTCGTCCTACCCCCTTGACTCGGTCCTTCTTCTTCTTCTTTCTCTTTCTTTTCAATTTCTGTTATCTCTTTTCCTCCTCCAACTCCTTCTTCTTATTCGATTTATTATCTCATTTATTCATTTCTATTCTTCCTCCTTCCTCTTCCTTCTCCCCTTCTTTTCACCCTTTCTTCTTGTCACTCTCCTTTGTCCTAACACTCCGCACTGACACCGATCCCTAAAGACAAAGGGACCCCATCTGGGTTTCCATCCAGTCCGTCCTGAAGGCCAATGATTGATGGCCGTCGGGTCGAGCGGTTATATTAGCCGGAGACAACCCCTTCTAAAGACACCCGCGGGAATACTAATCCTCGAAATGAAATTAACATCTAGGCTGCACCGACGACACGATCGACCCAGAAAACTGTAATTAAATTCCTTAGTACTTTAATCAAAACAATCTATAAAATAATAAAACCTTCGTTTACGCGCGTATTATCACCTTCCACACCCAGTAAAAAAAATAAATAAGATCGTCCGAGCGCCAAAAATGATAATTACAAATTATCTGATGTCGCTTTCTGCCAATCGTTTAGATTTTTCCCAATTTAAAGTGCATTGTTCCAAAGATGGGTCAACAGAACAATGAAGCAGTGCTCTTTGCAAGAGGTCTGCATACTTATCATATTGGTGCCAGATAGTGTACGTTATTGATAAAACTAAACAGACACATTCACTCTATGCTAGTGTTGGAACGATTAATCGGAACCAGGAATCGGAAAAATCGGAACTTTTTGGTGTATCGGAATCGGAAAAGATTGAGTTTAATTTCCGATGCCAAAAACGATTCTTTTAATCTTCATTTTCCATTTTCTGGTACTAATGATTAAATGATAAATATTTATTGTTTTTAATCTACCAGTAAAACTAAAACCTATAGATCACAATAAAGAATTTAGGTAAAAATGGCTACAGAAGAAATGGCACGGTAAAAATGATACACGTAAAACGGCACAGATAAAATGACACGGGTGAATAAATAGTAAAGATTGGCACATGTGGAAAATATAGATGAAAATCTCACAATGAGTTTATCAAATAACTATTTTCAATCAATGCGCAAATGATTAAAGAAAAAAATACTTTAAAAGATCTAGTCGTGTCATGTACGCTCTCCCCCAACATGTGCAATGTGTGTATATATTTTTGCAAAAATATATACACACATTTCACAGGAATTTATGGTAATCCGAAAACAAAAAAAAACAAACTCTATAATAATATATATATTTTTTTTAACTTCGTTCACCCCAAACAAGGCAAGTTGCCACTGTAGATGTAAGCGACTACTCAGAATTAGGGTACAAGTTTTGGGGGTCATCCCAAATTGAGAGTTGTGCAGCGAAATACTTGATCACATTAGTTTTAAATTTATGCATGTCGATACAGTCGTGGAAACAGGGAGCAGAGAAAGGGTTCCAAAGGCCGGGAGATCGAGGAAAATCGATGTTGGAGTAGAAAGCTCTCCGGCATCTGGAGACCTCCATAGTGAATGGATGGGATTGTCGGGTTAGTCGAGTGTGTTTACGTCGAGAGGCACCAGAGCAGCAAGTTTATCGCAGCACATTCCATTGAAGTACTTGTTAAACAAGCACGAGGATGCAACATTGCAGTGATGGGACAAGGGCTGGAGCTTGGTGGATAGTGAGATACCTATCAGATTAGCAACTATTTTTTGGACCTTGTCTAAGAGGGGAAGGCTAGTAGATGGTTCACCAGCACAGATATGACAACAATACTCTGTGCATGGGCAAATAGTGACTTTATAGACATATAGAATACTGTAAGGCGTGAGATGTTTTCTAGCTCAGAAGAGGGAGCCCACTTTCTTTGCAGCAGACTTGATAATGTCTGCTATGTATTTGTTCCAATTCATGTTTCTTGTGAATGTTAGGCCAAGGAGTTTGAACGTTGATCTTTCAGGTAGGGTGTTATTTGCCCTGGAAATCGGTGGCTGAAGAGGTTTCTTGTAGTTGTTGAAATAAAAGAGCTTTGTCTTAGCAGCATTAAATGTTACCATCCATTTATGACTCCATTCCATTACAGACTGGAAATTTAAAAATAATCGGAATCGGTAATTATATCGGAATCGGGAATTCAGAAGAGAATCGTAATTGTATAGGAATCTGGAAAAATATTGGGATCGTCCCATCACTACTCTATACATGTTTTATAAAAAATAATATTAGGCGACACCGAATTTTTTTAGGTCACTGCTGGTGTTCTCTAGGGCGATATTGTATCTCCCTATCTGTTCATAATCTGTCTTGACTACATCCTCCGTATGGCTATCGACAAGTTAAAAGAAAATGGCTTGACATTGGTGCAAGAAGCAGGGGGTATCCTGAGGAGAAAATTACTGATGCAGGCTATACCGATGAGTTTTCAATTTTTGCTGACGCAACTAACAAGGAGAAAGCCTACTACACTGACTCGAAGAAATTGGAAAATTGCATTAAACTTTTTGTTAACACAAGTAAAACAGAGTACATTCTCCTGAACCAACATAGACTTGTCTAAAAAATGTCGATGAGTTTTCCTATCTTGGCAGTAAATTTGAAAAAAAAATCCACAAAGAGTGAACAAAATGTGCAAATCTTTTTCGTCAAATTTTCTTTCTCGTTAAATGTTCTTTCTCATCAAATCTTCTTTCTCATCAAATCGTCTTTCTCATCAAATTTTCTTTCTAATCAAATTTTCTTTCTCATCAAATCTTCTTTCTAATCAAATCTTCTTTCTCATCAAATCGTCTTTCTCATCAAATCTTCTTTCTCATCAAATTTTCTTTCTCGTCAAATCTTCGTTCTCATCAAATTGTATTTCTCATCAAATCTTCTGTCTCATCAAATGTTCTTTCTTATCAAATTTTCTTTCTCATCAAATTTTTTTTCTCATCAAATTTTCTTTCTCATCAAATCTTCTTTCTCATCAAATTTTCTTTCTCGTCAAATCTTCGTTCTCATCAAATTTTCTTTCTCATCAAATCTTCTTTTTCATCAAATTTTCTTTCTCATCAAATCTTCTTTCTGATCAAATTTTCTTTCTCATCAAATTTTCTTTCTCATCAAATCTTCTTTCTCATCAAATTTTCTTTCTCATCAAATTTTCTTTCTCATCAAATCTTCTTTCTCATCAAATCTTCTTTCTCATGAAATCTTTTTTCTCATCAAATTTTCTTTCTCATCAAATCTTCTTTCTCATCAAATCTTCTTTCTCATCAAATCGTCTTTCTCATCAAATCTTCTTTCTCATAAATTTTCTTTCTCATCAAATCTTCTTTCTCATGAAATCTTCTTTCTCATCAAATTTTCTTTCTCATCAAATGTTCTTTCT
The DNA here is from genome assembly GCA_963556195.1 of Sepiola atlantica. Classification (NCBI taxonomy): domain Eukaryota; kingdom Metazoa; phylum Mollusca; class Cephalopoda; order Sepiida; family Sepiolidae; genus Sepiola; species Sepiola atlantica. Next base: position 128,315,338 of record OY744518.1, read on the forward strand.
CATCAAATTTTCTTTCTCATCAAATCTTCTTTCTCATCAAATCTTCTTTCTCATCAAATTTTCTTTCTCATCCAATTTTCTGTCTCATCAAATTTTATTTCTCATCAAATTTTCTTTTTCATCAAATCTTCTTTCTCATCAAATCTACTTTCTCATCAAATCTTTCTTGGACTTTATACATTACATCCATTGCTTTTTCTGCTTCTTGTCTGTTCTTTCTATCGCTCCAAACACTTACTCACACCTAAGTCTATTCTCTATCTCTACAAATCCACAATCAGACTATGTATGGAGAACTGTTGTCATATTTTGAGCTGGTGAATCTCTGTCCCATTTGAGGGTTCTTGAAAAGGTGCATAAACGTATTTGTTAATTTGATTGGCCCTACCCTTTCTTCTTCTCTACACCACCTCTCTTACAGACGTGATATTGCTAGTCTTAGTCTTTTCTATAAATACTATTATTGTATGTGTTCTTCAGAATTATGTGATCTATTCCCCGCTTGTTTTGTTCCAGCTCGTTTGACTCGTTGGTCTAGTGGTCTCAATCAATTTGCTGTTTTGATACCTCATTGTAATACAGCTTTCTATTGCAGTAGCTTCTTTTCAAGAACCGCATGCTTGTGGAACTACTTCCTGCTGTCTGTTTTCCTCCTACGTATAATCTTGGTCTTTTCAAGACTAAGGTCAATAGGCATCTTCTGTCTTTTCGATAATCATATTTGTTCTTGTTAGTTCCTTACATCAAGTGGCTTCATGCTTTGTCTGGAGCGATTTCCATAGAAAAAAATCAGCTAAGCCTTGGCTGGACTGAACAAGATAAAAGTAATCTGCAAGTCAAATTTTCCTACCAAGATGAAACGAGACTTCTTTGAAGCCATTATTACATCAGTTCTTGTATATGGAAGTTCTGGACTTTTACCAAAAGATTGAAGGAAAGAATGTACGGTGTGTACACCAACATACTAAGAGCAGCTAGTAACATCTCCTGGCGGCAGCATCCCAGGAGAGAGAGCAACTCTATCGACGCCTCCCTCAGATTTCAGCCTTGTTCAGAAGAACCACATTTGCTGGTCACTGCTGGAGGGGATAAAGATGAAATCGTCAGCGATGTTATTTTGTGGATGCCGAAACAGGGATGTGGCTCAGTGGGGAGATCGCACAGAACCGACGTCAAGCAACTAGCTGTAAACTCACAATGCACCTACGAAGACCTACCTGATGTTATGGGGGATAGAGCGAGTTGGCGTAAGAGTCAAGATGATCCGTGACATTGCCTACCACAATATGATGATGATGATGATGATGATGATCATTATGATGATGATGATGATGATGATGATGATGATGATGATGATGATGATGATCACGACGACGACGACGACGCGGTCATGAGATGTAACCATCATATAAAATTTAAGGCCACTGCATGGCACTCACAGTCCTTGGTTCTGGAGAACCACCCCCTAAAATTTAAAAGACCCTTAGCTAGTGCAGTAAATGATTCCTGACGCAGTTTTGTTTTTTGGTACTAGAGATCCTCCAGAGATGCAGACTTACCACATTTTTGCCCCCGGTCATCGCTAAACTGTTGTATTATATATTAGAGGACACCATCCATTCCCATATTCAACCCCGATTTATTTTATTTTTACATCCCACTAAGCCCCCACTCCCACTCCCACATAGAGACCGTCTTATTTGTTTTACAGTAGGCGGCCTAACACTTAGCTTAGAGTTGGAAGGGCCCTACTAACCTACATTTTTTTCTTTTTTGAATATTTCTAAATATAGTCCAACTCTCCACGATGATTTTTTTGTAAATAAAACTATTTTAAAACAAATTGGGAATCATCTAAGTAAGATCAAGCCACAGAGTGAATGTGGTATTTTGGTGAGAGTGTCTAGTGTAGAGTAAACCCAACAGTTTTTGACCAAATTAGATGACCATCGACCCTCCCCTAAAAAAAAGCAAACGATTCGGGCTTCATGCCTCAGGCAAAGAATGAACTTTATGATTATTTCTTTTGTTTTAAAAAAACCTTGTGAATGTATATGTTTTGCTTGAATATAGTTGAAGGTACGGTAGGTACTAAAAGACGGGTCGGAAATTGAAATGGCTGCGATATATAACTCTATTTAATTGCTATTTAATTGCTACTCACGGAAGCAAGCAAAATTTAGCGCAAGTTCGGAAGATGTGGCAAATCATCCCCCCACCCACCTCCCAAATTGCATGAGAAATCTCATTTGTTAAATAACAGACAGGACTGAAATATGTTTAATCTTAGTCTGTTAAAATATTAAGACCCGTTACACCTCACCATACATTTACTGAATTTTCAGTCGAACAATGGCGTCGGCACGCCCCGGTAAGAGCGCGTCATAAGAGTGAAAATGAAGCACCACCTCTTACACCGAAGTAGACGGTAATGCCTGGGAGGGTGCACCCTTAGGACCGAGCCGGACTATACTTATTCGGACAAAGAAGAATCTTATAGATCAAGAACGGGTAATCATTACTATTACCGACATAAATTATTTTAATGGAAATATAGTTGGGCAGTTCGTCAAAAACAATTTATATTGGTTTACCTACTAATCTATGATCTATTTTGCGTTAGAAAAGGTAATAATTAACATAAGTTCGCGTAAATACCGATTCTGAGCAAAGCGGCCATTTTGTTTACATCACTAACTGACTAAACGAAGATGGTATTCACACGAACTTTGAAGTCTTAAAACTTCTATTAAATACTAAATATATATTTTAACGCAAACGAAGGGTAAAATAAAAATAAATTGTCTTTGATTAATTTCCCAATTGTGTTTCCTTTAAAATAATCTATGATTACCCAAGCCAGAGCCTAGGTTGCAAGAATGATACGAAGGCGAACCTAGGCTGGTATGAACACCAGGGCCGTGAAACGTGACTGTTTTATTAGTGTTTGTTGTGGTTCTCTCTACAATTTGTTCTAAGCTGTGACTTTGACACGTACAGCTTCGCCACGCATGACTCCACCCTGGTGATTTATTTTATTTAAGATGTTGGGTCACAAGCCTTTTTCCCTTCAGTGGTTGACATCGACGCCGATAATCTTCAGGTCACGTTTGTGAACGTCCTTGAAGCTAGTGTGCGTGCCGTCCATCAGTCGGACACCGGCCGCGAGTTGTCCGTCTAATAAATCCCCGGGGATTCTGCTACCCTTTCGTGTGGTTAAAATGGCCAAGCCAACGCAATATATACGAGTAACGCTAATAAAAGCAAACCCATTCGCACCATGAAAACTGGTAACACTACAAAAAGGCAAGCACATGAGCAAACTCACAATACTCACGAATCAGTACACACGACCCCACATTTCAAATTAACATCGTTAATAATCCTTATGAGTTTAAAAAAAACATGACATGACTATGTTATTTTTTTATCGATCAATAATCTAATAATTTCCTCGTGCTACTGGACTCTGGAAATCTCTCCCTGCTCCCTGTTTTCGTGACGGTACTGACATGCGGAAATTTAAAACTAACGTAAACAGACATCTTGCTGCACAGCTTTCAATTTAGGTTGACCCCCCCCCCCACCCCACCCCCACCCCCACCCACCCACCCCAAAAAAATTCACCCTTTTTCTCAGTATCCCCTTACGTCTACAGTGGCGGCCTGCCTTGTTTGGAGTGAACTATGTTACAAAAATAAATAAATACTGATGTAGATTTGGTGTTTGTCGATCTGAAGTCGAAACGACTTCATTTTTTTGTTAAGTCGCTCCAGACAAAGCACGAAGCCACTTGATGTAAGGAGCTAAAAAGAAAAAAGAAGATTAACGCAAAGACAGGAAATACTTATAATTTAATAATTAAATATTTTATATCCACAGACAAGCACTTGCCTCGTCTTATAAAGACTCATCAGTGTGGCTATATACAACTGACCCACCGAACACACGGTTCGAATCTTAAACCTCAGGTTCGATAACCCGACATCTATATCCATGTGCTCATCAGGTAAAAGTAGAAGAAAGAAAAAGAACCAGGCTACTTGAATCGAAATATGCATTACAACGACCTACTTGAACATAGAATTGAAGAAGACCACTAGACCAACAAGTCAAACGAGCTGGAACAAAGGGAACAGGGAATAAATCAGACAATTCTGAAAAACACATGGCATAATAATACTTATAGAAGAGACTGGGACTAGCAACATCACGTCTCTATGAGAGAGAGAGAGAGAGAGAGAGAGAGAGAGAGAGAGAGAGAGAGAAAGGGCAGAGAAGAAAGGGTTGGGTCAACCAAATTACAGATACGCTTCTGAACGTTATCAAGAACTTTCAAATAAGACAGGGATTCACCAGCCCAAATATAATATATATATATATATATATATATATATATATATATATATGTGTGTGTGTGTGTGTGTGTGTGTGTGTGTGTGTGTGTGTAAAATACACTTTAATATTTGATAAAAATATTTATGTGTGTATATTTATATGATGTGTTTCTTGGTTGAAAAGTTCGAAATTTCTATTAAATGTATTTTTTGATAAAAGTGATTATAAAAGTGTTATGAATAATTGAACATCAGTTATTAATATGAGTCTTTGCAGTTTCGCCGTTTTCCTTTTTTCAATCACTAATAATGCTTATCATGATCATTCTTTGAGAGATAGTTATCAAAGAACTCTTATAATAAGCATTCTTCATTGTTTAAAAAAAAACGAAGTAAACAATAACAAAAAATGAAGTAAACAATAACAAAAAACTAAGTAAACAATAACAAAAAACGAAGTAAACAATAACAAAAAACGAAGTAAACAATAACAAAAACTAAGTAAACAATAACAAAAAACGAAGTAAACAATAACAAAAACTAAGTAAACAATAACAAAAAAACGAAGTAAACAATAACAAAAAAACGAAGTAAACAATAACAAAAACTAAGTAAACAATAACAAAAAAACGAAGTAAACAATGACAAAAAAACGAAGTAAACAATAACAAAAAACGAAGTAAACAATAACAAAAACTAAGTAAACAATAACAAAAAACGAAGTAAACAATAACAAAAACTAAGTAAACAATAACAAAAAACGAAGTAAACAATAACAAAAACTAAGTAAACAATAACAAAAAACGAAGTAAACAATAACAAAAACTAAGTAAACAATAACAAAAAACGAAGTAAACAATAACAAAAAACGAAGTAAACAATAACAAAAAACGAAGTAAACAATAACGAAAACGAAGTAAACAATAACAAAAACTAAGTAAACAATAACAAAAAACGAAGTAAACAATAACAAAAAAGACTCTTGAATGTATCTCAGTCCCAGTTATTCATAAATGTTTATTTCATTTATTCATTTTTGTTCTCCTTCCTTTCTTTTCTTTTCTCTCAATGTCTTTCCCTTTTTTCCTTCTTTTATTCAAATCAATTCAATTAATTTGGAAACAATATAAATCAAACATGTTTCAGTAGTCATGTAAGGAAAGGGTGGTAGACATTTACACAGAAGAGGATACAGTAGCCCAGCACCTATTCAAATTCACATTGAATTGCTACGTTGTTGGCGCATTTATTACCTCTCTTGGGAGTTTATTCCAAGGACCAGGGATCCTGATTGAGAAGGCGACCCTCCACCGGTTCAATCGAAATCAGCGGTGTAATAGTTTCTTGTGGTGTCTGCGTAGACCTCTTTCTGGTGCAGGAGTGAATAATAGATTCTTAGGTATATCGTAATGATCATTGAGGAGATTATAGGCCAAAATGAGATCACCGCATAATCGTCGGCGTTCAGGGGAGAAAATGTTAAGTTTCTTGAGTCAGCTTTCATAGGGCAGATCCCATAGGCCCTGCACTTTTAACTCTTTCCAGATGCTGGATATCACGTATTGGATATGGAGCAAAGGTCTGGACACCATACTTTAACAGTCGTCTGACGAGGGAGACATAAAGTGCTAGAAATATTTCAGGAGTGAGTTTGAATTATCTTTCAATCTTCAATTTAGTTTACTATACTATTTTAGACTAATGTACTATCTTTCAATGTTCAATTCAGTTTACTATACTATTTTAGACTAATGTACTATCTTTCAATCTTCAATTCAGTTTACTATACTATTTTAGACTAATGTACTATCTTTCAATGTTCAATTCAGTTTACTATACTATTTTAGACTAATGTACTATCTTTCAATGTTCAATTCAGTTTACTATACTATTTTAGACTAATGTACTATCTTTCAATGTTCAATTCAGTTTACTATACTATTTTAGACTAATGTACTATCTTTCAATGTTCAATTCAGTTTACTATACTATTTTAGACTAATGTACTATCTTTCAATCTTCAATTCAGTTTACTATACTATTTTAGACTAATGTACTATCTTTCAATGTTCAATTCAGTTTACTATACTATTTTAGACTAATGTACTATCTTTCAATGTTCAATTCAGTTTACTATACTATTTTAGACTAATGTACTATCTTTCAATCTTCAATTCAGTTTACTATACTATTTTAGACTAATGTACTATCTTTCAATCTTCAATTCAGTTTACTATACTATTTTAGACTAATGTACTATCTTTTAATGTTCAATTCAGGGGGAAAGAGTGGTTTGCGTAGTATATGTTCTGTTGCCATGGTGCCATCCTCTCAGACATTACTTCGTCCTCCTTTTTTCGAAGGTTGTGTCGTATCTGTTTTGTTGTTATGAGACTGACCTCCCAGGCATTACCTTTTTTGTTTGGGGTGTTTAGGTAATGTAGTATATGTTCGTTCGTCATGACACCATTTTCCCAGGTATTACCTCCTCGTTTGGGGAGGGGGCTAATGTAGTCTACGTTCGTTCATCATGACACCCTCTTTCCAAGCTAGCGAAAAGTATGCGACCGGAGATAACATATATAGTGATAAGTAGTAAGATTACACATAGAAAAAACAAGAATAGGTTTAAGGCTCCCAAAATTCATACTAGAACTGTCCACAAGGACCCGTGGCGCAGTAAATATAGTACTAAGTTAAATTCAGTTCTAAATTTTAGTCATTGAATGTTCAATTCTCGGTGCAGGCGATATGAAAGATTTCGAATTATTGAAGAAATATTTAAGAGCATGCTACGCCCCGTGGATTAAGTAAATAGTTCCGTTCGAAATTCCGTCCGGATTCCCGAGTTCGACAGAAATATTCCCGAGTTCAAAGAGATACACCTGAAGAAGGCCGGAGGTTACAGCGGCCGAAACGTTGTGATGATAACATTTAAGATGAGAAATATAGCCAGAATAAGCAAAAGTATACATATTACTTCCCACTTCTGGATCATATTTTTCTTTCTTTTCAACCGATATGTTATTTAAAACCACTCTTAAATTCCATCGATATGGAATAGCGAAACTATTCTATAAAATGTATGATAAAATGTATGATCTTAACTTGTCTAGTTTAAATAAAAATTTTCAATGAGCATTAATTCTTTGAAAAACAATGGGGTAAGGAGGGCAGTTATTATCACAAAATTTCTCATATGAATCTGGTTCAGTCGATCATATATTGCATTTTTTGAATGGTATTATCCCAGAAAACTATCGATCCAGCCGACAATCACCATTGTTTAGGAAAAATATTGGGGAGATAATTAGCCCTCCTAGTATTAGTGAGAACGAAGGCACTCACACTTTTGGCTCAATCTTGTATACAATAACCCAATTCTGTATGCCAAAGGGAGATAAGTCTATCTCTATGTGTATTAAAAACTAATTAGATAATTCCCTGCCATCAAATAAATACAAGATGGATGCCAGAAAAACTTCTTTGTTTTACTAACAATGACAATTCATAGTAATTTATTATTCTTAAACTTATCTTAGTGAGTTTTATTATGTGTTTCTTTTTTATGATATATTGTATTTGCTGATTAGTGTATAATTTTCACTAAAATGTTTGTTGTCACTATGAGGTAAGAGGCACAGAAAATATCGGCTTTTATGTGGGGAAAATAACTCTTCCCCGAAAATGGGTGCAATTTCGATTGGGACAAGAATAACAAATTTAATAAATATAAAATATCAATAAAAATATAATAAAATTAAAGATTAACGGTACAATTTTAAATGTTTTGAACTTTTGAAATATACATTATACACATACACACACATATATATATATATATATATATATATATATATAATGTATTTATATGTAATTGTTTTTTATTACTTCCATGTGTGTATAAAAGTAATATATATATATATATAATAAAATATTATTTATCTATAGACAAGCTAGTTTCGTCTTTTAAAGATTCATCAGTATAGACTCAAACAACTGGTCTACTTACAAACAGGTTCGAACTTACAACCCTGGGACTTGTAATCCAACGTCGTTAACCACTTAGCTGCGCTATTACAACGTATAAAAAAATCTTTTTTATATATAAACTCGTACCGGTAATTACATCTAATGTGTTCAACCAAGGGGAGGGAACTATAGCGGTCGTGCCAGAGCAATATAATTATTGTGTCCCAATACAAAGTGCCCTCCCTTTATTAAAGGGAGTTACAATGATAATTAAATGATTAATTATCATTTATCTATAGACAAGCTTGTTCCTATTTTTGAAGACTCATCAGTATAGATTAAAACAACTGGCCTACCTCCCAACGGACTCGAACTTACATATTTATATTTTAAAATATATATTTTTTATAAGCACAAAGGTTTAAGTTATAGCTCAATAGTGTAGAATTAGAGTTTTAATTCAATTAAATGTCATATACACCTCAGTAAATGCAGGGAACAAATTCCCATAAATTCATCAAAAAGACAGATTTTATTTGCATACAATTGTTTCAGCCTGCCTTAATTACATGCATTTTCGTGATCAACAGAATATACAAAATATCAGTTTCTTGAAGAGCATTCACCAGTGCCTATAAAAAAGTTCACCCGTCGGGCTGGAAAAAGCTTAAGTGCATTCAGTATTCATTTTACTATTTTTTAAAATTTAATATATTATTTTTTAATTTTATTTTGAAAATGTTTTTTATTTGCTAATAATACTATTCGAGAAAAATATTTGTTTACACCTAGTTATATATATATATATATATATATATATATATATATATATATATATATATATATATATATATATACTAGCAAAAACTACCCGCCCTCCGGGTGACAATTACTGACGTTGTAGTCTTCTTAACAAAAACTAAAAAAGTAATTTTCATTTGCCATTTTGGTAATTTAGAGGAAATTAAAAAAAAAATGATGATTGTCGTAGTGTTATTTGATATATTCCAATAGGGGGGAAATATACTGTGCATGAACATCGTAAAATTTGGTTTTTAGGAAAAAACAACAAAAAGGTTAATTGATATGGTCTTTAAGATATTCAACGTCGATAAATTTTATTTTGTTTCAGCATAAAAATTAAAATGAATTCCTCATTAAAACTGGTTATATAATGAAATGAATAAACATAAAGGTGGAACGTCGATTGATCAAATACTCCACTTTTATATTACTGAGTAATTCGAAATGGGTACTTTGTACTTTTCACCTTTATTATAAAAAAAGAAAAAAATACATAAAGAATATTTATAAAAATACTTTTCTTTGTAATTTAGAAAGCTTAGAAGATGTTATTTTCTTTTCTATGACAAATTTTTTTTCATCATCATCATCATCATCATCATCATCATCATCATCATCATCATCATCATCATCATCACTACCAACATGTTAACTCCTTCTTCTTTGTGCTAGAAGCAAAATGTAGTATCTGTACTGAATCTGCACTTAGTTTTTATGTTCTCTGTCAGTGAATGAGAAATCCTTCTAGACCGAGGCAATTGAATTTTGTGTTCCAATTCAAAGTGCCCATTTTGGTAAGCTGAATTCTACCCACGTCAAATATTGACATTGTGCCTAACTTTGCTCTCGTGGGAGGAAGTAAATAGGAACAGCAACAACAACAACAACAGCAGCAAATTTATTAAAAAAATAATAAACGCATGTATTTGATTATTAACAGATTAGAAAATATTGATTCATAAGAAACTTAGAAATAAATAAATATGCAAATGAAAAGCGGAGAGGATGATATGCTGAACGAACTACATACACTGAACCCCCACCCAAAAGGAGGGGTTAATGCCTGGGAAGATGATATCATGACGACAGAATAGATAGTACACTAACTCCCTCCACACACAAAACCGGTAATCCTGAGGAAATGATGTGAGGAAATGATGTATACTGTACGGCCTCCCCCCAACGAAGAGGGGGTAATGACTGGGAGGAATGTATCATGACGAATGAAAATATAGTACACAGAATTAAATAAGCATAAACCGTTTTAATGTCAATATAGTTAGAATAGGTGGAAAAAAGTTTTGTATTTATTTATTTGGATAACATTAAAAACAATGGCAAGTTTCATTGTCCACGTGAAACCCCTAAATGAAAATTGTCTGGAAAAATATACTGGCTAAGGAAGAACGATAACTTTCATAATTTTCTAGTTAAAAAAGACATATTTATTATAAACTTGAGTTATCGTTCTTCCTTAGCTAGTTTTAGGGTGAAGAACATATACTATACTGACACCCGCCTGACAGAGGATAATATCATGATGAACGAACACTACCTCCCTCCACCCAAAAAGGAAGAAGTCATTCCTGCGAGGACGGTCTTATGAGAACAGAACCGATACTACACTACCTCCCCTTAAAAGATATTCTGACTAAATCGAGTCTGGTTTTGTTTTTTCTTTCTGGGAATATCCCCCCCTTACACACCCTTAAAAACGGAGGAGGTAATTCCTGGTAGGACAATCTTATGACAACAGAACCGATACTACACTACATCGCCCATTAAAAAATATTCTAATTTACTCATTTTTTTTTACAATTTAAAAATTCCTAGTCACAAAAAAATATTTGTTATGGTTCCGTGGTTTTTTGGCTAATATCAAAGTGTAGTATTTGTTCTCGACATCGCAGCGATATTTGACACTTTACTAAAGCCGGAAGTAAATTATACCCCTTGAAAATAAGATTCTAAATAAGTTTTAAATGCTCTTATTGTTTTAAATAAAATCTATTTATGTTATTTTATATATAATTATAATAATAGTACTATCGATTGCGTATATAGAAGAAAATTTGACAATACAAAGTAGAAAGGTATATTACAGAATATTAATTTATTAAAAACTTAAAAATAAATAAATATGCAAATGAGCAAAATCGAGATTTGGTTGGGTGAGTTGGAGATGCTTATATATAGGGAATTCCAATACATTCTTATATCATTAGAATTAAATAATCCAAACGTGTTTTGATGTTAATATAGTTGGGATAGATGGAAAAAAAACTATAGCTTCTTTTTTTTTTAGTTGTGTTTATCTCCGCCGTCGCGTTAGATCAACAGGTGTTTGGAGAAGATGCGATGGGTGTAACACAAATTAAGGAGTGGTTCAACCGATTCAAAAATGGCTGTACATCAGCGGAGAGTGACCAGCGTTCTGGCAGACCCTAAACTGCTCGGAGTGCAGCTGTTGTTGAGAGGGTGCGAAAAAAATGCCCCCCAAAATAAAGAGACTAAATGATTATGACTCGATTTGGGAGCATTGAGGAGGGTAGGCTCACCCTTATGTTGCCATAACACCCACTCTCATGTATGTGGTGAATAAATTTCCCTCCGTAAAACATCATTAACCAGTATCTTTAGGAAGGTTTTTCTCCCAAGCTCACAGTCATGACCTCCACAGAACACAACTTCAGATTTACCGACACTTTTGTTCGTTAGGGACGGGGTGAATTTATTTGTCTTCATTTCAGAAGAGCTACAATAGTGTAAGGAGCAGACAACCCTTGTTTTTATTTTTAGTACATAATTTCTCCGAAAATGAACGTGAATAACCTCATCTTCTTGGCAATCTCCAAATTCAAACTCGAGCACTCGACGCGTTCTTGCTTCTGGAAAGGTGTGAGCAACCCGGGAATCCATCTGGCAGACACCTTATGCATATGCAAATGGTCATGAATGATAGTTTCCACAGACCCTGTACTAATCTTGACCTCTTGGGCTATTTAGCGAATAGTAATACGTCGATCTTCCAAAATGGCAGCTTCAACTTGACGGACAGATGCCTCATCAATGGCAGAAGATGGACGACCGGGTCTGCGAGCTGTTTCTACAGACTTCCGGCCATGTTTGAATTCGCGATGCCAGCGTTTTACAAGGTCATTTGATGGGGAATCATCACCATAAGTTTATTTCATTTCATCAGAAGTCTCCTTTGGTGTGCGTCCTTTCAAATACAAAAACCGGATCACCGGGTGGCACTCAACTGGCTCCATTTCACACCTGACTCAGTTCAAACACCTGCAAATCAGAAACCACAATTAGTTCAGAGCTGTTCTTGGCCACATAACCCATACAGATATAAACCATTACACATGCAAAATTTCATCTAGATCAGACAACTGGAAGTGGGTCAGGGGCATTACTTATTGAACGCTCTTCGTATACATGGTAAATAAATTTTCTTCCGTAAAAGATCATTAACCAGTATGTAAATATGTCTTTAGATAGGTTTTTCTCACAAGCTCACAGTCATGGCCTCCACAGAACACAACTTAAGATTTACCGGCATTTTGCTCGTTAGGGACGGGCGAATTTATTTGTCTTCATTTCAGAAGAGCTACAATAGTGTAACGGGCAGACAACCCTCTTTTTTCACTTTGAGTACATAATTTCTCCTACAATCAACGTGAATACCGTGAATATGAATTAAATTAAATTAAAACAGTCATCTTGTTTGGGGTAACACATTTATTTTTACAGTTTAAAAAATAAAACACGAAGTCTTTATTTACAATGTAAAAAAGTACAGATTAAAACAGTCATCTTATTTTTGATTTTCTTTTTTTACAGTTTAAAAAATAAAACACGAAGTTTTTATTTACAATATTAAAAAATGTGTAATAAAATAGAGTCAAATTATGTGAAAGTTTGTGATTTGTCTTTTGTTTTTATTGTAAAACAAATTGTTTCTGTAAAAGGGATACAATTCAGAAATTGTTTGAAAAAGAAGTCGACCACTTTCTGTTGTGTACCGTTTAAATTAAGCAAATCGCGCATATTCAGGGGATTCACGACCTTTTTCCTAGAAATTATGTATTATAAATGACAGAGAAGAGGGTTGTTTGCCCCATACACAATTGTAGCTCTTCTGAAATGAAAACAAATAAATTCGCCCCGTCTCTGAAGTGCAAAAGGTCCGATTTATTATAGTCGCTTTCTTTACATTAGAAGAAAGGCAGCATCCCTGTCCGTGATTCCGCGAAGTGGGACAACCTTCATCTTCTTTGTGTGTCTTTAAAACATCTGATCGTACGAGTTTTCCACTTTTTTACGCGGTTTCTTGCATTATTGTTCTACTCTGCAAGATCTTTCAAGCTGCAACGGTTGGGCAGTAGCAGGCACGTGATGAAGACCTTTTTCCAACATGAACACTTTCATGTTGAATATGGTACAAAGGAAATAACTCCGGAATATACTGAGCCGAGAAATAATAAAGGAACAGTAGAGTTCACATTTATTTCTCACAGAGAAGGTTTATCAAACGTAAGAGGGTCATAATTAAACATGATACAAAAAGGGGTGACAATTACGGACGTAATTACTAATGAAATAGTCTACGTTGATAGTCTCTAAGCACAATCGAAAAAACATGAATTGCCAGGGTGATAAAAGTTATAGAGAATGCATTGGGCAATGTAAAGTGAATACGGTTTACTTTGATATTAGCTGGGAATTGTTCTGAGACAAATTTGACGACCAGTAAAAGAGGATCATGATAAGATAGCTTTCTGAGTCCAGACTAAACTACAACCAGAAGCGAAATCTGATATGTAAAAATGTGAACCTAGGTGGAACACATCCAACCAACTTGAGCAAAGCTTTTTTTTGGTTTCTGTCCATTATAATTGAGGAGTTAATTATTTTATTGACTGATATAAATCAGGGGAGATAATTTCAATCTGGTTTTCTTTGTGTGTCTTTGAATCTTTAAAGCATGTGATCATCCAACAGTTTCCCACTTTTTTACGCGGTTCTTTGCATTATTGTTGTACTCTGCAAGATCTTTCAAGCTGCACCGGTTGGGCAGTAGCAGTTAGACAAGGCATTGTTGCATCGTATGGTCCTCCTCTCCACATTCATAGATGGTTGGGTCAGTTTTGTAGCCACATCTACTCATAGTAACTTGTGATCGTCCCATTCCCGTTCTCAGGCGGTTGAGTGTTTTCCACTGGAGCTAGGGTACCTCTGAACCGGGAAGGGGAAGGCATCAGAAAGATTGGGGGGATTTCCATGTCAGTACGAGGATGACCATTTTCTAGCTGTCTCTTCCTGAGATGTTGTTAGGGGTTTGACATTGTTGGGAAAGCATCTCCATAGAATGTCTATCGTACTCGGGATTAAATCCGCTTTCTACAAAACATTCAAACGTTATATAGAAGTTCACATTTTCTAATTGTCTTTTTACATGGCTATTGTTTGTCAATAAATTTGATTTTAGAATATTTTTTTACAAAATATATCACTGTACATATTTGAAGATGTTAAGGACTTGAAACATAAAACTTTTACCTAAAGGGCAATGCAATAAAAACAAAATTGTACGCCTATTTTTTGTCATTCATTGGTTAAATTATTACATTCAGTAAATTTTACAACGAAATAGAAGTGAATGAAAGAACTAGCATTTCGATTCTATCATTTGTATAAGTTAGATGGCAATATTAAAACATATTTAACAGAAGTAATGTTATCCTAGGCACTTCACTAGCCGAGAGCAACCACCACTCTAAATATTAAATATCTCCAAACGGGTTTATATGCCGTAAAACAATACAATCTAACGAAACCCAGAAGGAACCGATATTTGGTAACATTGTCAATAAAGCAGGTATGATAAATAGTCTCGGTGTAGCTTTTTTCACTTATAATATCTTCATCTCATTAACCCTTGTCCTCGAGTGGGTTTTAGTCTTGATACGTACTTACTAATTAGTACAAGAAATAAAAAGATAAAGATTCCTGTTTTATCATTCGACCACTTGAAAATATTGGACGGAACCCTTCCTACAATATGGGAACCTAATCAACAGAGGTAATCTTACCCTGGTACCCCACGAGCTAGGAATGACTATCACTCTAAACTCAAAGGGTTGATATGCCGTAAAACAAAACAACCAAAACGAAACCAAGAAGGCTACGATCTGTGGTAACATGGTCAATCACGCAGGTATGCGAAATCGTCGTGGTGTATCCTGCAGATTTATTCGTTGATATCGACTCGACATCTAGCGGTTGTTGAAAATAAAAGATTTATTATTTAATATATTAAAAAAACGAGGTACGTCCTGCGTCCTGGAACGGAAGCGGAGACATTCCCGAGAGGAAACGCAGCGAACATTGTTAAAGATGGCTACACTTGAGTTAATGCCATTCGCTTTCAGTAGAAATGGAAACTGTCCTTCGTGACTGGAGAGTTCACTCCTTCCGCCATTAATCATTTCGATGTATGGCCGCCTAATGAAGTGTGCGACTTTCAAACTGTACGCAGAAAAAAGGCGTGAATGAAGTGGAAGAAAGCATAGACTAGTACTCGCTTACACACACACACACACACAGACACATATATATATATATGTATCTATATATATATATATATATATATATATATATATATATATATATATATATATATATATATATATATATGAGAATGGAAGGATGAGAGTAATCCGACGTAATGGGAAACGAAAAAGGAAAAACCAAGAGATATTTTTTTTATATATTCATCAACGTTTCGTCTTTATTGTAAGACTTCCTCAGGATGATAATTTTAAGAAAAATGTCATGCAAGTACATCAAAAAATTGCACACCTGACCACAACAAAATCTCACCTCTCCCCTCTCACCTATCTCACCCTTTCGACTACTTCTGTCATACTGTTACCCACCCCCGCCTATTTTCAAGTTATCTTCATTTCTTCAAATCTTTTTCTAAAACTATGATACCGCCTACATACCAGAGATACAGAGTTCCCCCCTTCCCTCCTCTTTCCCCAGCCTGCAAAATCAATGCCACACCTCACCACGACAAAAACCTCAGCACCCCCCTCGCCTCTCTCCCACCCTAAGATAAATACACTAACACTCTCACCCCTCCTCTTTTTCACTGCTGCCTTAATGTACCCACTCAAAGCTTTCCGTATTCATTTCACGCTTTGCTACTGACTGACTTCTCGCAGCCTGGACCCTCGTCCAGCGCTCTTAGTAGCCACGGCTACTACTTTTCCTTATCAACCCATAATGTCAACCCAATATTTCGATGTACTTGCATGACATTTTTCTTAAAATTATCATCATGCTGAAGTCTTACAATAAAGACGAAACGTTGATGAATATATAAAAAATATCTCTTAGGCTTTCTTTTTTTCATTTCCCATATATATATATATGGCACTGCATTTATGTTCCCTTACGAAGATTAAAATCAAGGTATAATGCGACTAAACACTTAATAAGAAAATGCTCCAAAAAAATAACAAATTTATTTAGGCCATCCTATTGGACATTGTATAAGTAGAATTTCAGAGAATTTAGATCCGGACAGAACTTATATTAATAATTTATATTTAAATATAAGCTACATACGTATACGTTTCATCTTTGCGGAATCATCAGTGTAGAGATAACCATTCACGCCAGTCGCACGGTTTAGTGCGTTTAAAAGGTTATATATATATATATATATATATATATATATATATATATATATATATATATATATATATATATATATATATATAAACACATTGTTAAAAATGCTTAACGTAATGCAGTTTTGTTCTGTGATTCCATTCCAGCGTCGCTGAATTTAAATTGTCAACGACTTTCCTGGAACAATTCGAAAAACGTTATCTGTGCGTTCTCCGCCGTCTTTTAAAAAATAGCTACATTGGTTTTACAAGCACTACCCTATCCTGCCGCCTCACCATGCATCTTGTAAACTCTAGCCCCTATTTACCAACATCTACAAAACCATAACTGCCCTCCTTCTGATTTAAGACAAATACTAGTTAATAATACTAAAATGATACGTTCCGAAACCAATTTAAGCAAAATTAAAATAGTAGAAGTTACCTATATAAAAACACTACAACCTTAAATTAACGACATCACATATGCAACCGGTGGTAAAATTTTAATGATGCTATCCATCGTTAACGACTTTCCTGGAACAATGCGAAAAACGTTCTTTGCGCGTTTCTGCGCCGTCTTTTAAAAAATGTTCTTCTTTCTCCAGCACTTTTGTTTATTTGCTTTTGACATCTGAGGATGATTTGACGAAGAATCGAAAACGTTCGTGAAACCTATGGAATATTTAAAAGACCATCCGAAAAACTGAAAAATAAAAAAGGTATAATTAAACAGACGAATTCTGTTATTTTTAACAATGTTTGTATAAATTAAAAAATGCTGACTAAATACACACACAATATATATATATATATATATATATATATATATATATATATATATATATACATGTTGTGTGCACTTATACAGCATTGTTTCATTTAAGCAAACATTGTGGTTAAACATTGGAAAATTAATCTGCTGTATTTTACCTGTTTGATTTTTTTCAATTTTTCAATTTTTTTTGTCAAAATCGAAAACTTAATGAATGTTGCATGTGTATCACGAGCACTTTCGATTCTTCGTCAGAACACCTTTAGGTGATAAAAATAAATGAACGAAAAGCTGAAGAAAATAAGAGAAGTTCAAAAAGCAGCCGAGGACGCCATATGTGAAGTCGTTAGACGTCAAAAGAACAAACCGGTGCAGCCCTAGAAAAACGTTTACAATTTAAATTCCGTGACGCCAGAATTAGCGTCGTGGGATAAATTGTATTGACGTTAAGCATTTTAAAAATGTTGTTACTGGTTTCATACGTAACATTATTTATTGTAGGTTATTGGGTTTTAATAAATATAGCTTCGAGTATTTTCAATTTTTAAAAATTAGTTTCAAAATGTATGATTTTCGTGATATTAGCTAAAAATTGTCTTAAATAAGAGGAAAAGCAGTTTTTCACGTGAGCTCACCGTGAACCTTATACACTTTATTTATCTTCTTCTTACAAGGTAAGATGTGACACAAGGTCGGAAAGTGGGATTTGAAAAGCCAGCGCCCGAGAATTTGAGCATTCTGGCCTACAAAAATTGCCTGGGCAGCCCCGTCGGCATTCCACGGTAAGCGCGCCTCAGGCAGTAAGCAATAAACTTACTCCTCTCCAAAGAGGAGAGGCAAAGCCTGGGAGCGTGGACCTCCTAGAACTGCACAGGGAAAACCCATAAACCGGCGTAAATCAAGCCCGGAAGGCCAAGACAATACCAGTCTATGGGGTGTAGTATCCATTGAAACAGATACTACACTTTGATCTTGCCCACTGTAGTTCAATTTACAAGCATTTATATGCGTGTAAATTGAACTAGAGTGTATAAGATGCATGGTGAACCCACGTGAAAAGAGTAGTGGTAGTACAACCATGTTGCTATTAACGTTATTATTATTATTATTATTATTATTATTATTATTATTATTATTTATTTATTTATTTATTTATTTATTATTATAATAATAGCAGCAGCAGTTACATTCTCTTAAAAATCATTTGAACTTAAAAATAACATTAGTTTTTCCTAATGTATTATGGGTTTGGAGGAGTAGTTTGTTGCTACAAGATTTTGGGTCTAAAATTTCTTGTAGTAAATAATTAGACATATTTTATTATTGTTGTTAGTAGGAGATATATATCGGTGTACAATATGAGTTAGGGTTAGGGTTTAGGTTAGGGGTAAGGGTAGGGTTAGGGTTAGGGTTAGAGTTAGGTTTAGAGTTTAGGTTAGGGGTAGGGTTAGGTTTAGGGTTTAGGTTAGGGTTAGAGTTAGGGTTAGAGTTAGGTTTAGGGTTTAGGTTAGGGTTAGGGTTAGAGTTAGGGTTTAAGTTAGGGTTTAGGTTAGGGTGAGGTTTAGAGTTTAGAGTTAGGGTAAGGGTTAGAGTTATAATTACATCGGCTGATGAACCGGTCACATTTTATATCTTTAGCCCGCGGGTTGAATTTCTCGTGTTTCCGTGAAACCAAAGGTACCGATATGTGATCAGAATAATGTATAGTGTCAATTGAATGAAAATTAAAAGATATATACATATATTTTGTTAAAGATTTCTTTGATTTTTAAAAATTTTTTGATGGTCTTTTTTGTATTAAAATAAAAAAATAAAAATAAATGTCCAATAGGTTTCACAGGTTTCACGAACGTTTTCGATTATTCGTTG
>OY744518.1:128339782-128489782 GCA_963556195.1 Sepiola atlantica
CATCTCTACACTGACGATTCCCGAAAAGATGAAATACGTTTCATCCTTTCGGGAATCGTCAGTATTTATATAAAAACAAATATTTATAATTCTCTCTCTCTCTCTAGTTCTCTCTCTCTCTCTCTCTCTCTCTCTCTCTCTCTATATATATATATATATATATATATATGTATATATATATATATAGAGAGAGAGAGAGAGAAAGAGAGAGAAAGAGAGAGAGAGATAACATGGAATACGTAAGTATACACCCTTATGATCATTAATAATTAATACTGCCATCAACAAGTCCTGAGAGGCCTAGGCAAGAAAATATGGATGGATTGTTTTCCCTCGCTGATATATTGGGCAATCACTCGGTTAACAGTAGAAAGTAGAATCTCAAGGTTTACAGTGATTTGACGCTGATTAACCCCCCTTCAGATTACTGTATAATGTGGCTCTTCTAAAGCTCCGAGAAATCTAATGCTTGTCCAGCTCGTGTCATACAAAAATTGTAATATATAATAGATACATTCTGAATCACTGAGTATGAATCATTGAATCACTGAATCAATAAGTGTAAATTATTGATATATAAAACTGTTACTGCTGCTTTGTACGGTTCCGAGTTGTAGCCGTCGGCGAATATATATATATATATATATATATATATATATATATATATATATATATATATATATATATATAAGGTGTGGGTTGGTCGTTCAATTTCAAAGTATTGCGGAGTTATTTAATAAAAATTGAAATATAAGCCATTGGCAATACAAGATTAATTAATTAATTTTTTTTTTAAAATTAATCCTATTAATTTCGGAATAAAATTCCATCATCAGGGGTGACCAGTATTGAGTCATTTTTGTTCTCTCTATATATGAAGGGTTCGAATGCAAAACGCGATAAATCCCATGTGTTTTAATTGAGACTTTAAACAATAATCGGACGAACCTATTTAATCTAGACTCCAAGTAAATGTTAATTGAAAGCAAAAAGATATTGTGCTAGTATCATATTATGCAATAAATAATTCTGGGCTGTGTTCGAGTGTGTAAATACAACAATTTCTGTAGTTTTTAACATGGCGGTTATCGCGTTTTGCATACGAACTCTTCATATATATATATATAAATAATTTATTTGAAATCTATATGTTACATATTTCAGAATTGTACCGCGCTTTCATCCAGATGGGCTGATTTTAATAAATGTAAAAGTCTATACACAGTAGGAATCGTCAGCGTACTGAAATGATATCTCATTTCAGTACGCTGACGATTCCATTTATTCATATGTTTTAAACATATTTTTTTCTTTTTTTCTGCATTTCCAGGTGCCATAATGAGCGTTCACGCTTTTGATACGAACGAAGTGCAAATTGACCTCCGCGACGGAATCGTCAGCGGTTACAGCCCTTACATCGAATTTCTCACCGCCCCGGGGCCCTCATCGATCAACGAGTGCAACAGCCAAGCGGTGATAAAAGTCGACTTGTCCGGAAAGTACAGGAGCATCAACCTCTTCCTGGAATACGGTGACACGCCCCGCCAGTGGACATTGGACATTTCCGACTCGGAGACTGGCGACGGAAACGGCGGCGACAATGGAACCACGGGGAACATGGCCGAAACACAAATTTGTAACCGGCAATTACGGATTTACGGCAATAATCGGCCCGGTCACATCGACGTCTCAGCCAATGGCGGCTTGCTTATGAAGGTTGTTGATAATTTCGTAAAAAAGGGGGCGAAGGTCAATTTAAACGTAAGCGACGAAACTATCGAGTGGGCGCATGGAAAAAAGCGTGGCCATCTTGAATCAGAGTTTCTTTATACTCTAAACGGTCAGAAACCTCTGTACGGTGGCGTGGATTATAACATTTTTATAGCATTCAATCGAGTTGTGGCCGGAGCTTACCGGAATGGCAGTGGACTTTGCAAAGCCAATATCGTGTTGCTGGACAAGCCAGGTAAGTAAAATTATACTTATATTCTTTTTCTGTATTCTTTCAAAACCATGGCCAGGAATACAACAATCACTTTTATTAAAAAAAAATATAATACTTATCCAAGTGTGTATGACACTTAAGACTCGCCAAAAACAAAAACCAACTATCAAAATCGGGTTTCACAGATTATCATTCTGAAATCAGGTTTAAAAACGCTATACATTAGTTTGATACTCCATCGATACCATCGGTTTCACGGAAACTCTGGATGAGAAAAACAAAACTGCCAACCGTCTTTACAGTTTTTCACACCCAGCAGAAACTTACACAAAAAATATATGTTAGGTCATCATAACATCAATTAGAGAACATGTACACTTGGTATCTTGAGCTTTGCAGGTTAAGTTTCCAGTGTTTCCGAAAGACCGAAGGTATCGATGGGTGATCAAACTATCATATGTTCTTTCTTTAAATCAACTGATATTGATTAAACGTTTAGCTTTCAGATTCCCACGAAAAAAATTCGGAAAGATGTATTATTTTCAAAGTTTCTGGTTGGAGTGGGGGGAAAGGGGAAAGGGGAGCATTGCGTATAATAATCATCTAATGGAACCGGTCCTAACCTTTAAAAATAAGGAGTTTAAAAATGTATTTCATTTGTTCACCCGTTTTTAACCCTTAATAATTTGTATTATTTGTATTCGGACTACTGTTCTTAAGTTGGATGTTTTCAACAAAAACCTGTGGCGAAAAGGATAAAAGTGCTAAGTGATAATAATTTCTGAATTACAGTATTTTTCTGCTCAATCTTCCAGATTAAATACCCAATACGAGTGATACTAAACACAATTACGCATTACTTAACCCTAACATGTTTTTTTTAAATATCACACATTTCGACAAAATGCATATTTAATATAATTTTCAACGAAAATGTGTCAAACTGCAACTTGTTTCATATCTGCAACAAGCCTGTTAGCAAGTGTAAGTAGGTATTAGTATGATATTGCATCAGTACACCCGCTAAATAGTTAATAGTATCTACAATGTCACGGATGCGTATCATCGGTGTGTTATCTGCCTAATCAAGAGCCTAAACTTTAAAATCTGGTCATTATAATGGTAAGTAAAATTTATTTTATGATTCTCAAGCGTATTATGATTATTTAGATGCATATGTTGTAGTGTTGTGTTGTACATGTAAAATGTATGCCATTTATTGCACATTTGCAACATCATTTATTTTTGTTCAATAATTTTATTTTTTTATCATTTATACTAATTTATATAAACATTTATGAAATGTTTTTCACTTTCTTTCAAACCAATATAAAAAATAAAGCATTTAAGGGTCTACACCAAGTGTACAAGCGTGTAAAACTTTAAAATGTGATCCGGATTGTAAATATTAAAATCTTCGCATAGTCCATGTTAAAAACAGCACACAAATAGAATGAAATTAAGAATGAAAAAAAAATATATGTGTAATCATATAATCAATTTATTATTGTGAAAATAATTAAATTGGGGAATTATATTGTCGTTTTAAACATTCAGCAATCGAGTCAACGATATTTAAATGTTAACACTGTCGAATGAATGTACGTCAAATATCTGTATATAAAACACCAATCGACCTATCAGAAAGAATGCTTTTGTAACAACAACGCGACTAAGATAAGGAATTGAGGTATTTGTTACTGTGACTAACAGAAAAAAAATTTGATGATAAAACAAATAATGCATCAAATAAATGTTACCAAAGGCAAGATAATTTTTGTTGAAGCCGACATTAAACCTGGATATGGTAAGCATCATCAGGACCTCCTCTGTCAGGCTGTTGCAAGGAGCTGAAACAAACTGAAACGTGACAGATGAACTAAAATGCTATTTCACACTGAAACGTGACAGAACAACTAACATCCTATTTCAAAATGAAATTTGGAAAACCAACCGATGGATCGAGGCTCTCGTAGAAATGGGTGGACGCACCAGAAAGAAACTGCATGAACAATCTATAAGTGAGCCTTGCCATAACAGATCCAGTTCCCACCAGCTGTCCCCACCCGGTCCCGTTAAGATCCTCCATAAAGGCAAATATTGTGAAGTGTCGGGGATTAACTGTCAGACCATTGATAAGCTGCACGTGTTCCAAGTGTGTTTCGTTTTACTGCTTTTAAAGTCGACTCTTGTGAAAACATAGATGCCAAGAACACGCATGATAACGCACGCACACACACATACGCTCGCACGCGCACACACACAAACACACACTAACCTGCATATATATATATATATATATATATATATATATATATATATATATATATATATATACGATTATTTTTATTTACACAGACATGTACAAAATCTGCGACACTGGCATGTCGATGTTATTGATCAACAGTTATTATAAACTGATTTTGTACATATACGTGTAAATAAAAATAATCACATATAAAAGGTCTATTTGATATTGAGCACTTTTTATAAACCCGGTTTGAAATTCTTTGGATTACTACCCTGTGGATGTTTTACCTGGATTATTATTATTATTATTATTATTATTATTATTATTATTATTATTATTATTATATATATATATATATATATATATATATATATATATATGTGTGTGTGTGTGTGTGTGTGTGTGTGTGTGTGTGTGCGTGTGTGCGTGTGTGCGTGTGTGTGCCTGGGTATATATATAAACTACTTGCCGTTATAATTAAAAAATGAGCACAACAGTAAAGTCATAATTTGTAAAGACACTAAAACTAATACCGCCTGAAGATGATTTGACGATTCAAATCGAAAGTACTTGCAAAAAAGAAAAAAGAATGGAACAAGAAACCCATGGATCATATTTACATCAATTTGACCGAAACATTAGATGGACAATTCGGAAAATTGAAAAAATAAAAAAAGTCGCATCAAACAAAACCACCTTGTGTTATTTAATAATGTTTGCCTATATATATATATATATATATATATATATATATATATATATATAAGGATAAAGGAGAATAAAGACATGAAATACACCTATGATGCTCACGATACAATTATATAAACAAGTAAGTTATTAGAATAAGACTTACCCTAACCCTAACCCTAACCCTACCATATAGTACCCTACACTCTAGACATCACACATTTTTGAAACTTAACTAAGATGTACCTTTCACCACTGCCACCCTTAATAATCTAAAACTATACCACTAATTCTTTAGGGACTCTATCTACCTTACACTTTCAAATAACCGTTTTCTCCGATCTATACATCTTTTCCCTATTTGCAGTATTAATATTTGTAACTTACCGTTGCAATTCAATAGCACTAATTTACGGTACCTCCATTCAACTAATAACTCTAATTAGCTCAGTTTATATACTTGGAAGCTAATCCCGCTATTTAGATACTCTCTTCCGATCGTCCCAACCCCAAGCCCTGTACATCTATATCTCTATTAACTTGAGACTAACTATTTTGATATACATTTTATCAGATCATCCTCCGGGTTCTTCCCAATATCGATACTATATCTCTCTTCCCTTTACATATATTTAAAGATATTTGACAATAATTTGCTTGTGGCATTTTCTCCTTAACTTGTTAATAACTTCTAAACCCTTGTCTTTTCCTAATATTAATTTACCAGACATTAACTCAAAACCTCTAGACTTCGTCTCCACGTCTATCTCCACTTCCCCCTCCTTTGACCACCATGTCCCTCTCAAAGCCATCCCCAAACACAACTCTTTTAGTCTTCAACTTCATCCCATCACTTCCCACCATGCCATCTTCCTTATTGTTCGCTGCTGTCTGCATCGCTCCTTGCTTGCCCTTCTCTCTTGCTTGGCTTGTTTCAAAATCTATTCTTGACGTCTCCCTACCACACATACACACACACACACACACACACATATATATATATATATATATATATATATATGTATGTATAAAATATATATATATATATATATATAATATTTATAAATAAATATTAATTATTTATTACCTACAGACATCGATGTTTCATGCTAACGCAATCGTTAGTGTAGGAACTTAATTTCTGGCGGGCGCGAACTCCGATCACAAATCGCCACTGATTCGCAGTCAAGAGCGTTTCCCCGTTGGCCACCACAAATTAGCTTAGAATTAAGAAGGAATTTAACTTTGTAAATACCAAGTCGGTGGGTATTTTACAACGAGCAGCGAAAGTGATCTACAACAACAAATCGTGTTGGATCTCGCAATGAAGCTAGTAGTACTGCTTGTTATTAAACTCTTATTAAACCATTATATATATATTAAATAAATTTATAGTAGTACAAAATTTTATTAAGGCAAGGAATATAGACGTTTGTGAAATTGAAAAGTGTAAAAACGAGAGGAAAGAAATATCAATACATAAATTTAGTAAGCCGGCTTTCGTCCACACCCATCAGAGTAAATACGTGGAAATAATTCATGCACTACGATTAAAAACTTAAAATAGTAAAATGAAGACCAGTGACAAGTTTAGGGGGGGGGAATTGGGAGGGAGGTCACAAGTGGATCACATTAAGTCCTAGAAGCCACTTCCTTTGTTTACAAAGGGAATGTTTTAATGATTTAATTTATATTGCGTTTTACACTTTTCAATTTTATTCCAAACCAAAAAAAGTCAGAAACGTCTATATTCCTTGATTTAATAAAATGTTGTACCACTAGAAATGTATTTAAATATTTTAGGACTCGGTACCCTTCTAGTTTCATTATGAAATTAAACCAGTTGGTGAGATTGAGAGCAAAAATTCGTTTAACTCGATCTAAAACTACATTTCTAAATTTATGTTTAACGAATAGTTTGCCCTTCATATATAAGTTTTCGCATTACTAAAGCGAAATTAGTTCGCAGCCATAAAATTGAGGGGATATTTTACGGGATGAAATTTATAAGTTGTCCTCTTCCATTGGCGAAATTTTAAGACATTTTCGTTCGCTATGGAAATTTTGTAAAAACAACTTATCTTTCTTTGATTACATCCGTTTCTCCCGTATTATTTCTTCACTTGACCAACGTGGCTTTGCGTTGTCTAATGCCAACCATTTTAAAAAACTTCGGTCTCTTATTCTGACGAGATTCGGTCGTTCTACGACTAACATAAAACATATCCTAAATCTTTCAACATACCAATTGACGGACACTGAGCAATTTGTATTGTCTGATGGCTTGGAATTCTGTATTCCACCCGTATCCATCAAACGAGAGGACATATTTTCGGAATTTGAGGTTTTATTCTCACAAATTTCGAAATTGTCCCCGTCTTCAGTCGACCAGCCCTTAGCGTTGAAGGCAAGACTTAATGATCTTGCCTACGCTTATGCAGGTACTCCCATTGACCGCTCTAATTTCAATTGGCAAAATGAACATTTTCTTGCCATCAAATCTCTGCGGTCAAATCAGTCTCTTATCATTACCAAACCAGATAAGGGTTCGGGAGTAGTGATTTTAGATTATGCCGATTATGTGGCAAAAATGATGGTGATCTTGGATGACGTCGATAAATTTAAAAGACTCGGACTTTTTAGTACGCATTATAAGACCCTTTCCATTGAAAGTAATTGTCAAAAAAGATTACTTAAATTGGTTTAGAAAGGTGCTCTTCCTGGGGAAATATACGATTTTATTTATCTTCCTCCCACAAGGTAAGATATGACACAAGGTCGGGAAAGTGGGATTTGAAAAGCCAGCGCCCGAGAAGAACTCTTCCCTACAAAAAATGGCTGGGCAGCCTCGTCGGCATTCACCGGTAGGGGCGCCTCAGGCAGTAAGCAATAAACTTACTCCTCCACAAAGAGGGGGGGCAAAGTCTGGGAGGGGTAACCTCCTCGAACTGCACAGGACAATCTTACAAACCGACGGAATCATAACCCGAAAGCCAAGACGATACCGGTCTATAGGGTGCATATCCGTCGGAACAGATACTACACTTTCTTCCTGGCCAAAGAGCCAAGGGTCTATGAAACCACGTCTTTATGAGTTACCAAAAACACATGAGAATAATATACCCGTAAGACCAATTCTCTCTATAGTCGGTTCGGTTCAGCACAAGTTAGCTAAATGGTTGGCTGAATTGCTTCAACTTGTCCTGGAAGTATTTTCGACAAACTGTATTAAGGATTCATTCACTTTTGCTGAATATATACACAATTGTTCTTTTTCTGCTGACAATAAGTGTATGTGTTCTTTTGACATCAGCAGTTTATTTACATGCGTTCCCTTACAAGAAACCATCGATATTTGTGCTGATGTACTATATCGTGGTTTCTCAGTTGGTCCCACTATCTCTGAAGAGGTCTTTGTAGAACTGGTGCGGTTTACTACCATGTCTGTCGAATTCAGTTTTGATAATGTCATGTATCAGCAAATCGACGGCATTTCTATGGGGTCACCTCTTGGTCCTGCGTTGGCTAATATCTTCGTAGGTTTTCATGAGCATAATCTTTTGGCCCGTATCAATAAACCACTTACTTACTTCCGACATGTTGATGGCATTTTGCGTGTTTAACAATGAGTCAGATTCCATATTATTCCTTAATGCACTCAATCAATTACACCCAGCCTTGCAGTTCGCCTGTGAGAGGGAATAGAATTTCATCCTTCCTTTTCTGGATGTACTAGTGTATAAATCTGATTCATTGTTTCTTACATCTATTTGCCGCAAACCTACATTTACTGGTTTATATTGTCACTGGAACTCTTTTGCTCCCAAACTAAGAAAAATAAATCTGATTCATTGTTTCTTACATCTGTTTGCCGCAAACCTACATTTACTGGTTTATATTGTCACTAGAACTCTTTTGGTCCCAAACTAAGAAAAATAAATCTGATTCATTGTTTCTTACATCTGTTTGCCGCAAACCTACATTTACTAGTTTATATTGTCACTGGAACTCTTTTGCTCCCAAACTAAGAACAATAAATCTGATTAAATGTCTAGTTCATCGCGCCTAAAATATTTGCTCTGAATTCTAGATTGATTCGGAGATTCAATTTATCAAAGAGGTTCTCACCGTCAATGGTTACCCTCTCGATATTGTTAAGTCTAATATCGTTACCAAAATCACCCACTTTCATAAGCCTAAACTTTTTGGTCCTCCAAAATGTCCGACGTACCTCAGATTACCATGGTTGGGTAATATTAGCATAAAATTTGCTAACCAGATTCCTGTTGCTGTACGTCGTTGTTATCAGGCTTCGAACCATAAAATCGTTTTTTCTGCTCGACCTTTGTTAAAGTCCGTACACAAGGATGTTCTCCCACCCCAACATATCAGTAATATTATTTATCACCTTAAATGTCGGTGCGATGCTGTATATGTGGGACGGACAGTGCAAAGGTTTTAATCCAGAATAAAAGAACACATCCGCCCTGCAATACGACTAAATAATTTAAATAATTTAGTCAACACATCCGGGGCAGCTATTGCTAACCATCTTATAAATAGCGCCAAATGTGCGTCGACTTACACTAGTGACTGGTTTTCTGTCATAAGTAGATCACATTCGTTATTCACTCTTAAAGTCCTGGAAGCAATATACATTAAATCATTAAAACCCTCCCTTTGTAAACAAAAGGAGTGGCTTCTAGGACTTAATGTGATCCACTTGTGACCCCCCCCCTCCCTAATTTTTCCCCAAAACTTGTCACTGGTCTTGATTTTTACTATTTTAAGTTTTTAATCGTAGTGCATGAATTATTTCCACGTATTTACTTTGATGGGTGTGGACGAAAGCCGGCTTACTAGATGTAGGTATTGATATTTCTTTTCATCTCGTTTTTACACTTTTCAATTTCCTTCCAAACAAAAAAAATGTCACAAACGTCTATATTCCTTGCCTTAATATATATATATATATATATATATATATATATATATATATATATATATATATATATATATATATATATATATATATATGATAATGGTAATAATCCAGGTAAAAACATCCACAGGGTAGTAATCCAAAGAATTTCAATCGGGTTTTTTTTTTATTATTATTATTATTATTATTATTATTATTATTATTATTATTATTATTATTATTATTATTATTATTATTATTATTATTACCTTCTAGTATTTCCAATATTTCTTAATTATTCTATATTTTTCCCGACCATTACTTTTTTATTAATTCTTAATTATTGCTGACCGCTATTATTGTTGCTGTTGTCGTTATTATTACTATTATTATTAGTATTATTATTACTATTATTATCATTATTATTATTACTATTTTTATTATTACTATTAATAATTAATAATGGCGGCTTTTTAGTACTTTCAAATTAAATTAAATTATCACTGTTATTATCTTTCATTAACATCATCACTATTATTATCATTTTATATCATTTCAATTATTATTAGTGTCCATTATTATTATTGTTATTATTATTATTATTATTAGTAGTAGTAGTAGTAGTAGTAGTATTATTATTATTATTATTATTATAATTAATAATTCTGTTAAACTTAACTAATTTACTAAAATATTTGTTCAATTTATTAATTTATTAATGATAAGTTGATAAACTCTAGAGAAAAAAACTTAAAAACTATAAATTCAGAATTAGTAACACATTTGAGTAACAACCCCTTAAACCCCCTCCCCCCATCACGGCTGATCTAGGGGCACACACACACGCATACACACTTATATTAAGGCTGATTGTATGCGCCCTGAGTTTAAAATAACTGTCGATTTTTTTACATATTACCTTGCCTGTTTCTTTCCTCCCCCACCTCTTTCCTCTCTCGGTCTGAATCAACAGACGTTTTCACTTCTCTATCTGTCTATCTACCTATCTACTCTCTTCATTATATGTCTCTCTTTCCACTTTATTTTTATTTAATCTTATTTCATTTCATTTATTTATTTGTTTTGTTTGTTTTAGATTTTAGTTGGTAACTTTTTAAATTTTAACGGCCCTAAATCACGTGACTCCCTAAATTTTGAAATTCTAAATTTCTTTTCTTCTTCTTCTTTTTCTCTTCACTTTATTCTCTCTAAATATGATCTGAGGTTAAGATCGGATTCTAAATCTGCCTGATGAGATCTCAGTTTATAATAACTGTTGATCGATAACATCGACATGCCAGTATCTCAGATTTTGTACATGTCTGTGTAAATAAAATAATCATATATATATATATATATATATATATATATATATATATATATATATATATATGTATATATATATATAGGCAGCATCTTCTCTTGCACGCAAATATTGTTGAATATAAGAGACACCTCATGTCTAGATATCCTTTGGTAGATCCTTTCAATAGTCCGAATCAGGATCTTAGTTTCGGAGGGGAATTGGCTGATGAATTTGCCATAGTTTGTATTTGTCTCCCAAGTACTTTCAGATCCATCAGGGTCTATCTTCAGAGGAATGAGGTTAATCAAGTACAGACCAAGTGTTAGTGTTATAGAGGGTTTTAGGCGGGAAGTATGTACTAATATATATATATATATATATATATATATATATATATATATATATATATATATATATTCATCAAGCCTTATATTCATCAAGCCTTATATATATATATATATATATATATATATATATATATATATATATATATATATATATGGCTTAATGAACATAAGATCAGTATAAAATATAGGCTAGATTCAAAAGATTTTGTTTTAGTTTGAATAAAAACCCTAATTTTATTTCATACACGCAGTACACATATTAAATTCTAACAGCTATATTTTGTTCCATAAAAAAGGGCAAAACAGTCTTTTCAAGTGACAAACGGACAACACTTTTTCAAATATGTGTTCTTTCTTAAAAAGAATTCATCCCGATGAAGTCTTTAAATAAAGACGAAAAGTTTATAAATACAAAAATGATATTCTTGATTTTCCCTTTTTCAATTTCTCTCTCTCTCTCTCTCTCTATATATATATATATATATAGATATATATATATATGTGTGTGTGTGTGTATGTGTGTGTGTGTGTATTTTTCATGTCTCCGCATAAAATGTTATAAGAAGATATAATCTGTTATTTATCAATTTTCAGTATTTACTTTAACAGTGCTCAATACGTTAGTAGAGTAGTAGGTCATGAAAATATATTTATGGCAATTAAGCTACACAGAGGCTTCCGTGTTTCATCATTTTAGCCTGACTATTCCCTACGGAAATGAAACGCGGAAGCCTCTGTGTAGCTTAATTGCAGAACATATATTTTCATAACTTACTATGTATATATATATATATATATATATATATATATATATATATATATATATATATATATGGCAAGTACGCTACACAGAGGTTTTCATGTTGTATACCCGCATGAAATCATCAGGCTAAATACCTTTAGCCTCGAGGATTTATATAGCAAGGCTCAAGGCACGTGCCATAGATATATTTTCGTACTACTGCTTCTACTACTACTACTACTAATACTATTAATACTACTACTACTACTACTACTACTACTACTATTAAGCTCTACTCACGTATTTAGTTGAAGTAAATACTGAAAATATATACACAATATATCATATCACCTTTCAATATTATATGTGCATATACAAAATAATAAATTATATATATATATATATATATATATATATATATATATATATATATATATATATATATATACAAATTAAACAATTTTAAATATATTGATAAAATGACCTTAAAACTAATATTTTTTTAAGTTGCTCAATACCAGGTAGAGCTTATATATATATATATATATATATATATATATATATATATATATATATATATATATATATATATATATGTGTGTGTGTGTGTGTGTGTGTGTGTGTATATTGTTGCTAGGATACATGTGTGTATATAAATGCATATTAGCAATGCTTTAATTAATATATAAAACTTTTAAGTTGATCGCGTCGTAAGAAATATAAATAAATAAATAGAATATGGAGAGGAAGATGTATTTGATGAGAAGGTTTGGCAGTTTTGACACGCTTAACGCTCACCATCTTTCCATCTTGATTTAACAGAAGTAAAGGAGATTGTCTGCGTTGGTTGACCGAATTTCGTCCGAGAGGCTGCTGATTTTATTAATTCCATTAATTGGTGAAGGGTTTAATTATTTCAGATTTCTAGTTTTGTTTCGTTTGCACACATTGTAAGATTTTATTTTTATTATTATCTTTCGGCCTTGACGAAGCACACGGTTGCTGAAACGTAATTGTATTTGCGTAGGCTGATCTAAATGCTGATATAATATTGATATATATATATATATATATATATATATATATATATATATTTAATATTTGTTATTTTTATTATCTATGTACGTATACGTTTCGTCCTTAAATCGGGACTCATCAGCATAGAGATATGATTATTCACTACCGGTCATGCGATTCGAAACCCCGGATTACGAGTATTTTACAACTCAAATCCGACGCCTTCACCACACAGCCAATTTTAAATAGCGAATAAACAGTGATAATTGTAACACGTTATCGGCGGCTATAACGTCTAAAGCGTTCTACTTTTTTTAGGAAGGTACGGTGCATTTAAAGCTAGTGACGTCATGCTGTGTTAATACTACACTTACAGTGCTCTACTTTTTCGAGGAGCGACAAATAAATATATATAAATATATATATATATATATATATATAGAGAGAGAGAGAGAGAGAGAGATAGATAGATAGATAGATAGATAGATAGATAGATAGATAGATAGATAGATAGATAGATATTTATTTCTGAGTTCATATAAAATATATATATTTTAGGTGTATATCCTTTATAATATCATCTAAATTGTTTCAAATTACAAGCTGACCAAAATGTCTAAAAAATGTATTGTTGCAAAGCTCTATCTGAAAGGATAATGTGTCCTTTGTGTGTCTTTGTTTTCATCTGTTCCGATTTTGGGGGTTTTCTTTTCGGGCACGTGTATACACGAGAGGGTCATCAAACGACAATTAGTTTAAGCGTTGTTTATGGTTTCAAACGTGAACAAAACGACAAGGAACAAGATAAAATATGATAACTTTATTCATAAGCTTTTCCTATTCATTGATTTTTTATCGATATATATGTGTAATATTTTACAGACTAAGAAAGATTTCATTTTAAATATGAACAAATTACTTTTTTTTACAATAAGGTCAACACTTATCAAGGCCTAAAAGCAACTCGAGGATAAGGGTTACAGAATTTGACTGGTAGACGCTGGGATAACATCGCGATCACCGACATGATAGGTTGTAGCAGGGCAGACATTGATTATTTATGGGGACGTTTCAACAAGAACTTGTTTACATTGGACTTGAAGACGACCATATTTTAGTCGACTGGTTAGAATGCTCGTGGCACTGTGTTCCCAAGACGAACAGTTCAAGGACGTATTTGACTCTTGTACAGGTATATGACAGCGTCAGGCGTGAGATACCTTCTGGGGAAGTAGAATGACTTGTACATAGCGATAAACTCCTCGCCCTAATATTCAGAGGCAACATCAATTGGAACAAATACATAGAAGATACTGCCAAGTTTGTTGCAAAGAAGGTAGGCTCCCTCTACTTGGTTAGAAAAATTCTCACACCTACCAGTATCCTATATTTCTACAAAGCCACCATTCGCCCATGCATAGAGTACTGTTGTCATATCTGAACTGGTACTCCAACCACTAGCATTCCCCCTTGGACAGGGTGCAAAAAAGAGTATCTAATCTAATAAGTTCTGGAATGTCTACCAAGCTTGAGACCCTGTCCCATCGCTCACTGTTCATCCCTGTGCTAGTTTTACAAGTACTTCCACGTAATATGCACTGTACCCCTAAACATAAATACCCCCGATCAACCCGACAAGCAGACAAAATTACACCCCTTCACTGAAGAGGTCCCCAGACGCCGGAAAACTTTCTACTCAGACAACTTTTTTCCACAGACCGCTTACCTTTGGAATTCCCTCCCTACTCACTGTGTCAACAACCGTACTAACATTGAGAAATTTAAATGTAATGTTAACAAATATCTTGCTGCTTAAGATGCACCCTATAAATCTGAACCCTTATCACAGTAGCCCCTTACGTCTCAGTGACAATATGCCTCGTTTGGGGGTGAATGAAACTATATATATATATATATATATATATTTATTTATGATAGACATGTGTACATTGAATACTAAATATTGTGTTCGCTTGGTCATGTTCAACAACACAGTAAGGGCACTAGAATTCCCTGTTATTTATTACCCAGGTAACTGGCTGCCGGCGCCCGATTTAACCCCCACACCCCGTTTCAAGGACGTTACAAACGTGACCTGAAGATTATTGGTGTAGATCCCAAGCACTGGACCGAACATCTTAGAGAACAGAAATAAACATGGGACGGTGAGAGTCATACGTGGCGAGGTATATATCAAAGTTTCAGCTGAGTAAATAGGTATCGACGCAAAGTATCCAACAAGAGGCAATAAGCAGCCACATCCGATGACCATCGTAAGTTCTGACTTATATTTCGAGTGCTACGTTCGCTTCAGTATATATATATATATATATATATATATATATATATATATATATATATATATATATATATATATATATATATATATATGTGTGTGTGTGTGTGTGTGTGTGAGTGTGTGTGTGTGAGGATAAAATGCACGATATATCATAAAATGAAATGCCGTGAAAGCCAAGATGCGTGAAAAAGACAAACGGAAAAAACAAATTTAAATAGAGGAAAAAATCATCAAGAAACGAGAGATTTTATCGATTTCGTTCAGATCAACGGACGTCTTCAGAAAAAATGAAGATTTTAGATTTATTCGATAACGGTAAAAATATAATAAAAAGAAGAACGCGCAAAGAGACGTCATTGGCAAGGGTTTAACTATTTGGAAAAAATAAAGAATAATAAAATGCGTGAGCAGAGACGTTTAAATACGAAAAAGAAAGGGGACAAGGGGAAAAAAGAAGAAAAAGAAAAATAAATGGAAAAAATATAGATGAAGTCTACTAAGATAGAAAATGTTACTTCAATGGGGATCGCAGTGGCGCAATATATTGCATTGTTTCAGTGCGGTTTTTGCCAGATGTTGGCTTAAGGAATAAGATCCGAGTTTCAGGTTTATGTTAGACTAGCAGGGCTATCCGACGTTTCTCGGGGTCATAAAACATAAAATAGAAGGAAAATCGCGTGTGTAACATCTTTATATTCAAACTTCTATATCTCTCCCTCTCTCTATAGCCGTCTCTTTATCTTTCTACTTTTCTCTTCCCTGGTCGCCCCATTTCACCGCTACTTTCTCATTTTGCCTTTTGCGAAAGCTGTTTCTTCCCCACGATTCCTCCTACGTTGCCCAGGGCAAAAGTATGACATGTTTCTATAAAAAGTAGCACCTCTGTCTGCGCCTTCTATATAGGTACTTATCTCCGCCCCGGTGTGCATACTATATACGCACCTATCGCCGGCCCGGTGCACATACTATATACGCACCTATCGCCGCCCCGGTGCACATACTATATACGCACTTATCCCCGCCCGGTGCACATACTATATACGCACCTATCTCCGCCCCGGTGCACATACTATATACGCACCTATCGCCGCCCCGGTGCACATACTATATACGCACCTATCGCTGCCCGGTGCACATACTATATACGCACCTATCGTCGCCCCGGTGCACATACTATATACGCACCTATCGCCGCCAGGTGCACATACTATATACGCACCTATCGCCGCCCCGGTGCACATACTATATACGCACCTATCTCCGCCCGGTGCACATACTATATACGTACCTTATTCCGATTTTGATCAAAATCCATTAACTGATTTTGATTTTAGAAAATGCATGAAACTTAAAGTAAATCAGGAATCCTTGCTTAATTGGTGTGTAATGACTATGCATCAAATTCAATAGTACTCTGAAATGATTCAATTTACAAATGGGAGTTTGCGTCCATATTATGCCGTTAAAATACACAAAATTAACTCAAATTTGTGGACTATTTATTAATTGATGTCTGATACCTATTGTTCACAAAATAGGAAGCTATCTAATATCTGAATTTTAACTAAGGGGTTCTACTCACTCTTTGACACCTTCGCATAACACTTAATTAAACTAAATATATCTCACATTACTCACCCTTACGACTAGCAGCTGTGTTCCAAAATTCATAATAATTAAAACTGTCGTACATTTGCTCTGAAAAAGTTTAAAATTATAATCACAGCCGATAATAATAAAATGAGAATAGAAAAGTAAAAATAAAAATAAAATTCGTAGAAAAAGTGATAAATATAACAATAATAAAGACAATAATAATATGATCACAAGAAATAGTAATTGCAATTATTATTACTAATTGTTTGTTATGCCTCCTTGGGCATCTCCACTTTAACTATCTTCTCAATTCAACTGTTTAAAAAAAGATTAAACTCTTAGTACAGTATCGATATCCAGATCAAATTCTATTAAATATTTCATTTGATAACTCCCCAAAGTGCCCCCTCAATTTCTCCCTCCTACCACTTTCTTTGAATTAATCCAACCTCATTTTAAACTGATCCACGCTATTGCTGTTTTTAATCCGATCTGGCAACTTATTGCAAAAACATATTACTCTGTGAGCAAAAAAACTTAACTGGTTTACAGATCTAGTTATTTGAAAACTGCCTTGAAAATAACCTTCCAGATCTAGGAGAAATACTAAAAAAAATGCCCACCATAGTTAGAAATGCCATTTATTATCTTGAAATTCTCAATCATATCACCTCTCATTCTTCTATCCAACAAAGTAGTCAATCCCAATGTGTCCAATATCTCCCTGTAACTGCACTCCTTTACTTTACTTATTAGTTTTGTTACCCTTCTTTGTACGCCTTCCAGTTTCAATATTACATTCCAATTTCCATATCTAGTCGCTGAAGCCCAGGCAATAATGATATGATCACAAGAAATAGTAACAACTTAGGCAGTAATTGCAATTGCTCTAATAGAAATAAGAGACTTAATGGAGGTAAAAACTGCACCTACAGAATTTGCGCACATTGTTCATTACAACAAGCACATGAATCCGCATATAGCTGTTTCGTCCTATCACGACTCTTCAATGTGGCTAGACGTAGAAAATTTATTAACGCATATATAATATGAGAAATCAATTTAATCGAATCAAAACAGATCCGTTCTAAAGACAACAGATCTTGCACACACAAATAGCTGAATATAATATGATAACCATAATAGATAAGGACCTTAAAACTGTTTTATGCACGATTTTATACAGAAATTCTACGTACCTGATCTAACTGATTCTTGAACCACGTGCCTTCAAGTTGAACTGACTTCCGGAAAGGCCCGTAACGACTATAATGATGGCAAAACATATTCCTTGATGTCTCTGACAAATGAATATAATTGGTCCAATCAATATTTATGATAATTCATGACAACTTTTATATCTGTTGTTATGAAGCGTAAAATGGTTTCATGATAATTCATGACAACTTTTATATCTGTTGTTATGAAGCATAAAATGGTTTCATGATAATTTATGACAACTTTTATATCTGTTGTTATGAGGCATAAAATGGTTTCATGATAATTCATGACAACTTTTATATCTGTTGTTATGAAGCATAACATGGTTTCATGATAATTCATGATAACTTTTATATCTGTTGTTATGAAGCATAAAATGGTTTCATGATAATTCATGATAACTTTTATATCTGTTGTTATGAAGCGTAAAATGGTTTCATGATAATTCATGACAACTTTTATATCTGTTGTGATGAAGCATAAAATGGTTTCATGATAATTCATGACAACTTTTATATCTATTGTTATGAAGCATAACATGGTTTCATGATAATTCATGACAACTTTTATATCTATTTTTATGAAGCATAAAATGGTTTCATGATAATTCATGACTACTTTTATATCTGTTGTTATGAAGCATAAAATGGTTTCATGATAATTCATGACCACTTTTATATCTGTTGTTATGAAGCATAAAATGGTTTCATGATAATTCATGACAACTTTTATATCTGTTGTTATGAAGCATAATTTATGACAACTTTTATATCTGTAGTTATGAAGCATAAAATGGTTTCATGATAATTCATGACAACTTTTTTATCTGTAGTTATGAAGCGTAAAATGGTTTCATGATAATTCATGACAACTTTTATATCTGTTGTTATGAAGCATAAAATGGTTTCATGATAATTCATGACAACTTTTATATCTATTGTTATGAAGCATAAAATGGTTTCATGATAATTCATGATAACTTTTATATCTGTTGTTATGAAGCGTAAAATGGTTTCATGATAATTCATGACAACTTTTATATCTGTTGTTATGAAGCATAAAATGGTTTCATGATAATTCATGACAACTTTTATATCTGTTGTTATGAAGCGTAAAATGGTTTCATGATAATTCATGACAACTTTTATATCTGTTGTTATGAAGCATAAAATGGTTTCATGATAATTTATGACAACTTTTATATCTGTTGTTATGAGGCATAAAATAATTTCATGATAATTCATGACAACTTTTATATCTGTTGTTATGAAGCATAACATGGTTTCATGATAATTCATGATAACTTTTATATCTGTTGTTATGAAGTATAAAATGGTTTCATGATAATTCATGATAACTTTTATATCTGTTGTTATGAAGCGTAAAATGGTTTCATGATAATTCATGACAACTTTTATATCTGTTGTTATGAAGCGTAAAATGGTTTCATGATAATTCATGACAACTTTTATATCTGTTGTGATGAAGCATAAAATGGTTTCATGATAATTCATGACAACTTTTATATCTATTGTTATGAAGCATAACATGGTTTCATGATAATTCATGACAACTTTTATATCTATTGTTATGAAGCATAACATGGTTTCATGATAATTCATGACAACTTTTATATCTATTGTTATGAAGCATAAAATGGTTTCATGATAATTCATGACAACTTTTATATCTGTTGTTATGAAGCATAAAATGGTTTCATGATAATTCATGACCACTTTTATATCTGTTGTTATGAACCATAAAATGGTTTCATGATAATTCATGACAACTTTTATATCTGTTGTTATGAAGCATAACATGGTTTCATGATAATTCATGACAACTTTTATATCTATTGTTATGAAGCATAAAATGGTTTCATGATAATTCATGACAACTTTTATATCTGTTGTTATGAAGCATAAAATGGTTTCATGATAATTCATGACAACTTTTATATCTGTTGTTATGAAGCATAACATGGTTTCATGATAATTCATGACAACTTTTATATCTGTTGTTATGAAGCGTAAAATGGTTTCATGATAATTCATGACAACTT
The DNA here is from genome assembly GCA_963556195.1 of Sepiola atlantica. NCBI lineage: Eukaryota > Metazoa > Mollusca > Cephalopoda > Sepiida > Sepiolidae > Sepiola > Sepiola atlantica. The sequence continues at coordinate 128,360,177 of OY744518.1, forward strand.
TTATATCTGTTGTTATGAAGCATAACATGGTTTCATGATAATTCATGACAACTTTTATATCTATTGTTATGAAGCATAAAATGGTTTCATGATAATTCATGACAACTTTTATATCTGTTGTTATGAAGCATAAAATGGTTTCATGATAATTTATGACAACTTTTATATCTGTAGTTATGAAGCGTAAAATGGTTTCATGATAATTCATGACAACTTTTATATCTGTAGTTATGAAGCGTAAAATGGTTTCATGATAATTCATGACAACTTTTATATCTGTTGTTATGAAGCATAAAATGGTTTCATGATAATTCATGACAACTTTTATATCTGTTGTCATGAAGCATAAAATGGTTTCATGATAATTTATGACAACTTTTATATCTGTAGTTATGAAGCATAAAATGGTTTCATGATAATTCATGACAACTTTTTTATCTGTAGTTATGAAGCGTAAAATGGTTTCATGATAATTCATGACAACTTTTATATCGGTTGTTATGAAGCATAAAATGGTTTCATGATAATTCATGACAACTTTTATATCTATTGTTATGAAGCATAAAATGGTTTCATGATAATTCATGATAACTTTTATATCTGTTGTTATGAAGCGTAAAATGGTTTCATGATAATTCATGACAACTTTTATATCTGTTGTTATGAAGCATAAAATGGTTTCATGATAATTCATGACAACTTTTATATCTGTTGTTATGAAGCATAACATGGTTTCATGATAATTCATGATAACTTTTATATCGGTTGTTATGAAGCATAAAATGGTTTCATGATAATTCATGATAACTTTTATATCTGTTGTTATGAAGCATAAAATGGTTTCATGATAATTCATGACAACTTTTATATCTGTTGTTATGAAGCATAAAATGGTTTCATGATAATTCATGACAACTTTTATATCTGTTGTTATGAGGCATAAAATGGTTTCATGATAATTCATGACAACTTTTATATCTGTTGTTATGAAGCATAACATGGTTTCATGATAATTCATGATAACTTTTATATCGGTTGTTATGAAGCATAAAATGGTTTCATGATAATTCATGATGACTTTTATATCTGTTGTTATGAAGCGTAAAATGGTTTCATGATAATTCATGACAACTTTTATATCTGTTGTTATGAAGCGTAAAATGGTTTCATGATAATTCATGACAACTTTTATATCTGTTGTGATGAAGCATAAAATGGTTTCATGATAATTCATGACAACTTTTATATCTATTGTTATGAAGCATAACATGGTTTCATGATAATTCATGACAACTTTTATATCTATTGTTATGAAGCATAAAATGGTTTCATGATAATTCATGACAACTTTTATATCTGTTGTTATGAAGCATAAAATGGTTTCATGATAATTCATGACCACTTTTATATCTGTTGTTATGAAGCATAAAATGGTTTCATGATAATTCATGACAACTTTTATATCTGTTGTTATGAAGCATAACATGGTTTCATGATAATTCATGACAACTTTTATATCTGTTGTTATGAAGCATAAAATGGTTTCATGATAATTCATGACAACTTTTATATCTGTTGTTATGAAGCATAAAATGGTTTCATGATAATTAATGACAACTTTTATATCTGTTGTTATGAAGCATAACATGGTTTCATGATAATTCATGACAACTTTTATATCTGTTGTTATGAAGCGTAAAATGGTTTCATGATAATTCATGACAACTTTTATATCTGTTGTTATGAAGCATAACATGGTTTCATGATAATTCATGACAACTTTTATATCTGTAGTTATGAAGCGTAAAATGGTTTCATGATAATTCATGACAACTTTTATATCTGTTGTTATGAAGCATAAAATGGTTTCATGATAATTCATGACCACTTTTATATCTGTTGTTATGAAGCATAAAATGGTTTCATGATAATTCATGACAACTTTTATATCTGTTGTTATGAAGCATAACATGGTTTCATGATAATTCATGACAACTTTTATATCTATTGTTATGAAGCATAAAATGGTTTCATGATAATTCATGACAACTTTTATATCTGTTGTTATGAAGCATAAAATGGTTTCATGATAATTCATGACAACTTTTATATCTGTTGTTATGAAGCATAACATGGTTTCATGATAATTTATGACAACTTTTATATCTGTAGTTATGAAGCATAAAATGGTTTCATGATAATTCATGACAACTTTTATATCTGTTGTTATGAAGCGTAAAATGGTTTCATGATAATTCATGACAACTTTTATATATGTTGTTATGAAGCATAACATGGTTACATGATAATTCATGACAACTTTTATATCTATTGTTATGAAGCATAAAATGGTTTCATGATAATTCATGACAACTTTTATATCTGTTGTTATGAAGCATAAAATGGTTTCATGATAATTTATGACAACTTTTATATCTGTAGTTATGAAGCATAAAATGGTTTCATGATAATTCATGACAACTTTTATATCTATTGTTATGAAGCATAACATGGTTTCATGATAATTCATGACAACTTTTATATCTATTGTTATGAAGCATAAAATGGTTTCATGATAATTCATGACCACTTTTATATCTGTTGTTATGAAGCATAAAATGGTTTCATGATAATTCATGACAACTTTTATATCTGTTGTTATGAAGCATAACATGGTTTCATGATAATTCATGACAACTTTTATATCTATTGTTATGAAGCATAAAATGGTTTCATGATAATTCATGACAACTTTTATATCTGTTGTTATGAAGCATAAAATGGTTTCATGATAATTAATGACAACTTTTATATCTGTTGTTATGAAGCATAACATGGTTTCATGATAATTCATGACAACTTTTATATCTGTTGTTATGAAGCGTAAAATGGTTTCATGATAATTCATGACAACTTTTATATCTGTTTTTATGAAGCATAACATGGTTTCATGATAATTCATGACAACTTTTATATCTGTAGTTATGAAGCGTAAAATGGTTTCATGATAATTCATGACAACTTTTATATCTGTTGTTATGAAGCATAAAATGGTTTCATGATAATTCATGACCACTTTTATATCTGTTGTTATGAAGCATAAAATGGTTTCATGATAATTCATGACAACTTTTATATCTGTTGTTATGAAGCATAACATGGTTTCATGATAATTCATGACAACTTTTATATCTATTGTTATGAAGCATAAAATGGTTTCATGATAATTCATGACAACTTTTATATCTGTTGTTATGAAGCATAAAATGGTTTCATGATAATTCATGACAACTTTTATATCTGTTGTTATGAAGCATAACATGGTTTCATGATAATTTATGACAACTTTTATATCTGTAGTTATGAAGCATAAAATGGTTTCATGATAATTCATGACAACTTTTATATCTGTTGTTATGAAGCGTAAAATGGTTTCATGATAATTCATGACAACTTTTATATATGTTGTTATGAAGCATAACATGGTTACATGATAATTCATGACAACTTTTATATCTATTGTTATGAAGCATAAAATGGTTTCATGATAATTCATGACAACTTTTATATCTGTTGTTATGAAGCATAAAATGGTTTCATGATAATTTATGACAACTTTTATATCTGTAGTTATGAAGCATAAAATGGTTTCATGATAATTCATGACAACTTTTATATCTGTAGTTATGAAGCGTAAAATGGTTTCATGATAATTCATGACAACTTTTATATCTGTTGTTATGAAGCATAAAATGGTTTCATGATAATTTATGACAACTTTTATATCTGTAGTTATGAAGCATAAAATGGTTTTATGATAATTCATGACAACTTTTATATCTGTAGTTATGAAGCGTAAAATGGTTTCATGATAATTCATGACAACTTTTATATCTGTTGTTATGAAGCATAAAATGGTTTCATGATAATTCATGACAACTTTTATATCTGTAGTTATGAAGCATAAAATGGTTTCATGATAATTTATGACAACTTTTATATCTATTGTTATGAAGCATAAAATGGTTTCATGATAATTCATGACAACTTTTATATCTGTTGTTATGAAGCATAAAATGGTTTCATGATAATTTATGACAACTTTTATATCTGTAGTTATGAAGCATAAAATGGTTTCATGATAATTCATGACAACTTTTATATCTGTTGTTATGAAGCATAAAATGGTTTCATGATAATTCATGACCACTTTTATATCTGTTGTTATGAAGCATAAAATGGTTTCATGATAATTCATGACAACTTTTATATCTATTGTTATGAAGCATAAAATGGTTTCATGATAATTCATGACAACTTTTATATCTGTTGTTATGAAGCATAAAATGGTTTCATGATAATTTATGACAACTTTTATATCTGTAGTTATGAAGCATAAAATGGTTTCATGATAATTCATGACAACTTTTATATCTGTTGTTATGAAGCATAAAATGGTTTCATGATAATTCATGACCACTTTTATATCTGTAGTTATGAAGCATAACATGGTTTCATGATAATTCATGACAACTTTTATATCTATTGTTATGAAGCATAAAATGGTTTCATGATAATTCATGACAACTTTTATATCTGTTGTTATGAAGCATAAAATGGTTTCATGATAATTTATGACAACTTTTATATCTGTAGTTATGAAGCATAAAATAGTTTCATGATAATTCATGACAACTTTTATATCTGTTGTTATGAAGCATAAAATGGTTTCATGATAATTCATGACCACTTTTATATCTGTTGTTATGAAGCATAAAATGGTTTCATGATAATTCATGACAACTTTTATATCTGTTGTTATGAAGCATAACATGGTTTCATGATAATTCATGACAACTTTTATATCTATTGTTATGAAGCATAAAATGGTTTCATGATAATTCATGACAACTTTTATATCTGTTGTTATGAAGCATAAAATGGTTTCATGATAATTCATGACAACTTTTATATCTGTTGTTATGAAGCATAACATGGTTTCATGATAATTCATGACAACTTTTATATCTGTTGTTATGAAGCGTAAAATGGTTTCATGATAATTCATGACAACTTTTATATATGTTGTTATGAAGCATAACATGGTTTCATGATAATTCATGACAACTTTTATATCTATTGTTATGAAGCATAAAATGGTTTCATGATAATTCATGACAACTTTTATATCTGTTGTTATGAAGCATAAAATGGTTTCATGATAATTTATGACAACTTTTATATCTGTAGTTATGAAGCATAAAATGGTTTCATGATAATTCATGACAACTTTTATATCTGTAGGTATGAAGCGTAAAATGGTTTCATGATAATTCATGACAACTTTTATATCTGTAGTTATGAAGCGTAAAATGGTTTCATGATAATTCATGACAACTTTTATATCTGTTGTTATGAAGCATAAAATGGTTTCATGATAATTCATGACAACTTTTATATCTGTTGTTATGAAGCATAAAATGGTTTCATGATAATTTATGACAACTTTTATATCTGTAGTTATGAAGCATAAAATGGTTTCATGATAATTCATGACAACTTTTTTATCTGTAGTTATGAAGCGTAAAATGGTTTCATGATAATTCATGACAACTTTTATATCTGTTGTTATGAAGCATGAAATGGTTTCATGATAATTCATGACAACTTTTATATCTATTGTTATGAAGCATAAAATGGTTTCATGATAATTCATGATAACTTTTATATCTGTTGTTATGAAGCGTAAAATGGTTTCATGATAATTCATGACAACTTTTATATCTGTTGTTATGAAGCATAAAATGGTTTCATGATAATTCATGACAACTTTTATATCTGTTGTTATGAAGCATAACATGGTTTCATGATAATTCATGACAACTTTTATATCTATTGTTATGAAGCATAAAATGGTTTCATGATAATTCATGACAACTTTTATATCTGTTGTTATGAAGCATAACATGGTTTCATGATAATTCATGACAACTTTTATATCTGTTGTTATGAAGCGTAAAATGGTTTCATGATAATTCATGACAACTTTTATATCTGTTGTTATGAAGCATAACATGGTTTCATGATAATTCATGGCAACTTTTATATCTGTTGTTATGAAGCATAACATGGTTTCATGATAATTCATGACAACTTTTATATCTGTAGTTATGAAGCATAAAATGGTTTCATGATAATTCATGACAACTTTTATATCAGTTGTTATGAAGCGTAAAATGGTTTCATGATAATTCATGACAACTTTTATATCTGTTGTTATGAAGCATAAAATGGTTTCATGATAATTTATGACAACTTTTATATTTGTTGTTATGAAGCATAAAATGGTTTCATGATAATTCATGACAACTTTTATATCTGTTGTTATGAAGCATAAAATGGTTTCATGATAATTCATGACAACTTTTATATCTTGTTATGAAGCATAACATGGTTTCATGATAATTCATGACAACTTTTATATCTGTTGTTATGAAGCATGAAATGGTTTCATGATAATTCATGACAACTTTTATATCTGTTGTTATGAAGCATGAAATGGTTTCATGATAATTCATGACAACTTTTATATCTGTAGTTATGAAGCATAACATGGTTTCATGATAATTCATGACAACTTTTATATCTGTAGTTATGAAGCATGAAATGGTTTCATGATAATTCATGACAACTTTTATATCTGTAGTTATGAAGCATAACATGGTTTCATGATAATTCATGACAACTTTTATATTTGTTGTTATGAAGCATGAAATGGTTTCATGATAATTCATGACAACTTTTATATCTGTAGTTATGAAGCATAACATGGTTTCATGATCATTCATGACAACTTTTATATTTGTTGTTATGAAGCATGAAATGGTTTCATGATAATTCATGACAACTTTTATATCTGTTGTTATGAAGCATAAAATGGTTTCATGATAATTTATGACAACTTTTATATTTGTTGTTATGAAGCATAAAATGGTTTCATGATAATTCATGACAACTTTTATATCTGTTGTTATGAAGCATAAAATGGTTTCATGATAATTCATGACAACTTTTATATCTGTTGTTATGAAGCGTAAAATGGTTTCATGATAATTCATGACAACTTTTATATCTGTTGTTATGAAGCGTAAAATGGTTTCATGATAATTTATGACAACTTTTATATCTGTTGTTATGAAGCATAACATGGTTTCATGATAATTCATGACAACTTTTATATCTGTTGTTATGAAGCATGAAATGGTTTCATGATAATTCATGACAACTTTTATATCTGTTGTTATGAAGCATGAAATGGTTTCATGATAATTCATGACAACTTTTATATCTGTTGTTATGAAGCATGAAATGGTTTCATGATAATTCATGACAACTTTTATATCTGTAGTTATGAAGCATAACATGGTTTCATGATAATTCATGACAACTTTTATATCTGTAGTTATGAAGCATGAAATGGTTTCATGATAATTCATGACAACTTTTATATCTGTAGTTATGAAGCATAACATGGTTTCATGATAATTCATGACAACGTTTATATCTGTAGTTATGAAGCATAAAATAGTTTTATGAAAATTCATGACAACTTTTATATCTGTAGTTATGAAGCATAAAATAGTTTTATGATAATTCATGACCACTTTTATATCTGTTGTTATGAAGCATAACATGGTTTCATGATAATTCATGACAACTTTTATATCTGTTGTTATGAAGCATAAAATGGTTTCATGATAATTGATGACAACTTTTATATCTGTAGTTATGAAGCATAACATGGTTTCATGATAATTCATGACAACTTTTATATCTGTTGTTATGAAGCATAAAATGGTTTCATGATAATTCATGACAACTTTTATATCTGTTGTTATGAAGCATAACATGGTTTCATGATAATTCATGACAACTTTTATATCTGTAGTTATGAAGCATAACATGGTTTCATGATAATTCATGACAACTTTTATATCTGTTGTTATGAAGCATAACATGGTTTCATGATAATTCATGACCACTTTTATGTCTGTTGTTATGAAGCATAACATGGTTTCATGATAATTTATGACAACTTTTATATCTGTTGTTATGAAGCATAAAATGGTTTCATGATAATTCATGACAACTTTTATATCTGTAGTTATGAAGCATAACATGGTTTCATGATAATTCATGACAACTTTTATATCTGTTGTTATAAAGCATAAAATGGTTACATGATAATTCATGACAACTTTTATATCTGTAGATATGAAGCATAAAATGGTTTCATGATAATTCATGACAACTTTTATATCTGTTGTTATGAAGCGTAAAATGGTTTCATGATAAGTCATGACAACTTTTATATCTGTAGTTATGAAGCATAACATGGTTTCATGATAATTCATGACAACTTTTATATCTGTTGTTATGAAGCATAAAATGGTTTCATGATAATTCATGACAACTTTTATATCTGTAGTTATGAAGCATAAAATGGTTTCATGATAATTCATGACCACTTTTATATCTGTTGTTATGAAGCATAAAATGGTTTCATGATAATTCATGACAACTTTTATATCTATTGTTATGAAGCATAAAATGGTTTCATGATAATTCATGACAACTTTTATATCTGTTGTTATGAAGCATAAAATGGTTTCATGATAATTTATGACAACTTTTATATCTGTAGTTATGAAGCATAAAATGGTTTCATGATAATTCATGACAACTTTTATATCTGTTGTTATGAAGCATAAAATGGTTTCATGATAATTCATGACCACTTTTATATCTGTAGTTATGAAGCATAACATGGTTTCATGATAATTCATGACAACTTTTATATCTATTGTTATGAAGCATAAAATGGTTTCATGATAATTCATGACAACTTTTATATCTGTTGTTATGAAGCATAAAATGGTTTCATGATAATTTATGACAACTTTTATATCTGTAGTTATGAAGCATAAAATGGTTTCATGATAATTCATGACAACTTTTATATCTGTTGTTATGAAGCATAAAATGGTTTCATGATAATTCATGACCACTTTTATATCTGTTGTTATGAAGCATAAAATGGTTTCATGATAATTCATGACAACTTTTATATCTGTTGTTATGAAGCATAACATGGTTTCATGATAATTCATGACAACTTTTATATTTATTGTTATGAAGCATAAAATGGTTTCATGATAATTCATGACAACTTTTATATCTGTTGTTATGAAGCATAAAATGGTTTCATGATAATTCATGACAACTTTTATATCTGTTGTTATGAAGCATAACATGGTTTCATGATAATTCATGACAACTTTTATATCTGTTGTTATGAAGCGTAAAATGGTTTCATGATAATTCATGACAACTTTTATATATGTTGTTATGAAGCATAACATGGTTTCATGATAATTCATGACAACTTTTATATCTATTGTTATGAAGCATAAAATGGTTTCATGATAATTCATGACAACTTTTATATCTGTTGTTATGAAGCATAAAATGGTTTCATGATAATTTATGACAACTTTTATATCTGTAGTTATGAAGCATAAAATGGTTTCATGATAATTCATGACAACTTTTATATCTGTAGTTATGAAGCGTAAAATGGTTTCATGATAATTCATGACAACTTTTATATCTGTAGTTATGAAGCGTAAAATGGTTTCATGATAATTCATGACAACTTTTATATCTGTTGTTATGAAGCATAAAATGGTTTCATGATAATTCATGACAACTTTTATATCTGTTGTTATGAAGCATAAAATGGTTTCATGATAATTTATGACAACTTTTATATCTGTAGTTATGAAGCATAAAATGGTTTCATGATAATTCATGACAACTTTTTTATCTGTAGTTATGAAGCGTAAAATGGTTTCATGATAATTCATGACAACTTTTATATCTGTTGTTATGAAGCATAAAATGGTTTCATGATAATTCATGACAACTTTTATATCTATTGTTATGAAGCATAAAATGGTTTCATGATAATTCATGATAACTTTTATATCTGTTGTTATGAAGCGTAAAATGGTTTCATGATAATTCATGACAACTTTTATATCTGTTGTTATGAAGCATAAAATGGTTTCATGATAATTCATGACAACTTTTATATCTGTTGTTATGAAGCATAACATGGTTTCATGATAATTCATGACAACTTTTATATCTATTGTTATGAAGCATAAAATGGTTTCATGATAATTCATGACAACTTTTATATCTGTTGTTATGAAGCATAAAATGGTTTCATGATAATTCATGACAACTTTTATATCTGTTGTTATGAAGCATAACATGGTTTCATGATAATTCATGACAACTTTTATATCTGTTGTTATGAAGCGTAAAATGGTTTCATGATAATTCATGACAACTTTTATATCTGTTGTTATGAAGCATAACATGGTTTCATGATAATTCATGGCAACTTTTATATCTGTTGTTATGAAGCATAACATGGTTTCATGATAATTCATGACAACTTTTATATCTGTAGTTATGAAGCATAAAATGGTTTCATGATAATTCATGACAACTTTTATATCAGTTGTTATGAAGCGTAAAATGCTTTCATGATAATTCATGACAACTTTTATATCTGTTGTTATGAAGCATAAAATGGTTTCATGATAATTTATGACACCTTTTATATTTGTTGTTATGAAGCATAAAATGGTTTCATGATAATTCATGACAACTTTTATATCTGTTGTTATGAAGCATAAAATGGTTTCATGATAATTCATGACAACTTTTATATCTTGTTATGAAGCATAACATGGTTTCATGATAATTCATGACGACTTTTATATCTGTTGTTATGAAGCATGAAATGGTTTCATGATAATTCATGACAACTTTTATATCTGTTGTTATGAAGCATGAAATGGTTTCATGATAATTCATGACAACTTTTATATCTGTAGTTATGAAGCATAACATGGTTTCATGATAATTCATGACAACTTTTATATCTGTAGTTATGAAGCATGAAATGGTTTCATGATAATTCATGACAACTTTTATATCTGTAGTTATGAAGCATAACATGGTTTCATGATAATTCATGACAACTTTTATATTTGTTGTTATGAAGCATGAAATGGTTTCATGATAATTCATGACAACTTTTATATCTGTAGTTATGAAGCATAACATGGTTTCATGATCATTCATGACAACTTTTATATTTGTTGTTATGAAGCATGAAATGGTTTCATGATGATTCATGACAACTTTTATATCTGTTGTTATGAAGCATAAAATGGTTTCATGATAATTTATGACAACTTTTATATTTGTTGTTATGAAGCATAAAATGGTTTCATGATAATTCATGACAACTTTTATATCTGTTGTTATGAAGCATAAAATGGTTTCATGATAATTCATGACAACTTTTATATCTGTTGTTATGAAGCGTAAAATGGTTTCATGATAATTCATGACAACTTTTATATCTGTTGTTATGAAGCGTAAAATGGTTTCATGATAATTTATGACAACTTTTATATCTGTTGTTATGAAGCATAACATGGTTTCATGATAATTCATGACAACTTTTATATCTGTTGTTATGAAGCATGAAATGGTTTCATGATAATTCATGACAACTTTTATATCTGTTGTTATGAAGCATGAAATGGTTTCATGATAATTCATGACAACTTTTATATCTGTTGTTATGAAGCATGAAATGGTTTCATGATAATTCATGACAACTTTTATATCTGTAGTTATGAAGCATAACATGGTTTCATGATAATTACAAGACAACTTTTATATCTGTAGTTATGAAGCATGAAATGGTTTCATGATAATTCATGACAACTTTTATATCTGTAGTTATGAAGCATAACATGGTTTCATGATAATTCATGACAACGTTTATATCTGTAGTTATGAAGCATAAAATAGTTTTATGAAAATTCATGACAACTTTTATATCTGTAGTTATGAAGCATAAAATAGTTTTATGATAATTCATGACCACTTTTATATCTGTTGTTATGAAGCATAACATGGTTTCATGATAATTCATGACAACTTTTATATCTGTTGTTATGAAGCATAAAATGGTTTCATGATAATTCATGACAACTTTTATATCTGTAGTTATGAAGCATAACATGGTTTCATGATAATTCATGACAACTTTTATATCTGTTGTTATGAAGCATAAAATGGTTTCATGATCATTCATGACAACTTTTATATCTGTTGTTATGAAGCATAACATGGTTTCATGATAATTCATGACAACTTTTATATCTGTAGTTATGAAGCATAACATGGTTTCATGATAATTCATGACAACTTTTATATCTGTTGTTATGAAGCATAACATGGTTTCATGATAATTCATGACCACTTTTATGTCTGTTGTTATGAAGCATAACATGGTTTCATGATAATTTATGACAACTTTTATATCTGTTGTTATGAAGCATAAAATGGTTTCATGATAATTCATGACAACTTTTATATCTGTAGTTATGAAGCATAACATGGTTTCATGATAATTCATGACAACTTTTATATCTGTTGTTATAAAGCATAAAATGGTTACATGATAATTCATGACAACTTTTATATCTGTAGATATGAAGCATAAAATGGTTTCATGATAATTCATGACAACTTTTATATCTGTTGTTATGAAGCGTAAAATGGTTTCATGATAAGTCATGACAACTTTTATATCTGTAGTTATGAAGCATAACATGGTTTCATGATAATTCATGACAACTTTTATATCTGTTGTTATGAAGCATAAAATGGTTTCATGATAATTCATGACAACTTTTATATCTGTAGTTATGAAGCATAAAATGGTTTCATGATAATTCATGACAACTTTTATATCTGTTGTTATGAAGCATAAAATGGTTTCATGATAATTCATGACAACTTTTATATCTGTTGTTATGAAGCATAACATGGTTTCATGATAATTCATGACAACTTTTATATCTGTTGTTATGAAGCATAAAATGGTTTCATGATAATTCATGACAACTTTTATATCTGTTGTTATGAAGCATAAAATGGTTTCATGATAATTCATGACAACTTTTATATCTGTTGTTATGAAGCATAACATGGTTTCATGATAATTCATGACAACTTTTATATCTGTTGTTATGAAGCATAAAATGGTTTTATGATAATTCATGACAACTTTTATATCTGTTGTTATGAAGCATAAAATGGTTTCATGATAATTCATGACAACTTTTATATCTGTAGTTATGAAGCATAACATGGTTTCATGATAATTCATGACAACTTTTATATCTGTTGTTATGAAGCATAACATGGTTTCATGATAATTCATGACAACTTTTATATCTGTTGTTATGAAGCATAACATGGTTTCATGATAATTTATGACAACTTTTATATCTGTTGTTATGAAGCATAAAATGGTTTCATGATAATTCATGACAACTTTTATATCTGTAGTTATGAAGCATAACATGGTTTCATGATAATTCATGACAACTTTTATATCTGTTGTTATGAAGCATAAAATGGTTTCATGATAATTCATGACAACTTTTATATCTGTAGTTATGAAGCATAACATGGTTTCATGATAATTCATGACAACTTTTATATCTGTTGTTATGAAGCATAACATGGTTTCATGATAATTCATGACAACTTTTATATCTGTTGTTATGAAGCATAACATGGTTTCATGATAATTCATGACAACTTTTATATCTGTTGTTATGAAGCGTAAAATGGTTTCATGATAATTCATGACAACTTTTATATCTGTAGTTATGAAGCATAACATGGTTTCATGATAATTCATGACAACTTTTATATCTGTTGTTATGAAGCATAACATTGTTTCATGATAATTCATGACCACTTTTATATCTGTTGTTATGAAGCATAACATGGTTTCATGATAATTCATGACAACTTTTATATCTGTTGTTATGAAGCATAAAATGGTTTCATGATAATTCATGACAACTTTTATATCTGTAGTTATGAAGCATAACATGGTTTCATGATAATTCATGACAACTTTTATATCTGTTGTTATGAAGCATAAAATGGTTTCATGATAATTCATGACAAATTTATATCTGTAGTTATGAAGCATAACATGGTTTCATGATAATTCATGACAACTTTTATATCTGTAGTTATGAAGCATGAAATGGTTTCATGATAATTCATGACAACTTTTATATCTGTAGTTATGAAGCATAACATGGTTTCATGATAATTCATGACAACGTTTATATCTGTAGTTATGAAGCATAAAATAGTTTTATGAAAATTCATGACAACTTTTATATCTGTAGTTATGAAGCATAAAATAGTTTTATGATAATTCATGACCACTTTTATATCTGTTGTTATGAAGCATAACATGGTTTCATGATAATTCATGACAACTTTTATATCTGTTGTTATGAAGCATAAAATGGTTTCATGATAATTCATGACAACTTTTATATCTGTAGTTATGAAGCATAACATGGTTTCATGATAATTCATGACAACTTTTATATCTGTTGTTATGAAGCATAAAATGGTTTCATGATCATTCATGACAACTTTTATATCTGTTGTTATGAAGCATAACATGGTTTCATGATAATTCATGACAACTTTTATATCTGTAGTTATGAAGCATAACATGGTTTCATGATAATTCATGACAACTTTTATATCTGTTGTTATGAAGCATAACATGGTTTCATGATAATTCATGACCACTTTTATGTCTGTTGTTTTGAAGCATAACATGGTTTCATGATAATTTATGACAACTTTTATATCTGTTGTTATGAAGCATAAAATGGTTTCATGATAATTCATGACAACTTTTATATCTGTAGTTATGAAGCATAACATGGTTTCATGATAATTCATGACAACTTTTATATCTGTTGTTATAAAGCATAAAATGGTTACATGATAATTCATGACAACTTTTATATCTGTAGATATGAAGCATAAAATGGTTTCATGATAATTCATGACAACTTTTATATCTGTTGTTATGAAGCGTAAAATGGTTTCATGATAAGTCATGACAACTTTTATATCTGTAGTTATGAAGCATAACATGGTTTCATGATAATTCATGACAACTTTTATATCTGTTGTTATGAAGCATAAAATGGTTTCATGATAATTCATGACAACTTTTATATCTGTAGTTATGAAGCATAAAATGGTTTCATGATAATTCATGACAACTTTTATATCTGTTGTTATGAAGCATAAAATGGTTTCATGATAATTCATGACAACTTTTATATCTGTTGTTATGAAGCATAACATGGTTTCATGATAATTCATGACAACTTTTATATCTGTTGTTATGAAGCATAAAATGGTTTCATGATAATTCATGACAACTTTTATATCTGTTGTTATGAAGCATAAAATGGTTTCATGATAATTCATGACAACTTTTATATCTGTTGTTATGAAGCATAACATGGTTTCATGATAATTCATGACAACTTTTATATCTGTTGTTATGAAGCATAAAATGGTTTTATGATAATTCATGACAACTTTTATATCTGTTGTTATGAAGCATAAAATGGTTTCATGATAATTCATGACAACTTTTATATCTGTAGTTATGAAGCATAACATGGTTTCATGATAATTCATGACAACTTTTATATCTGTTGTTATGAAGCATAACATGGTTTCATGATAATTCATGACAACTTTTATATCTGTTGTTATGAAGCATAACATGGTTTCATGATAATTCATGACAACTTTTATATCTGTTGTTATGAAGCGTAAAATGGTTTCATGATAATTCATGACAACTTTTATATCTGTAGTTATGAAGCATAACATGGTTTCATGATAATTCATGACAACTTTTATATCTGTTGTTATGAAGCATAACATTGTTTCATGATAATTCATGACCACTTTTATATCTGTTGTTATGAAGCATAACATGGTTTCATGATAATTCATGACAACTTTTATATCTGTTGTTATGAAGCATAAAATGGTTTCATGATAATTCATGACAACTTTTATATCTGTAGTTATGAAGCATAACATGGTTTCATGATAATTCATGACAACTTTTATATCTGTTGTTATGAAGCATAAAATGGTTTCATGATAATTCATGACAACTTTTATATCTGTAGTTATGAAGCATAACATGGTTTCATGATAATTCATGACAACTTTTATATCTGTTGTTATGAAGCATAAAATGGTTTCATGATAATTCATGACAACTTTTATATCTGTAGTTATGAAGCATAACATGGTTTCATGATAATTCATGACAACTTTTATATCTGTTGTTATGAAGCATAACATGGTTTCATGATAATTCATGACAACTTTTATATCTGTAGTTATGAAGCATAAAATGGTTTCATGATAATTCATGACAACTTTTATATCTGTTGTTATGAAGCATAAAATGGTTTCATGATAATTCATGACAACTTTTATATCTGTTGTTATGAAGCATAACATGGTTTCATGATAATTCATGACAACTTTTATATCTGTTGTTATGAAGCATAAAATGGTTTCATGATAATTCATGACAACTTTTATATCTGTTGTTATGAAGCATAAAATGGTTTCATGATAATTCATGACAACTTTTATATCTGTTGTTATGAAGCATAACATGGTTTCATGATAATTCATGACAACTTTTATATCTGTTGTTATGAAGCATAAAATGGTTTTATGATAATTCATGACAACTTTTATATCTGTTGTTATGAAGCATAAAATGGTTTCATGATAATTCATGACAACTTTTATATCTGTAGTTATGAAGCATAACATGGTTTCATGATAATTCATGACAACTTTTATATCTGTTGTTATGAAGCATAACATGGTTTCATGATAATTCATGACAACTTTTATATCTGTTGTTATGAAGCATAACATGGTTTCATGATAATTTATGACAACTTTTATATCTGTTGTTATGAAGCATAAAATGGTTTCATGATAATTCATGACAACTTTTATATCTGTAGTTATGAAGCATAACATGGTTTCATGATAATTCATGACAACTTTTATATCTGTTGTTATGAAGCATAAAATGGTTTCATGATAATTCATGACAACTTTTATATCTGTAGTTATGAAGCATAACATGGTTTCATGATAATTCATGACAACTTTTATATCTGTTGTTATGAAGCATAACATGGTTTCATGATAATTCATGACAACTTTTATATCTGTTGTTATGAAGCATAACATGGTTTCATGATAATTCATGACAACTTTTATATCTGTTGTTATGAAGCGTAAAATGGTTTCATGATAATTCATGACAACTTTTATATCTGTAGTTATGAAGCATAACATGGTTTCATGATAATTCATGACAACTTTTATATCTGTTGTTATGAAGCATAACATTGTTTCATGATAATTCATGACCACTTTTATATCTGTTGTTATGAAGCATAACATGGTTTCATGATAATTCATGACAACTTTTATATCTGTTGTTATGAAGCATAAAATGGTTTCATGATAATTCATGACAACTTTTATATCTGTAGTTATGAAGCATAACATGGTTTCATGATAATTCATGACAACTTTTATATCTGTTGTTATGAAGCATAAAATGGTTTCATGATAATTCATGACAAATTTATATCTGTAGTTATGAAGCATAACATGGTTTCATGATAATTCATGACAACTTTTATATCTGTAGTTATGAAGCATGAAATGGTTTCATGATAATTCATGACAACTTTTATATCTGTAGTTATGAAGCATAACATGGTTTCATGATAATTCATGACAACGTTTATATCTGTAGTTATGAAGCATAAAATAGTTTTATGAAAATTCATGACAACTTTTATATCTGTAGTTATGAAGCATAAAATAGTTTTATGATAATTCATGACCACTTTTATATCTGTTGTTATGAAGCATAACATGGTTTCATGATAATTCATGACAACTTTTATATCTGTTGTTATGAAGCATAAAATGGTTTCATGATAATTCATGACAACTTTTATATCTGTAGTTATGAAGCATAACATGGTTTCATGATAATTCATGACAACTTTTATATCTGTTGTTATGAAGCATAAAATGGTTTCATGATCATTCATGACAACTTTTATATCTGTTGTTATGAAGCATAACATGGTTTCATGATAATTCATGACAACTTTTATATCTGTAGTTATGAAGCATAACATGGTTTCATGATAATTCATGACAACTTTTATATCTGTTGTTATGAAGCATAACATGGTTTCATGATAATTCATGACCACTTTTATGTCTGTTGTTATGAAGCATAACATGGTTTCATGATAATTTATGACAACTTTTATATCTGTTGTTATGAAGCATAAAATGGTTTCATGATAATTCATGACAACTTTTATATCTGTAGTTATGAAGCATAACATGGTTTCATGATAATTCATGACAACTTTTATATCTGTTGTTATAAAGCATAAAATGGTTACATGATAATTCATGACAACTTTTATATCTGTAGATATGAAGCATAAAATGGTTTCATGATAATTCATGACAACTTTTATATCTGTTGTTATGAAGCGTAAAATGGTTTCATGATAAGTCATGACAACTTTTATATCTGTAGTTATGAAGCATAACATGGTTTCATGATAATTCATGACAACTTTTATATCTGTTGTTATGAAGCATAAAATGGTTTCATGATAATTCATGACAACTTTTATATCTGTAGTTATGAAGCATAAAATGGTTTCATGATAATTCATGACAACTTTTATATCTGTTGTTATGAAGCATAAAATGGTTTCATGATAATTCATGACAACTTTTATATCTGTTGTTATGAAGCATAACATGGTTTCATGATAATTCATGACAACTTTTATATCTGTTGTTATGAAGCATAAAATGGTTTCATGATAATTCATGACAACTTTTATATCTGTTGTTATGAAGCATAAAATGGTTTCATGATAATTCATGACAACTTTTATATCTGTTGTTATGAAGCATAACATGGTTTCATGATAATTCATGACAACTTTTATATCTGTTGTTATGAAGCATAAAATGGTTTTATGATAATTCATGACAACTTTTATATCTGTTGTTATGAAGCATAAAATGGTTTCATGATAATTCATGACAACTTTTATATCTGTAGTTATGAAGCATAACATGGTTTCATGATAATTCATGACAACTTTTATATCTGTTGTTATGAAGCATAACATGGTTTCATGATAATTCATGACAACTTTTATATCTGTTGTTATGAAGCATAACATGGTTTCATGATAATTCATGACAACTTTTATATCTGTTGTTATGAAGCGTAAAATGGTTTCATGATAATTCATGACAACTTTTATATCTGTAGTTATGAAGCATAACATGGTTTCATGATAATTCATGACTACTTTTATATCTGTTGTTATGAAGCATAACATTGTTTCATGATAATTCATGACCACTTTTATATCTGTTGTTATGAAGCATAACATGGTTTCATGATAATTCATGACAACTTTTATATCTGTTGTTATGAAGCATAAAATGGTTTCATGATAATTCATGACAACTTTTATATCTGTAGTTATGAAGCATAACATGGTTTCATGATAATTCATGACAACTTTTATATCTGTTGTTATGAAGCATAAAATGGTTTCATGATAATTCATGACAACTTTTATATCTGTAGTTATGAAGCATAACATGGTTTCATGATAATTCATGACAACTTTTATATCTGTTGTTATGAAGCATAAAATGGTTTCATGATAATTCATGACAACTTTTATATCTGTAGTTATGAAGCATAACATGGTTTCATGATAATTCATGACAACTTTTATATCTGTTGTTATGAAGCGTAAAATGGTTTCATGATAATTCATGACAACTTTTATATCTGTTGTTATGAAGCATAACATGGTTTCATGATAATTCATGACAACTTATATATATGTAGTTATGAAGCATAACATGGTTTCATGATAATTCATGACAACTTTTATATCTGTTGTTATGAAGCGTAAAATGGTTTCATGATAATTCATGACAACTTTTATATCTGTTGTTATTAAGCATAAAATGGTTTCATGATAATTCATGACAACTTTTATATCTGTAGTTATGAAGCATAACATGGTTTCATGATAATTCATGACAACTTTTATATCTGTTGTTATGAAGCATAAAATGGTTTCATGATAATTCATGACAACTTTTATATCTGTAGTTATGAAGCATAACATGGTTTCATGATAATTCATGACAACTTTTATATCTGTTGTTATGAAGCATAAAATGGTTTCATGATAATTCATGACAACTTTTATATCTGTAGTTATGAAGCATAACATGGTTTCATGATAATTCATGACAACTTTTATATATGTTGTTATGAAGCATAAAATGGTTTCATGATAATTCATGGCAACTTTTATATCTGTTGTTATGAAGCATAACATGGTTTCATGATAATTCATGACAACTTTTATATCTGTAGTTATGAAGCATAAAATGGTTTCATGATAATTCATGACCACTTTTATATCTGTTGTTATGAAGCATAAAATGGTTTCATGATAATTCATGACAACTTTTATATCTGTTGTTATGAAGCATAACATGGTTTCATGATCATTCATGACAACTTTTATATCTGTAGTTATGAAGCATAACATGGTTTCATGATAATTCATGACAACTTTTATATCTGTTGTTATGAAGCATAACATGGTTTCATGATAATTCATGACAACTTTTATATCTGTTGTTATGAAGCATAACATGGTTTCATGATAATTCATGACAACTTTTATATCTGTAGTTATGAAGCATAACATGGTTTCATGATAATTCATGACAACTTTTATATCTGTTGTTATGAAGCATAACATGGTTTCATGATAATTCATGACCACTTTTATATCTGTTGTTATGAAGCATAACATGGTTTCATAATAATTCATGACAACTTTTATATCTGTTGTTATGAAGCATAAAATGGTTTCATGATAATTCATGACAACTTTTATATCTGTAGTTATGAAGCATAACATGGTTTCATGATAATTCATGACAACTTTTATATCTGTTGTTATGAAGCATAAAATGGTTTCATGATAATTCATGACAACTTTTATATCTGTAGTTATGAAGCATTACATTGTTTCATGATAATTCATGACAACTTTTATATCTGTTGTTATGAAGCGTAAAATGGTTTCATGATAATTCATGACAACTTTTATATCTGTTGTTATGAAGCATAACATGGTTTCATGATAATTCATGGCAACTTTTATATCTGTTGTTATGAAGCATAACATGGTTTCATGATAATTCATGACAACTTTTATATCTATTGTTATGAAGCATAAAATGGTTTCATGATAATTCATGACAACTTTTATATCTGTTGTTATGAAGCATAAAATGGTTTCATGATAATTCATGGCAACTTTTATATCTGTTGTTATGAAGCATAACATGGTTTCATGATAATTCATGACAACTTTTATATCTGTTGTTATGAAGCATAAAATGGTTTCATGATAATTCATGACAACTTTTATATCTGTAGTTATGAAGCATAACATGGTTTCATAATAATTCATGACAACTTTTATATCTGTTGTTATGAAGCATAAAATAGTTTCATGATAATTCATGACCACTTTTATATCTGTAGTTATGAAGCATAACATGGTTTCATGATAATTCATGACAACTTTTATATCTGTTGTTATGAAGCGTAAAATAGTTTCATGATAATTCATGACCACTTTTATATCTGTAGTTATGAAGCATAACATGGTTTCATGATAATTCATGACAACTTTTATATCTGTTGTTATGAAGCATAAAATGGTTTCATGATAATTCATGACAACTTTTATATCTGTAGTTATGAAGCATAACATGGTTTCATGATAATTCATGACAACTTTTATATCTGTTGTTATGAAGCATAAAATAGTTTCATGATAATTCATGACCACTTTTATATCTGTAGTTATGAAGCATAAAATAGTTTCATGATAATTCATGACAACTTTTATATCTGTAGTTATGAAGCATAAAATAGTTTCATGATAATTCATGACAACTTTTATATCTGTAGTTATGAAGCATAACATGGTTTCATGATAATTCATGACAACTTTTATATCTGTTGTTATGAAGCGTAAAATGGTTTCATGATAATTCATGACAACTGTTATATCTGTTGTTATGAAGCGTAAAATGGTTTCATGATAATTCATGACAACTTTTATATCTGTAGTTATAAAGCATAAAATGGTTTATAATCTATTACTCTTATCCGGGTTTTTTTTCTTTTAAATATGTATAAGGTTTTTACCGAGTGAAAAAGATCTCATTAAAATTACTTGTAAATCTCACAATAAAAACATGATAGACGGTTTTATGTTGAAGACTATGTTATGGCATAACGCTAGTGCCGTTTTGTGGGAGCTAGAGATACCAACATTTAAAATCCGTGCGCCAGACATCCTTTTTTTTCGGAGGGAGTTACGTATAATCGAAAAGGTGTTATTCTGGCATTAACATGGAAAATACATATCAAGATTATTATAACTTTGTGGGTCATCGGGTGTGAGTGTATTTGGATCTTGTCAACCTATCTAATGTCCAGTCATCCATAAAAGTGTTATATTCGTCCAAGTAAATACTTCAAGATGAGATCGAAACCAGACTATTTTAACAACAATCAGGCCTCTTTGCCTTTTGACTGAGATCAAAGTATAGTATCTCTACCGATACTACATTTCATCTGTTCTGTTATCGGTCGGAGAAGGAGAGATCCTTCTAGACTGAGGTAATTTATATTTTTGTTCCAATCCAGAGTCCCCCTTTTGGGTAGCTGGAGTTTCCCACACATTAAAAACCGACCATGTGTCTATCTCTGCCCTCGTGGGAAGGCAAGTAAATAGGAACAATCAGGCATCTTATCCATTATGCTATTAGAAGCAGCTTACTACAGTGCATGAAATCTAAATGATTATATTAAACATTTTCAGTAGCCTAGAGTTCCCTATACTTTTACGACGAGCTATACATTATCGTTAATGGTAACTGGCGATCTAATTTACCGGAGTGCTCAACTCACAGAGCTGGGAGCATATGTAATGTGTTTAATCTCAATATTAACCATTTTCAATTTATTTATAAGTAGTAAAAATATGTTCTTTCTAAACTTTGCAATTTTAACAGAATTTGTCATTCAAAGTATGGTTTATAAACTGGCTCGTTTCTGTATAAAATGTGTTTAATTAATTGTATGAATATTTTTTATTAATATCACCTTATCGGAAAATATTGTAAATACATATGTAAATTTGAGAATAGCAGTTAAAAGTGTATATTTGTAAATATGAATTATTAGAAGTTTAAAAGGAATTAATTATGTAAATTGCAAAACCCGACTGGTGTCTGAGCGAGTTTTGGTAACAGTATATAAAGAAGTTGAAAGAGTATTATATTAATATTCTCACCGGCGGACAGACAGACAGACAGACAGACAGAGAACCTGCTCGTTATATTATATTGTATATTTAAACAAATAGTCATTCTTTTTTATGTGTTATTTTTTTTTAATTTTAAAACACCTATCTAGTTAAGAAAATTCGTCAGACTTACATAAAAACTGAACTATTAATAATGTGTACTCTGCCTATTCTTTTTTGTCAACCAATCACAGGTTTCTATTTGCGTATGAACACACTCCAAAACAAATAGTAATAGGCGTCATCAGCATGGCTAACTTAGACAAGGATCGAAACTTCGATATTGATGTCTATAAACTGGCGTTTTACCTCTGGACCATGACACCTTGCCTGGAAATATGCATGGTTTTTATCACCTAAATATTTAATGTGTTTTATGCAATTGTTTCTTTTTGGTCCGGAGATAAAACGCTAGACTATAGACATCAATATCGAAGGTTCTATCCTTGTCTAAGTTAGCCATGATGATAACGGCTGTGAGTCAGAAACACGTATCCATGGATTACTTTTATGTACGTATAAAATTAATAAATATATATATATATTAACGAAAAATACGTCCTATAAAGTTAAGGGGAATAATAATGCAATCTTCTACATTAACCTGTATCACTAAAGATATAAACAATCGAAATAGTAGTAAGAAAAGTAAAACAAACGCTACCATCACCAATAAAAACAATTACATAAAATATATTAAATAACTGTTAATAGTATTTAGATAAATAGCAGTTTCACATATATAAGAAATTTCAAAAGATAAACAGATAAAAAAAAAGAAAGATATTGTAAATAAGTGTTTGCTTAATTTAAAGCTAATTTATAAGGGAGATAAATCCAAAAGATAAGCTTTCTTCTCACAGTAGCATGGCTAAACATCGCTCAATTTAGCTGTAGGGGAGGATGAATATGGGATAAGAAAGCTGATGTTTTAATCAGTCTGTCACGGGTATTATTTACCTCCTCTTCAGGAGGTTAGGCACAAGGCCATTTTTATCTTACTCCCACAAGGTAAGATGTGGCCCACGGTCGGGTCGGAAAATGGGGCTTGAAAAGCCAGCGCCCGAGTAGGTGATCACTCTGGCCATTAAAAATTGCCTGGGCAGTCCCGTCGGCATTCCCCGGTAGGGGCGCCTCAGGCAGTAAGCAATAAACTTACTCCTCCCCAAAGAGGGGAGGCAAAGCCTGGGAGGGTGGACCTTCTAGAACTGCACAGGACAGACCCATAGACCGGCGTTACTCAAGCCCCGAAGGCCAAGACAATACCAGTGTATGGAGTGCAGTATCCATCGGAACAGATACTATACTTTGATCCCGGTGTTGCCCCTCGGGATCTTTGCTAAGTACTTAGCAACCATATGGTATTGGTCAGTGAAACTGTGAGTGAAATTAGGTATGATGAAACTGTTAAGAATTTGTTTGATGTCATTGCTTGTGGATGAATGAACGCCGCCAGGCGTTACCAAGTTAAAACCTGAACCTGCTATGTACTGAGTTCTAACCAAGTTAAAACCTGAACCTGAGTTCCAACCATGCAGTGACCCTTCGACTCTAAAAGGGGGCTATGGTGTCGTTTAGGTTGTTCAAGACTCACAAAATGTGTTCGTTTCGATGGACGATCTGTGTGGTCTCGACGTATTTGCCTGACTGCCTTTAAAGTTTCTTTTTTTAAGGTGTATATTTGAAACATTTGTTAAATTTGGGGCTTACATTTAAGGAGACGACAACAATGAAATAGTTTTAAAAAGTTACAAAAATAGAAGAGGTTTTACAAAAAAGAAAACTCATAAACAAACAACGCGTAAGCAAATAGAAGAAAAAAAAATAATAGTCTAACGTAGAGAAGGCGCTCATGCGGGGAATATGTTACAGGCGTTTAAGTGTGTGTGAAAAAAAAGTGTGATTCTTAGTAAATTCCTAGCGACTGGGCTCTGATGTTTAGGCAAGGCGAATTAAACACACAAACAAAAGAAAAACTACACTCACAGATAACGGACACAATTCCTACTGATTTCAAAGCCGGTTGAGCGTACGACACGACAATAGGAGACAATTTGAATGAACGCTTCAGGTTGATGATTACAGCACAGGCGTGCAGACTACGAGGTCTTTCGAATAAACGGGTTTGTCCGTTTTACGGCATACCAACCTTTTTACGTTATTTATCCATTCAACTCTGTAACACAATAAGAACAGTGTTCGTCTAGTCTATTTTATTGTATATCGACCAGATTTGCTTAGTTGGTTCATTGATTGCTAGGTTTTACGGCATATCAACCATCGCTGAGTCACTTTATACCAAAACCGTAAAACATGTTTTACATATGATTGATTTGTGGATTAATTGGGAAAGCTTAGTTTTAAGAAATGAATAAGCTCAATGTTGTGTAATTTCAGTAATATTATTGGAACCCGTGTATGAGCGGACAATATGGACGTATCCAACCTAATTTCGGGTTATTCAATGGCGAAATATAATAAAATGCATGTCCCAGGTGTTTTACGGCATATCACCCCCTTTTTTGTTATTCGATCCCGAACACACAATTAAAAAATGATCCCGAATTTTTTTTACGGAATATCAGCCCTTTTTTGCATATTAAATTTCGTAACAATATACAACTGGTTTCGTCTGTTTTATGGTCTCCAATTGTTTGGAAGATTGTTGAGAAGCCACGCCTCGGTCATCTTTGCCTTGTGCGCAAGGGCGGAGTCCTGTGGGGAGACGAACGGGCGTCCGGCGGCGATTTCGTCGATCCAGGGCTTCACCATGATCGCCAGCACCTCTTGGCATTTCGTATTGTCAAGTGTCGGATTTTGCTGCTACACCCTGTAGATTTGTAAAAAGTAAAAACAGGGATATATGAAATAGAGAGGGAGGGGGAAGAAGAGAAAGAGGGTGAAGAAGAGATAGAGGGGAAGAAGAGAGAGAGGGGAAGAAGAGAGAGAGAGGGAAGAAGAGAGAGAGAAGGAACAAGAGAGAGAGGGGAGAAGAGAGAGATGGGAAGAAGAGAGAGATAGAGGTAAAGAAGACAGAGATAAAGGGGAAGAAGAGAGGGAAGAAGAGAGAGAGAAGGAACAAGAGAGAGAGAGGGGAGAAGAGAGAGATAGAGGTAAAGAAGGGAGAGATAAAAGGAAGAAGAGAGAGAGAGAGAGAGGGAAGAAGAGAGAGAGAAGGAATAAGATAGAGAGAGGGGAGAAGAGATAGAGAGGGAGAAGAAGAAAGTTAGAGGGAGGAAGAGATAGATAGATAGAGGGGAAGAAGAGAGATATAGAGGGGGAAGAAGAGAGAAGGAAGAAGAGAGAGAGGGAAGAAGAGAGAGGAGAGAAAAGATAGGGGAGAAGAGAGAGAGAGAAAAGAAGAAATAGAGAGGGAGAGGGAAGAAGAGAGTTATAGAGAAGGAAGAAGAGAGAGGGGAGAAGAGAGAGAGGGGAGAAGAGAGAGAGGGGGAAGAACAGAGAGAGATAGAGGTAAAGAAGAGAGAGATAGAGGGGAATAAGAGAGAGATAGAAAGGAAGAAGAGAGAGGGAGGGTGAAGAAGAAAGAGAGAGGGAGGAAGAGAGAGAAAGGGAAGAAGTGAGATAGGGAAGAAAGGAGAGAGAGGGTGAAGAAGAAAGAGAGAGGGAGGAAGAGAGAGAGGGAAGAAGAGAGAGAGAAGAAGAGAGAGAGGGAAGAAGAGAGAGAGGGTGAAGAAGAAAGAAAGAGGGAGGAAGAGAGAGACTGGGAAGAAGAGAGAGAGAGGGGAAAAAGAGGGATAGAGAGAGAGAGAGGGGAGGACGAGAGATAGAGAGAGAGAGAGAGAGAGGGGGGAGGAGAGAGAAAGAGTAGTTATGAAGATGTACTTTTGAGCACGTCTTGTGAAAAATAAAAGGTTTTGATAATTTATCATTTCTGTGATTCATTATTGTCAATATTGCAAAACTATTCCGTATATATAGATAAATAAGACAATTAAATTGTAACCGACTAACCACCAACATTAATTTATCATACACTGTTTAAACAATAATTATGTAAATTAGATATACAAAGGACTTTGTGGCCATGCCTTAAAGTATATATAGAGCATGTCAAAAGACTATAGTGCATTATTGATTGAAATAACAATAGACCGTTTTGATGCTAATATAAGTGGGATGAATCTACAAATATTTCGCATTTATCTATATATCAGCCCGTCTATATATCTATCGGTATATCTATCAATTTATCTTTATTTATATAAAGTTAGGGCACTTCTGCTGTATATGTTTAGCAGCTGCCGATTTAGAAATCGAAATTGAAGAGTTCCATTTTTTTCCTCCAAGTACCATTCACTCAGAATTCACAAAACTCCCACCAATCAAAACTTTTCAATTATAATTTTAAAAATCATTGTTGTTTATCAGAAATTTTTAATTCATATGATAATCAAAAAAAAGTTGTTAACTGTTATATTCTACCCAAAAAGAAATCAGCGTTGCCTTTTTTTATGTTTTAATTTATACAATAAAAAAATAAAAAATGACTTCCGGTTGAATTATCTCCCCTAATTTTCAGGAAAAGGAAAGAAAATGTACCGCTAAACATATACAGCAGAAGTGCCAAAGTTAGATATGTTTATATATTTGTATGCATAGGATTCACTCCTAAACTAATTACCTAATTATTATCATTTTTGAACCCAACTACAAAGCGTAAGGGATCGTAATGTAAGCTATACTTAGTTTAATTTAGTTTCATACAAAGGAGATAAAAAGGGGTTGGAAGAGCTTCGTGAATATTAAAATATCGATTTTTGTGATTTTTTAACAATAGGTACTGGACATCAATAAATAAATATTCCCCAACTCTTAATTTCCTTTAATTTAAAAGAGTTAAAAGCGTGTATAATATAATGACAACCTCTCATTTTGAGAATCAAAATTGTGTAATAAATTTTGCTCAAAATTTGAATAAGTATACTAGATATAAAGTTTAGTATTATTATCTCTTGATTTTAATCTCTGTAAATCAAATTGGTGCAACACTCTTCTGTTCGGGGAATTCATTTTTTCTCACATATATATATATATATATATATATATATATATATATATATATATATATATGTGTGTGTGTGTGTGTCTGTGGATGTGTTTGTGCGTATATTCATATATGTAATACACAAGATCAGAACAACATCAGTACCGTCGGTTTCAAATCAAAACAAAGGTAACCTATAATTGGTCCCCTCATCCGACTTTCTTCAGCCTCTGTTCATGTCTGCCCAGACATAACCGTTTTATTGCTTGTTGATTTCTTAGAACACAAATTAATCCAGTACAAGTGTTTACATATATATATATATATATATATATATATATATATATATATATATATAATTGTAAAACATCTATTTTATTTAGGTCAGATCGATATTCATGGGAATCAAAATTCCAAAACAAATTAAAGTATTTTGTTTACTTAATGAATTGATTTTAATTCTTGAAGAAATACGTGTTAGCTTTTCTTTGCTCATATATATATATATATATATATATATATATATATATATATATATATATATATATATATATATATATATATATAGTGTGTGTCAGGTTGTATATGAAAAGAAATCAAATAAAGTGCTCGATCATATAAGAGAGCTAATATAATTTATTTAGATACTGTATATTACATATTTCAGCAATGTCCCGCGGTTTCATCTAAAAGATGTCTAAATCTGCCCTTTTGGATGAAACCGCGGTACATTGCTGAAATATGTAATATACAGTATCTAAATAAATTATATATATATATATATATATATATATATATATATATATATATATATATATATATATATATATATGATAATAATGGTAATAATCCAGGTGAAAAATATCCACATATATATATATATGTATATATATGGCCATCTCTCTCTCTCTCTCTCTCTCTATATATATATATATATATATATATATATATATATATATAGATATATATATATATATATATATATATATATATATATATATATATATATGCCCATCTATTAATCAAGCGATGAACCACCCACTCGATAATATATATATATATATATATATATATATATATATATATATATATATATATATATATATATATATATATATATATATATATATCTACTATATCGAAAGTAAATGAACTTCCAGCCTGGATAACTTTTTTTCGCTTTTTTCGCTCTTGGACTACCATTCACCGTTTGGATTATTCTTTAATCAACACTTTGGATGTCTTGCCTGGAGCTATTTTAGACTTGTTTACTTGGATGAATTGTATAGTTTCGCTAAATAGTATGTTTTGGGTGATATATTTGATGTTGTATATACATTTATGTATTTTTCTATAGATATTTTTTTATATATTTTTCAAAGTTGAAGTTTTATTACCTGAAGTAATATCATTGCGGTAATGGTCCTCTGAGGAAAAGATTTTCTTTGAAAACTCATGAGTTAAGGACTTTAAAGAACTTTTCCTGAACTTTGAATTGTAATAAAATTTGATTCGTACCTAATGTTATTCTTTCACTTGATCTATTGCTATATATATATATATATATATATATATATATATATATATATATATATATATATGGAAAATGAAAAAGGAACACTAAAATATTATTTATGTATTCATCAACGTTACTTCTTTATTTTACGATTTTCTCAGGATGATTGGTCTAAAGAAATAACACACACTTACGTTTGAATATTATTTCCATTTTTTATCATATAATATATATATATATATTTATATATATATATATATATATATATATATATATATATATATATATATATATATATATGAATCAATGAATCTATAAAGCAATCAATATATATATATATATATATATATATATATATATATATATATATATATATATATATATATATATATATATATAGGTATTTACAGCCAAACTAAAGAAAGGTATTAAACTAGCTGTATATACGGAACTTTCGTTGAATTTTGGGAAAAATGATTTTACTCGGGACTTTTTAAGGACCATTTTTTTTTCATGAAATAAGGGATGATAATACATCACATAACGTATTCCCGCCACGGATCTGGGTGTTACCCTTGAAAGGACAAGTAGTTGATGTCACGCAGGATAAACAATAACAGATATAGATTACACAAATGACGTTGCCTTGCGCGAAACACGATTGCTGAGACAAGCAAACTTCTCAAGCTTATCAAAAATTCCTTGTCGGCGTCGACAGGTTTCAGGTTGGGTAGGCATCCTCATGATATATTTGGGGTCTTATTTCGGGAGTTTTCAACCCCACAGCGCAAAGGCATATCTACTAAATAAATCACGACGAAGATGTGTAACATCTAAGTGTTTATTATCCATGTAACTCGGTAAAACAATGTTGACCTTTTGTCCAGAATACATCCTGTTTTCGCATAAGGCTAAATCCACCCAGACAAATATATTTTAACTAATATCTTAACTAATATTTAAACTATCTAAAGTACAAACTAATATATAACACACCACGACGTTATTATAGGTCAAAGAGACAAATTCCGATAAATGTAACACTTTTAAGACTAGTCAACCCTATTATTCATCTATTTCATAGCAGTTTAAGGGGGTTAGAGATGTATTCATACCTTTTCCCATGGGATAATTCGTAACTATCAGGCATGTACATCTTGAAGATCTTCTTATAACCTTACGCCATGTTATACTTCAACGTCATTTGAATCTTGCTTTGTTAATATACACGATTGTAAATTCTATCTCATCAGGGAAGCGGCAAATGAGATTGGCCGCTGGCAAAACGGAATTTACCAGAAGAAGAAATTAAGCTGAAAAGAAAAACAGTAACAGTATCTAGTCCTCTCAGAAAGTTGTTTAGCTCGGCAGCAACATCTGTCCAATAAAAAAAGAGACATCACAATCCGTAAAGGCAAGACGTGCAGTGTTTTTCATGAACTGGGCCCTCCCTAAATATTCTTCCCTTTCTGACAGTCCTAGGAGGTAGTTTTTAAGGTCACGGTAGAATCTGTCTTGCTCTACGGGTCAACAGTCCCCAATATGTTACAAAGTTTATCTTTACTGAAAATATTGAACCGATTCTTATCGAATTAGAAACAGATGTACCAAATATTCCTCAGTCTGGGAATCGAGTTATGTGTGAAAAAATTTCAATTTTTATTGTTTTAATTAGTCGTAATTTTCTATTAACTCATATTTCTTACGAACTTTCTATCACTTTTACCCTCTCTCAGTGTCTGTTGTTCGACCCTCTTTCTTAATCCATACGTCATCGTCTCTCTCTATCTCTCCATATATATATATATATATATATATATATATATATATATATATATATATATATATATATATATATATATTAACAGTTGAAGTTAATAAAGAAAGAAAAGATAATAAGTATTGAAAACGTCCATTATAAATAAAAGGATAATCATAACAAGCAATAATAATATTTAACCCGGAGTTAAGGATGAAATGTATATATATATATATATATATATATATATATATATATATATATATATTTTTCCAAATATGGCATGAGGTTAAGATCGGATTTTAATTCTGCCTGATGAGATCTCAGTTTATAATAGCTGTTGATCGATAACACCGACATGCCAGTGTGGCAAATAATCATATATAAAAGCTCTATTTGATATTGAGCACTTTTTATAAACCCGGTTGAAATTAGTTGGATAACTATCCTGTGGATGTTTTACCTGGATTATATATATATATATATATATATATATATATATATATATATATATATATATATATATATTAAATGATATAATAAAATGAGGAATTAATCAGATTTTATTACAGTTCAAAAACTAAGAGTGATACTGCGTCCTTAACTCATGAGTTTTCAAAGAAAATCTTCTCCTCAGAGGACCATTACCGCAATCGCATTACTGCAGGTAATAAAAATTAAGCTTTGAAAATATATAAAAATATATTTAAAATATACATAAATGTACATATAAAACATCAAATGTATCGACCAAAAGCGTACTTTTTTGTTAAAGTTAGGTTCATATTATATTCCGATAACCATGTTTTTTACTTTTTTTTTTCACATTTCAAAAAAACATACAATTTCTTAGAGATATATTTTTACGATCCGTTTCATTTGTCTTGTGCCAAACAACATTTTTATGTCAATATCGTCTCTGCCACATTACAAAATCATCAGAAAAATTCACAAAGAGTAAAAAGTTCTCGGGTTAAAGTGTTTTGAAAAACCTACAATATATATATATATATATATATATATATATATAAATATATATATATATATTATATATATATATATATATAAGAGGATTTAATGAATTAGAACATTACAATCGTTCCAAGAAGTAGAACATCAAGTCTAGTGTGGCGTACGTATATATATATATATATATATATATATATATATATATATATAGAGAGAGAGAGAGAGAGAGAGAGAGAGGGGGAGAAGGAAAGAGAGAGATGTAGGGAGCCGATAAAGACAAATTTTGGATGTTGTCTTTTTATTTTTTATGCTTAACTGTGAGATATGATAGCGAAACACGGGCACTTAATAATTTAACGATAGAAAAGCTAAGAGTGGTGCAATGCAAAATATAACGCATTGTACCCGACATCGGTTTACGTGAAAGATAAAGAAACACCTGGATTAGACAGCAAACTTGAGTAAACGACATCATCACCAACATACGAACAGCAAAACATAGATGGGCCGGTTACGTTTCGACTTTTACAGACATCAGGTGGACATATAGACCCACAGAATAGATCCCGACG
Source organism: Sepiola atlantica (assembly GCA_963556195.1). Lineage (NCBI taxonomy): Eukaryota > Metazoa > Mollusca > Cephalopoda > Sepiida > Sepiolidae > Sepiola > Sepiola atlantica. Next base: position 128,393,604 of record OY744518.1, read on the forward strand.
CAATGGAAAAGACCTAGAGCAGGTGCGGGAAACCTCCGGCCCGTGGGCCACATCCGGCCCGCGAAGGCTTAGCGTCCGGCCCGCCACCCTGTTATACTTTATTATTGCAATCCGACCCGTGGATGTCCCAGTAAAACTCATATCATTTTGTGACATAGACGTAAAATTAGGTTTCAATTAAGATTTACAGTGGGTTAAAAATGTATAAATTTCAGCGAGCGATGATGCATGTATATTTCATTTTTCTTTAACTATTAATTTCAAATCCTTTGCCTAAGGTAAAAATAGAAAAAAGAGAAAGAGAAAGGCAAAGAGGAAACGAGAGACGAGGAAAGAGCATAAAACAGAACTTATGTGAGGTGTGTCAAAACGAATGCTGGATCAACTTGTTACTTCCCCCGTCATTATTTTTTATGATTCCAAAATGGCTCTTCGTCGGCGCCTTTTATAACATCACATACAGAATTCTCTTGAGAAAAAATATCAGATTCGTAGAGTGTTCAATGCAATTTTTGTACAATTCATGTAAACAAAATATAGTAATTCTGAGATTTCGTTTTTCACTCCGGCCCGCGATCTCCTTCCAAAAATCTCACTTGGCCCTCACTCTGAAAAGGTTGCCCGCCCCTGACCAAGAGGAAAGCCAAAAATACGACAGCCAACTGGGTCCTACTTAGACCCTCTATTTAGGGACAAAACAAGGTGGAAAGAAACCAGGGAGGGTTTCCTCTTCCAGGAATCACCAAAAACCCTAATGATGATGATGATGATGATTTAACTAGCGTTACAGATTCACTTTTTCCTGATTCAAGCAATCTATCCCGAGATAATGGATGACACAACGGGTCACATTTTTTTCACTTAAGCGTGACTGACAAACCGACATTATAGAGATACTTGTGCGTTTCTAAAATAAGATGTCTACATCCAATCTGCGATTTTATTAATGAAAATGTTATTTTAAATAGCCAAAGGACGGGTGGACTGACGAAGCCTTTCATATAAATGCAATGACGCAACTAAAAAATTGAAAGAGATGGCACCCGTTGTTTACACCGAGGCTGCAGAAAGCCACTAAAGTATACTTCTTTCAAATTTAAAAAAAAAACTAAAAAAATATTATCAGAATCAACGCGTACTTCCGGTTTGCGGAAACGGAAGTTCAAGTTACTTCATTTTCTTTTTTATAAAAATTGATTGTGTTATTTCGCAGACAAGACACAAACAAGGCGATAGCAACTTCTTTCAGAGTTCGTATAGAAACTCATTTTCCCACTTTTTTCCGCCTGGCTATTCTTTCTTCATAGATATTTCTTTATTTCTTTTCGTCAAAAGAAAATACCGGCCCTTTTGAAAGATCTGCTTTTTTTTTCGGATTTATTTGAATTCATTGCCCTGTCGATAAAAAAATGACTTTTCTCATTAAATGAAAAGGCTCTTTGTGAGTTTACTTGTGACCAAACAAATGCAGGAGTTCATGCACTTTAGTGTTACCTTAATCGTCTGGAGAAATAAGTATGTGTTGGGTCACAACAAACGCTGGGGTAACCGATGCGGATGATGGAAATCTGTAAGTCGAGTTCAAATCCTGTCAAAATATTTGATGTTCACTTAAACACAAACGCATTTAGAAAAAAAGTGTAAAGCCTAACCCAACTTTTCGCGGTTAGGGTTAGGGTTAGGGTCATATTTTGCTTATAATTCTATGTAATAACGAAAACGCTAATATTCCTTGGCCTTTTAAGTGTCTAAGTCCTTTTGACGTGGCCTTTTCTTTGTCGGGCTGATGTATGGTCCTGTGCAGTTCAAGGATGTCCACCCAACCAGGCGTTACTTCTCGCCCTTTCAGAAGGGGTTAGTTTATTGCTAATCGCCTAAGGCTCCTCTACCGTGGAATGCCGACGGTGTTGCCCGGGCAATTTTTGTTCGGCTAGAGTGCTCTTCCTCTTGGGCGCTGGCGTTTTCAAATCCCACTTTCCCGACTTTGTGTCAGATCTTCCCACCGTGGGAGGGAGATAAATAACTTCGTTTGCCTTTTGACTAGGAACAAAGTGTAGTATCTGTTTTGGAGGCAATTTTTATTTCGTTCCACTCCAGAGTGCCACAACCCTGTGTCTAACTTTGCTCTCGTGGGAAGGCAAGTTAATAGGAACGTTAACGTTAATGTGTCGCCTTTTCAGTATAAGTCGTTCAATACCTTCAACCAGGAATATTTATAATGGGTTTGTGAGCATCTGTTCCCGTTTTGATGATCTCGGTGCGCGAAAAAGCCCATTCCCTCAAAGAATAACACTTAAGTGTAATTCCTCCAAAACGGAAAGAAAAATGAAATTCAGCTTTTCATACATTTTTTTGTGTCTAGAAATTGTCATAGTAGCCCCTCCATAGGGGCTAAAATGATACTAATTTTTATAATGCATTATCATAGTACAGTAAAAACCCTACGCTATGAACTTCCTGATAAATAAAGACCTCATCAAAAACAGGTTAGTATGGAAGTAAACTTTTAAAAGTTGTCCCATGATGTATTATTACACCTATCACCGCAAGTAAACCCTGAAGGGTTCTCTTCCCCGTCCTCAGATGCTTCATCACTCAGTATCGATCGACATATTCTCTCTTTCTACAGACCCCTTGTTCAATCAATATTATAGTATATAAACCTATACTGGAATAAGCAGTTCCGGCTTGCAGCAAAAAAAAAGACATTCTGCTTCATGTTTAACATATACAACACCTGAAGAGGCTTTCCATGCTAACTTACATCAAGTCAATGCTATAATTGTTTTGTTAGGGTAATGTTTTAAGGTCTATTGTAGAACCTTAGATTGAAGATCTCAAAGTTTCGGTTTCGATTTCCGGTCATGGCATCCGTTTTATTTGTTGGGAATTTATTATTTACTAATTATGTCAATATTTGCCATTTCTCGCAGAAGTTAAGATATTTATTTAAAAATTGTGACTGACAGACACACAGACAGATACACACTCGCACACAGAAAATGCCTCTTATATTATGGGTGGACAAACAAATATATGTTCCCTCCGGTCGCATATTTTTGCTAGACTTACCGCGTAACGCCCTTCACTCTTGCTGTCCGCGAGAAGGTTTTCTTATTTACTTGTCTAGAATTATATAATTGTGTAAAAAAAACTACGTACAGTACCCAGTTGTTATGGTGCCGTACCTATATGACGAATAGTTGGACTCGTCCATTCCTAATAAAAGACTGGAAGCATTTAGGCCTCTCGTATTTGGAATCAACTCCAGTCAACCCTGGCAATCAGAACTGATATACCATTTCTCTTGTTCTCTGTAAATATACATTCTTCAATATATATTGTACACCTAACGCCGTGTTCCGTGTCTTCATTTCGGCCCCTAAACAGGGTCACAACAATAGTTAAAGCTAAATAAATTATTTTGGACTATTAAAATAATTTCTAACGTTATTGATGATGTTTATTTATTTATTTTTTATTATCGCTTATGTTTGAATTTATGTTTTGAAACATGACATAAATCATAAATCTATGACGTCACGCCAAAGTTATAATTATTTTGTGAATGTTTTAAGATATATTTACAATAAAGTGTCAAGTTGGTTAAATGTCAGACTGAAAATCTCACTGTTCCGGTTTCGATTTCTGGTCATGGTGTCCGATTTATTTGTTGGGGATTTATTATTTAGTATCAATGCAATATTTTCAACTAAATGAAGTTAAGATATTCGTTTAAAAAATTCTGACTGACAGACACATCCACAGAGAAAGTGCTCATTATATATTCAGTGAATATGAATCGATCTGACTACCGTTTATTCTGATCAAAGCAACTTCGGAATTTTTGCACAAGCATTAGTTTATAATGAACCATATTAAATAAAACAGTCTATATTTCATTGCGGAATAAACGTGACAATTGTCTCATTATTTATTTATTTCTATCATCGATTATGTTTGGATTCATGTTTTGAAACATGACGTAAATCATAAATATATGACGTCGTCACGACAAAGTTATAATTATTTCATTAAGAGAATGTTTTAAGATCTATTTATAAGAGAGTGGAAATAGCTCAGTTCGTAAAACGTCAAACAGACGATCTCAAGGTTTCGATTTCGATTTCCGGGCATGATGTCCGATTTCTTTGTTGGGGATTTATTATTTAGTATTAACGCAATATTTTCAACTAAATGAAATTGATATATTCGTTTAAAAAAATCTCACTGACAGATAGACAGACACACACAATCACACAGAAAATGGCCCTCATATTATTAGTGGATAGTACATGAGAATATGTCGATTTTTTTCACTTTTAAAGATGTTAAATTACTTTTAGCAAAGCAAGTTGTTAATTGCTATAAGCAATACTTATACAAAAGCATAGGTCTTGTACTTGCACCTACTTTATAAATCTAATTCGTTTGTATTGTCCGTTTACATGGCTTGTTGCACTTTACTATTTTGTTGGTTAATAAAATTAATTGATTCATTGATTTATATTATACGTTTGTAAGTAACAAAATATTGTGTAATAATTTTATGAAACGACTTCAATTAGTTGCGTGCAGCAATTACAACACAAACTGACACACACGTCTGTCGCTATGATGTTTTCTTAGACTGCCTTTCTTTGTAAATAAATCTTTTATATAAACATCGGCGTCCGAGTGGGTTTATTAGTAGACGTAAAGGACATAGGTTCACAGACACGACATCGGCGTCCGAGTGGGTTTATTAGTAGACGTAAAAGATCTAGGTTCACGAACACGACATCGGCGTCCGAGTGGGTTTATTAGAAGACGTAAAGGATCAAGGTTAACGAACACGACATCGGCGTCCGAGTGAGTTTATTAGCAGACGTAAAGGACCTAGGTTAACGAACACAACATCGGCGTCCGAGTGGGTTTATTAGCAGACGTAAAGGACCTAGGTTAACGAACACGACATCGGCGTCCGAGTGGGTTTATTAGAAGACGTAAAGGATCAAGGTTAACGAACACGACATCGGCGTCCGAGTGGGTTTATTAGCAGACGTAAAGGACCTAGGTTAACGAACACAACATCGGCGTCCGAGTGGGTTTATTAGCAGACGTAAAGGACCTAGGTTAACGAACACGACATCGGCGTCCGAGTGGGTTTATTAGCAGACGTAAAGAACCGAGGTTAAACGAGCACGGCATCGGCGTCCGAGTGGGTTTATTAGCAGACGTAAAGGACCTAGGTTAACGAACACAACATCGGCGTCCGAGTGGGTTTATTAGCAGACGTAAAGGATCAAGGTTAACAAACACGACATCGGCGTCCGAGTGGGTTTATTAGCAGACGTAAATGACCGAGGTTAAACGACATGGCATCGGCGTCCGAGTGGGTTTATTAGGAGACGTAAAGGATAAAGGTTAACAAACACGACATCGGCGTTCGAGTTGGTTTATTAGCAGACGTAAATGACCTAGGTTCACGAACACGACATCGGCGTCCGAGTGGGTTTATTAGCAGACGTAAAAGACCTAGGTTAACGAACACGACATCGGCGTCCGAGTGGGTTTATTAGCAGACGTAAAGGACCTAGGTTAAACGAGCACGCCATCGGCGTCCGAGTGGGTTTATTAGCAGACGTAAAAGACCTAGGTTAAACGAGCACGCCATCGGCGTCCGAGTGGGTTTATTAGCAGACGTAAAGGATCATTGTTCACGAACACGACACTGGCGTCCGAGTGGGTTTATTAGTAGACGTAAAGGACCTAGCTTAACGAACACGACATCGGCGTCCGAGTGGGTTTACTAGCAGACGTAAAGAACCTAGGTTAAACGAGCACGGCATCGGCGTCCGAGTGGGTTTATTAGCAGACGTAAAGGACCTAGGTTAACGAACACAACATCGGCGTCCGAGTGGGTTTATTAGCAGACGTAAAGGATCAAGGTTAACAAACACGACATCGGCGTCCGAGTGGGTTTATTAGCAGACGTAAATGACCGAGGTTAAACGACATGGCATCGGCATCCGAGTGGGTTTATTAGGAGACGTAAAAGATAAAGGTTAACAAACACGACATCGGCGTTCGAGTTGGTTTATTAGCAGACGTAAATGACCTAGGTTCACGAACACGACATCGGCGTCCGAGTGGGTTTATTAGCAGACGTAAAAGACCTAGGTTAACGAACACGACATCGGCGTCCGAGTGGGTTTATTAGCAGACGTAAAGGACCTAGGTTAAACGAGCACGCCATCGGCGTCCGAGTGGGTTTATTAGCAGACGTAAAAGACCTAGGTTAAACGAGCACGCCATCGGCGTCCGAGTGGGTTTATTAGCAGACGTAAAGGATCATTGTTCACGAACACGACACTGGCGTCCGAGTGGGTTTATTAGTAGACGTAAAGGACCTAGCTTAACGAACACGACATCGGCGTCCGAGTGGGTTTACTAGCAGACGTAAAGGACCTAGGTTAAACGAGCACGACATCGGCGTCAGAGTGGGTTTACTAGCAGACGGAAAGTATCAAGGTTAACGAACACGACATCGGCGTCCGAGTGGGTTTATTAGCAGACGTAAAGGACCTAGGTTTACGAACACGAGTGTGTTTATTAGCAGACGTAAGGGACCTAGGTTCACGAACACGACACTAGTGTATAATAGTTCAAATGTATCATTTATGGCTGTCGCTAACCTTTTTGTTAATTCCCCATTTTTTATAGAAGTTGCTCTAGACAAGGCATGAAGCCATATGATGTAAGAAGCTAAAGATAACAAAAGATGATTAAGTTGTATGATAAAAAAACGTAGGGGAAGGTAGACCCACTTCAAAACAAGGTAGTCAGTTTACTGACGTTTATAAAGTCAGAAGCAAAACAATCGGACGTAAAGCTGAAACATTAGCATTACAGTGACTTCTTGGCTCTTTAGCCAGGATCAAAGTGTAGTATCTGTTCCGATGGATACTACATCCCATAGACCGGTGTCGTCTTGGCCTTCGGGTTTTGATTTCGTCGGTTTGTGGGTTTGTCCTGTGCAGTTCTAGGAGGTCCACGCTCCCAGGCTTTGCCTTTCCTCTTTGGGGAGGAGTAAGTTTATTGCTTACTGCCTGAGGCGCCCCTACCGGGGAATGCCAACGGGGCTGCCCAGGCAATTTTTTTTGTAGGCCAGAGTGCTCACCTTCTCGGGCGCTGGCTTTTCAAATCCCACTTTCCCGACCTTGTGTCAGATCTTACCTTGTGGGAGGAAGATAAATAAAATTAGCATTACAGTGACGGACGCAGTCATCCACAGCGGAAATATCTCAAGGGACACACATCTACGCAGAAGGTGACACTTGAGAATACACCAACATTTAGCGAGTGCTGATGGTGAAGCCTCTCAAAGAACTGCCCTTGAGTTTGTCTTCCTGTACTACTACCCGGGAAAGTGCCGACTACAAAAGAACTATGACCTAACCGTCTACAAAATATACTTGAGTACATGTCTTCTGGGTGTCTTCCCGCTGAGAGAAGAGACCATGCCCGACTAGATTGCGAAGTCGATTCTATACTTTTCCAAGACAAGAAAAGAGTTCTCTGAAAGGCACCTCTGCAACTTAGAACGTATCTGAGTCTTATAGGGGTACAATATTCCACCCTGAGTCTGGAGCGGTAAAATGATCCAACTCGCTTTTCTCCAATGCAGTTAATGCAAGAGAAACGGTTTTCCGATACCACTAATTATCATTTACATCTTCTTACAAAAGGGACGTTGCTAGTCTTTCTCTACTTATTTTTCCATGGAAGTTGCTCGACTGAGCTCCTGTTTCTGGTCCCTCCCTATAAAACATTCACATCAAGAACTCGTCTGACTACCACTACTACAAAGAAATTTCCTTTCTTCCTCGATTTACCTAAAACCAAAACGGAGTTTCCATGAACAGAGTTTCTTTCCAATAACTTCCCATCCTTGAAACACATTGCCACGGGATTGCCTCCCTGCAGACATTAACATGGTCGTCTCCAAGTTCAATGTCAGCAAATACTTGTCGAGACGTCCGCTTATATAATTAAATTTTGTCAATTTTTGTTCATTGTTTTCAATCCTCTTAGAGTATTGTTTATTATTCCGCTGACAATCTACTTTACCCTTATCCTCGAGTGGATTTTGGCCTTGGTAAGTGGTGCCTTAATAGTACAAAAGAAAAGTAGGTTTTGGTTTATGAATTATTCTTTAGGGGTACACATAGTGGAGGTATTGTTTAATAGATAAACATTCCCTCCCCCACTCCCGGAGCCGGGAGGTTTAATTTTAATGATTTTTTTTTATTATTTGCAGCTTTCTCTGCGATGTGAACCGGCGGGAAGTGGGAGAGAGGAAGGAGGGGGGGGGGCATCTGATTATTACTTGTCACAAGAGACGAAACGAGACGCCACATACTTTTCGTTAATTGAAATTTCTTGTATGGTTTCTTATCAATTCCTGTCACTGTCAAGCAAAAGAGGTTATGCCGTAAAGAGGGGGGAGGGGGCATTTTATCACCCAAGTGGGACTACAAAGGCGCGAAACTGACATTTCCCTGAAAAGGAACGCAAGTTTATTACGTGGGAGGAGAAAGGCAGCCATTTAATTTGGTAGGGCTTTCGACGACGACGACGACGACGACGACGACGACGACGATGACGATGATGATGATGATGATGATGATGATGGCGGTGGCGGTGGCGGTGGTGATGATGATGATGATGATGATGATGATGATGATGATGATGATTACGCTGATGAGTACGCTGATGATGATGATGATGATGATGATGATGATGATGATGATGATGATGATGATTACGCTGATGATGATTACGCTGATGATGATTACGCTGATGACAATGATTGTGGTGATTATTATTATTATTATTATTATGATTATTATTATTATTATTATTATTATTATTATTATTATTATTATTATTATCATCACCAATAGTCTCGAAATGATTAGGAACAGTCCCAAAAAACCTGGAAAAAATGATTAGGAGAAATTTGGATAAACATACAACGAATGGCAATGATGAAAACAGCTGAAATATTAAGTAAAATCCTTGACTGCGGAAACCAACACACATAGCTAGCCACAGATTAATTGAAAGAGGGAGGAGGTAATAGAAAAACAAACAAAAAAAACACAATTCCGTTTTTTTCTAGTGACAAGGTAGGGATAGTATAGTATATATTCGTTCATCATTATACCATCCTGTCAGCTATTGCATACTCCTGTTGGAGTGGGGCAGTGTAGTATATGTTTGTTCATCATATATACTAGTAAAAATATGCGACCGGAGTTTTTGTTAAAGGAACTAGCTATACCAACTCAGCATTGCCCAGAATACAGTCAAGTATTTTTATTTTTTATTTGTTAAACTTATACAGAAAATGAAATAAAATGTTAGTTTAAAGGGGAACAACTCCTTTTATATTCTTTCATAGTTGAAAATAAAAACAAAACTGGTTAACTGTGCTCATAGTAAATACACATACAGTTTCGATCACTGTGAACGCTACAAGTCTCTACATAAAAAATAAATACTTAGTTTTTATTTATATGTGTTTTGAATAAACTAGAATTATCGACCCTACGGACCTTAATTTTAGCATATATTAAATATTAAAGTAGTTTTAAGCCAATGCGTAGTTAAAACAAAATAAATTGTTTTGGACTATTAAAATAATTCACAACGTTATTAAAAAACATAAATGTAAAATAAAATTAATAAAGAAACATAAAAAACATAAATGTAAAATAAAATAAATAAAAAAACTTAAAAACATAAATGTAAAATAAAATATATAAAAAACATAAAAAACATAAATGTAAAATAAAATAAATAAAAAAACATAAAAAACATAAATGTAAAATAAAATATATAAAGAAACATAAAAAACATAAATGTAAAATAAAATATATAAAAAACATAAAAAACATAAATGTAAAATAAAATATATAAAAAAACATAAAAAACATAAATGTAAAATAAAATAAATAAAAAAACATAAAAAACATAAATGTAAAATAAAATATATAAAGAAACATAAAAAACATAAATGTAAAATAAAATAAATAAAGAAACATAAAAAACATAAATGTAAAATAAAATATTCTTATTAAACTAAAAAAAATCAATTAGCAAACATTTATCAAATATAGTTAATCCATTTTTAATTAGCGAACAGGATAAAGACGTAAAGTAGTAGTAGGAGCAATTAAGCCTAAAGGCCGCTTATGAAAAAATATTTTTTGGAATAATATCATTTATTTATGCAATAAAAATAAATTAATAGTATGTCCCGTTTCTAAACGAAGCAGGATAATTTTTTTCCTTTCAAAGTAAACAATACGTAGGATGATTTTACATGAAAGGTATACACGATTAATCAAGTATGTTGTTAAGTCGACTAAAAAAGACACGCTAAAAATGTCGGAATATTTGTTTCTAGTGTTATTTTTGCGTTCTTTTAATTTTGAATAATGAGTTCATAAAAGGTCCAAGAACTTCTGACATCGATAAAGATACTGATCGAAAATGCTGATTCCAAATCTGCGGTTAGTTTGGCTCTTACATCGACTGTTTAACTGTGATGCAACGACACACATTTACTTCATATGCACGCTTGAACTTGAGTTGAGCACGGTTCTGAAGAAGAAAAGAGTTCCCGAAATATTATATCATGCGGAGTTTCCACCAGACCATCTTGATACAGGTATTACATAACATTGTAACATTGTGTAGATAAACAGATATATGTGTGTTTGTGCTCCTCGAAAAAGTAGAGCACTGTAAGTGTAGTATTAACACAGCATGACGTCACTAGCTTTAAAGGCATCGTTCCTTCCTTTAAAAAATTAGAACGCTCTGAAGTTAAGCAGCCGATAAAGTGTTAAAATTATTACAGTTTATTCGCTATTTAAAATTGGCTGAGTGGTTAAGGCGTCGTATTTGAGTTGTAAAATACTCGTAATCCGGGGTTTCGAATCGCATGACCGGTAGTGAATAGTCATATCTCTATGCTGATCAGTCCCGATTATTTAAGGACGAAACGTATACGTACATAGATAATAAAAATAATATCACATTTATATATATATATATATATATATATATATATATATATATATATATATATATATGTTGGTGTTTGTTCTTTATAGAAAGAAACGTTCGAGAATCTACATGAAAACTAAAAGCGTATTTATATGTAAATTTTTCGAGGAAGACAATGGAAGTGGTCCCAAATATCTAAGTGCCTCCTAAGGGATTTATGGGGATAAAACCTCCCTTAAAATTTAAATATATCCTATTTTTATGAAATTTAAATCATATGTGTACAATGATCCAGAGAAGACAACGGAAATGGTCCCGAATCTCTACGTGCCCATCAATATGCCGAATCACTAATTGGCTCCTCTAAGTGACCTGGAGCAGCCTACATGAGTTAACTATTTTCTGTCGATCTATTTAAGTTGTGATTCGGCTCTTGTAATCCTCGCCCCTTCAACAGGTGCGCGTCTGCATGTAACACGATTCACGCGCGATCACTAACGCCGGATCACGCGATCGACATGAACACGTCAGTTCGAGATTGTTTCCCAACAAGGCAAGGTGTGATTCTGCGAATCTCTGCTGTCGGCCCGACAGAGAATCTACGAACTCCAGAAAAAGATTATTTTACTCAACCCTATGTAGTATCCGTCTGTGCAATGTGTTGTTCAATTGTATTACGTTCCAAAGAAAGGTTACATAAACCAACAACCTATCCTTGTCCAGTTCCTCTCTTTATCTCATCTAAAACTTTGACTTTCAGACAGAACGCCCTTAAAACTTCAAATATGTTTATACGAGTTTAATTTAATTGAGACCATATATATAAGACATAAAAATGTTAGTTACTTCCGACTATATACGATACGAGGCGGTGCCAGTAAGAAAAGAGCGAAGTAATATAATATTATGAACATAGTAAGAAAAGGACGTAGTCGGGCTTTCCTGATAGTATATAGAAATAGTCTAACAATCTATTCATGACAACTTTCCTGATAGTATATAGAAATAGTCTATAATATATATTTATGACAAGTTTCCTTATAGTATATACAAATATTCTAAAAATATATTTATGACAAGTTTCCTTATAGTATATGGAAATGGTCTAAAAATATATTTATGACAACTTTCCTGATAGTATATAGAAATAGTCTAAAAATATATTTATGATAAGTTTCCTGATAGTATATAGAAATAGTCTAAAAATCTATTCATGACAAGTTTCCTTATAGTATATAGAAATAGTCTAAAAATATATTTATGACAAGTTTCCTGATCGTATATAGAAATAGTCTAAAAATATATTTATGACAACTTTCCTGATCGTATATAGAAATAGTCTAAAAATATATTCATGACAACTTTCCTGATAGTATATAGAAATAGTCTTAAAATATATTTATAACAACTTTCCTGATAGTATATAGAACTAGTCTAAAAATATATTCATGACAACTTTCCTGATAGTATATAGAAATAGTCTAAAAATATATTTATGACAACTTTCCTGATAGTATATAGAAATAGTCTGTAAATACATTTATACAACTTTCCTGATAGTATATAGAAATAGTCTAAAAATATATTGATGACAACTTTCCTGATAGTATATAGAAATAGTCTAAAAATATATTTATACAACTTTCCTGATAGTATATAGAAATAGTCTAAAAATATATTGATGACAACTTTCCTGATAGTATATAGAAATAGTCTAAAAATATATTTATGACAACTTTCCTGATAGTATATAGCACTAGTCTAAAAATATATTTATGACCACTTTCCTGATAGTATATAGAAATAGTCTTAAAATATATTTATGACAACTTTCCTGATAGTATATAGAACTAGTCTAAAAATATATTTATGACCACTTTCCTGATAGTATATAGAACTAGTCTTAAAATATATTGATGACAACTTTCCTGATAGTATATAGAACTAGTCTTAAAATATATTTATGACCACTTTCCTGATAGTATATAGAAATAGTCTTAAAATATATTGATGACAACTTTCCTGATAGTATATAGAACTAGTCTTAAAATATATTTATGACCACTTTCCTGATAGTATATAGAAATAGTCTTAAAATATATTGATGACAACTTTCCTGATAGTATATAGAACTAGTCTAAAAATATATTTATGACAACTTTCCTGATAGTATATAGAAATAGTCTAAAAATATATTTATGACAACTTTCCTGATAGTATATAGAAATAGTCTTAAAATATATTTATACAACTTTCCTGATAGTATATAGAAATAGTCTAAAAATATATTGATGACAACTTTCCTGATAGTATATAGAAATAGTCTAAAAATATATTGATGACAACTTTCCTGATCGTATATAGAACTAGTCTAAAAATATATTAATGACAACTTTCCTGATAGTATATAGAAATAGTCTAAAAATATATTGATGACAACTTTATATAGATATTAAAGCTGGACTAACAGGTATTTACAAATCCGCCCGGTTAACCCAAGCTACATCAAATCAACAAGAAATATAATTTAACTTATTAACTCAACCGAAACGAAATTGCACGCGCAAGAAAATAGATGAGAAAATTTCTTTGCAATATTTTTGTGTATGTGAAGGGAAGTTGATATAAATAAATATGTTTCTTTCTTTCTTTTTTTTTGTATTTGTCATTATTATGAAGCGGTTAGCGCGTTCGGCTGTTGGCTGTTTATCTTCGTTTTTCTGACCTTTTTAGATTAATCAAGTGTTACTAGTACTGTTTCGTTTCATTTATTCAGAATCAAAGTTCGATACACAATGTGATTTTAATGTAATTTGAATTTTTCTTCTATAAACCGTGCACGCACGATGTTTTTACCGAGACAAAGCCGGCATAGGGACATATATATATATATATATATATATATATATATATATATATATATATATATATATATATATATATATATATATACATACATATATATATATATATATATATATATATATATATATATATATATATATATATATATATATATATATATATATATATATGGGAAGAGAAGGATGAAGGTAATCCGACGTGATGGGAAAATGAAAAAGGAAAACCAAAAAATGGATGTTTTTATGTGTACATCAACGTTTCGTCTTTATTTATAAGACTTCATCAGGATGATAAAATAGAGAAAAAATGTCATGCAAGTACAGATACATGTAGGGTAGACATATTATTTTTCCTCCCAATATGTCTACCCTACATGTATCTGTACTTGCATGACATTTTTTCTCTATTTTATCATCCTGATGAAGTCTTATAAATAAAGACGAAACGTTGATGTACACATAAAAAACATCCATTTTTTGGTTTTCCTTTTTCATTTTCCCATATATATATATATATATATATATATATATATATATATATATATATATATATATGTTTAAATGTTGAATTAAATAACGATAATTAAATTATCGTTAAATAATAATCAATCGTGATAATGTAAAGCTCAATATATTGAATAGAACAATCAATTTTAGAGGTGAAAGATAAGAATAAAAAATTGTAAAGATGCAATATTTATTAAAACATCAAAATTTCAAAGCTAGGAGCCTCATATCCTTAATCCATGGAGTTTCAAAGATAAACTCTTCTCATCAGAGGATAGGGAAAAGCCGATAATGTAGTTGTAAATATTATCGGCAACATTTAACTTTGAAAATTTTATATAAAATAAAACAAAATAAAAACAAAATAAGGGTCAAAATATAAAGAGTCTTATATTGAGATGAGAGCGTAAAGTCAGGGTATATATAAACATCATTGGTTACATATGTTCATACATGTTTCGGTTGTACTGTTCACAGAAGGGCAACCTCTTCAGATCTGTGAAAAGTACTACCGAAACATGTATGCACATATGTAACCAATAAAGTGTGTATAAATAAAAATGTATACTAAAGAACAGCTCTACTTTTTATTGAGCACTTTTATAAACACTGAAGTTTCAACGGATTTACATCTACAGAAACTAATACAATACGTGTACTATATATATATATATATATATGTAGATAGAGAGAGAGAGAGAGAGAGAGAGAGAGAGAGTATTAGAAGGCTATCACAATACAAGAAATGGAAATAGGTCGGCGTTGAGAAGTAAGACAAAAACAAGTGATTTTAATTATATATATATATATATATATATATATATATATATATTTCCTATATAGCAAATCTTACTTTAATAGGCAAAACTTCAACACTGATCTAATCTGTGTGACCGTGTTCCATAATCTATTTCGAGGAAGACCTCTTTGTCAAATAGTAGGTGTTTCAAATCTCAAAAAACGTGTGGTTGACAATATCGCTTATAACGCAGTAAATATTAATATCCGCAGCAAATGTAATAAAATTAGAACTATAACTGATTTTTTTTTCATGATTTTAACTACTTATTTAATTTATTTTTTATTTTTTATATTTTATATTTGAATCCACCGATGAAGTGCCACATATTCAATAAAAAATAAAAAGAAAAAGAAGAGCGAAATAAAAGAGAGAGAAAAGAAAGAAGAAAACATTTATTGTTTATTCAGGGGGAGGTAGGATAACAGCCAAGAGCGGAGTTCAATTAATTTTTTTTTCCTAATATTTATTTAATATTTTTATTCATATATACTATTGTTATCTTATTTTATTATAACAATATTTACTTCTTTGCTTTTCTGAAACAAAAAAAACAATTTTATAAATATATATGGGTGTATTTTGAATATATATATATATATATATATATATATATATATATATATATATTTATATTTATATTCTCAAAATAAACCCATACCAAACCTGCAACCGTCAGTATGGGAGGAGACAATTTCCGGCGGTCACACGGTGCGAACCCCGATACGAAAGTCATGTTTGACTCAGTAGCCGAGGCGCGTACCACTGTTCCAACGCTCATTGTCTAGGAATGGAAGTAAACTAACTTCTAAATAGTAAACACGGCGGATATATCTAAACAATCAAATGAGTGATGAGAATAACAAATTGTAAGAAAAACAATATTGATTGAATCGTACAGTAGTTTAAAGAAGGAGTATATAAACTCTTTTTTTCTTTTCCTTAACCCATGGATTTTCAAAAATGGAAGCTCTTATCATCAGAAAAAATCATAGAGATAAATAAATGGAATTATATTATTGATAGCACAGATTTGAAAAAAATAAAAAATATATTAAAATTACTACTTGCCATTGGAATCAAGCAATGCCGACTCAGGAGAGCGGTTGCTGGGGATTGCCCAACCCTTGCAATTACAAATTGGTGGCGAACTCATACGTCGAAATCGACGGGAGAGTCCATCATATATATATATATATATATATATATATATATATATATATATATATATATATGTATATATATATATATATATAATATTAAATTATTTTTAATATTTTACCTACGTACGACGTCGTTTCGAGCTTATGGCTCTCATCAGCGCAGGGAAATAACAATCTCAGACGATCATAGGGTGCAAACCACATTCACAGATACATCTTGAATCTGTAGGCGTTCACCTTATCCCATTAGGCCACGAGGGATTGACAGTTAATAACGAAGAAATTAAGTGATGTTTACACTGAGAGCGGCGAGTGTAGACATCTAAACATTCGATAGCACTCAACGACATGATTGGGGCGTTGCACTCAAACTTTTAGGTGAATGTTTATTTAAAAAATTTTCCGACAGAGCTCAACTTTTCAATTTTACTTGAAAGGGTCTTATAATAATAATAATAATAATAATAATAATAATAATAATAATAATAATAATAATAATAATAATAATAATAATAATAATAATAATAATAATAATAATAATAATAATAATAATAATAATAATAATCTATATATATATATATATATATATATATATATATATAAAGAAAAACGCCTTAGAAGGAAAAACAACATTTGGTTTAATCCACCTTTTAATAACAACGTTAAAACCAATATCCCTAAGGAATTCTTTCAAATATTAGAAAACTGCTTTAAATACCCACATAAATACAGCTCCATACTTAATAAAAACTCAATCAAAATTTCCTATTCTACTATGCCTAACATAGCCCAAACAATAATCTCAAATAGCAAAAAAATAAAATCTATCCAATCTAATATTAATTGTTCCAATCCCATAAATACATGCAACTACAGGCATACTAATGATTGCCCATTGGATAATAGATGCACATATTCTGACATTGTGTATGCTTGTACCGTAACTGAACTGAATAATTCTACAATGAACCCTAGAGATCACATAAATGCAGCCCCTAATCAAACTCCACAACTGAGCATTACGACTATTTGGCACCATAATTCTATACCTAATAATCCTACTATCCATCTTCTACCTCTGCAAGCCGATAATGACCTTCCAATGGTAGTTAACAATAACGCTAACAATAATATACAATCAATTAACCAACCTAATCCATATCATGAAAATACAGTAAATAGAGGACGTTGAGATACTTTGCCTGAATTTTGAATTCTAATAAAATTTGATTCACACCTTATTTTATTATTTCATTTTATATTATGCTATATATATTTATATATATATATATATATATATATATAATATATATATATATATATATTAGTAATTATAGTAATAATCACTGTTATTACTCCTACTACAATTGTGATTACCATTGTCAGTGTTGCCATTGTTGCTATTATTATTATTAGTAGTAGTAGTAGTAGTAGTAGTAGTATCATTATTATTAGTAGTAGTAGTAGTATCATTATTATTATTCTAAATGTAGAGAACATAGGTGGAACTTATATAAAATATCTTTTATGTGCATGTTTTTTTATATGCATGCTTTTTCGTTCTTCTCTGTTAAATAACATATGTTCAGAAAATAGGTTGATGTTACCACCGAACCTCTATTGGTGACCGTTCATATAAGGTTCTGAAGAAGGACATATTAGAATTTGTGTATAAAATAATAATGTTGTAAATTTATATTTCTACTCATCTTTCTCTCTTTCTTTCTCTCCTTTTCTCTTAATTTTTTTATTATTATAAATTTAATTTTATTTTATTTTATTTTCCCTTCTTTCTTTCTTCTCTTTCTTTCTTTCTTTCTTTCTCACTTCTAAATATAGAATCTCTTACTTAACGGCTATTTTTCTGATTTAAGCGTCTCATCGGCCCTTCATTTCAAATTCTTTGTGCATAGCGTTTTATAACGGTTATAAATGTTTTTTGAAGAAATTCCATCATTTACTATTTCAGACTATGCTGACGAAGACGGAATCGGGAATTACACCCTTTTCTTGTCAGAAACCACTGGTCCATGTCTGAATAAAATCTGTATTTAAAAATAAAAAAATATTACGCTCTTAATTTAATTTAATTGAGCACTCTGCTGGTATTTCCCTTTTATTCTTTTTTGAGTATACCTTTATACTTATATATATATATATATATATATATATATATATATATATATATATATATATATATATATATATAAAGGATTATCATTTCCTCCATCACTGTTGTAGTAGTGTTTTACTGTGGTTTCCTTCCATACAAACATGGTCAGAATTTACTTTCTTACATCCCTAATAATATTCCGATTTCTAACAAAAGAGAATATCTTCTAATAAATCTTAAAGAATGAAGTGGAATCCACACTTTTATCTTGAGGGATAAACACGCAACAATTCAAACGAATATTTTGGATTCAAAATCCAAGGAACTCTAACCCTAACCCTAATCCTCATATCAACTAACTCGGAGGCTTTTAAACAGATCTACTTAATATTCCAAAACAGATCTACTTAATATTCCAAAAGAGATCTACTTAGTATCTCAAAGGATATTACTTTTCATAGAAAGAAAATTCATTCCAAGTGAAACTTTATAAGATAGTTAAGGAAATTAGCAACTCAAAAAAAAACATATCAGCGAAAGCCAATAAAACACAGAATTTTTATAAATTTTTTATATGCCAGTGTTGCGGATTGAGTTTTAAATTACTGGCCGTTATAATAAAAAAAAGAACTCAACAGTAAAGACATATTTTTAAAGACACCAAGACTAACATCGTCTGAAGATGATTTGACGAATCAAATCGAAAGTACTCGCGAAAAAAAAAAGAAAATGGAACAAGAAACACACGGAACTTACATGCAGCAATTTGACCGAAATACTGAATGGGCCATTCGGAAAATTGAAAAAACAAAAAATCTTCTAATGCAAAAACACTCAGTGTTATTTAATCAAATGTTGCCTAAATACACACACACACACACACATATATATATATATATATATATATATATATATATATATATATATATATATATATATATATATATATATATATATGCAAACATTGTTAAAATAACAGAATTCATCTGTTTAATTATACATTTTGTATTTTTTCAATTTTTCTGATGGTCTTTTTTGTATTAAAATAAAAAAAATAATAAATGTTCCATAGGTTTCACAGGTTTCACGAAAGTTTTCGATTCTTCGTCTAATCATCCTCAGGTGTCAGAAGCAAATGAACAAAAATGTATTAT
The DNA here is from genome assembly GCA_963556195.1 of Sepiola atlantica. Lineage (NCBI taxonomy): Eukaryota > Metazoa > Mollusca > Cephalopoda > Sepiida > Sepiolidae > Sepiola > Sepiola atlantica. The sequence goes on from OY744518.1 coordinate 128,413,265, forward strand.
TTTGGTGTTAGATGTTAATATTTTCCGTATATCGGCCGACTGTAGTCTTTTGTTATGTGTACTAATGTGACGTTGATACCAGCGCCATCCAACGTCATATTACTACACATAACAAAAGACTACAGTCGGTCGATATACGGAAATATTAACATCTAACACAAAAATAATACGCAAAAATAACTGCATAAACAGACTTAAAATACTAGAAGCAATATTCATTAAAACTAAACAGCCTAATATTAACAAAATAGCTTTCAACACAGGTACTAACATATTAAAAGTATTCCATAATTAAATGAAAATAAAGTAATAAATAAATAAATAATGGTAATAATAGTAATATGAATAAATAATAATAAATAAATAAATAATAGTAAAAAATAAGAATTAATAAAATAAATAAATAAACAACAAAACAAAACACACAAACGATAGAATAAAATGAACTCAACCACACACCCTCTTCTCTCTTTCATTCGCCCGTAACGATACGTATAAAACATTAACTCAAGTCTTCTTATTAAAAAAAAAACAAAAAAAACTAATCCTGAAGACGACTACGAAAGTCGAAAGCGCTCGAAAAAAATGGCCGAATTAAGAACTATCGGAGAAGTACTCTACGGATTGCCACCTGAAACCAGAAGGATAGCTCAATGGTTTGAGAACCTCACGAAGAAGATATACAAACGCAAAAGTTCCGTGACGTTCAACAACGCTTGCTTAGATATATATAATATATATATATATGTATCGGATCTTCACTTTGCCCTAATTAAAATGAATTGCTCTTCCCTTGAGCAAGCCCACTGCTGTGATAAACCTCTGGGACTGACCTTCACTTCAGACATCAAATCGTTGCTAAGGTCGCTGGAAAAATGGTTGGATCATTCTACTACTCAAGGACTATCTCACGCATGACGCAATCATCTCACTGTAAAATAGTCAAATACGTCCTAAGATGGAATACACTTACCACATCTAGGGAGGTGCTGCTCAGGGCAGCCTTTACTACCTTGACAGAGTACAAAACCGACTTCAAAATCTAATTGTGGATGCCCTCTTTTCCCTCTTTCTTACAGAAGAGATGTTGTTAGTCTTTCTCTGCTCTATCGTTACATTTACAACAAAAATTCGTCCAGCTACAACCATTGTCAATAATTTTTCTTTTCTCCTCATGTGTACCTAAAACTAAACGGACCTTCCATGAACAGAGTTACTTTCATAGAACTAGCTGTCTGTTGAACACAACAGTGCGGCGTCTATTAGGTAAAATCCCTTTTTGCACCCTGTCCAAAGGGAGATACGTTACTGGTTTGTGCACCAACTCAGGTGTTGCAACAATACACCATGCATGTGCAAATGGTGGCTTTATAGAGATATAGGATGTTATCTGGTTTGAAAAGTTTTCTAACCGGGTAGACCGAGCTTACTTTCTTTGCGGCAGACTTGGCAGTATCTTCTATGTGCTTATTCCACTTTATGTTGCCTGAGAATGTCAGGCCTAGGAGTTTAAACAGGGTGCGTGCTTTCGTTGCTGGATAAAAAAGGGTGATGACCTTTATTTAATTATTTTTATTCTGAAATTAATTGGTAAATGTTTCGGATTTTTTTTATATAACGATTAATATTTTTACTGTTTGGATAATTCGTAGTATTGTTTTCATAATCGATGTTATTTTCACAACGTTTCGGCCGATGTGACCTCCAACCTTCTTCGGGTGCGTTTTGTCGAAGTATGAAATCTTTATGTCTAACTCGGGAATCTAGACGGAATTTCGAACGGGGTTAGCTTGCTCTTGTTCTCTCAACCATGACCGGGTAAAAGTCTTAAGTAATTCCTAATTATATTCTTAGTATCACCTGTACTGAGGATTGAACCTTCAACCTCCGGAAGACTATAACTTAGAAATAATTATCACTTAACACTTTTATCCGTTGTGTCACGAGTCCTTGGGTTATACGTCATTTAAACCGCCTGTAGTAATAATATAACATTAAATAATATTAAAAGAACACAGAAAAATGATTTGTGAGTTAGATAAAAAAAATTAATAACAAAAAGTAATCGTAGAAAAAAGAATTGTCCAAATAATTAACAATCAATGTTGTAAATATATCGTTGAATATGTCAGACAACTTATGTCTGAATATCTTTTTGTGGGCACTTTCCGTTAGTCGAATCAGGTTCTTTGTTTCGGTGGGGAATTAGCAGATGAATCGGCCATGATCGTTGGTATCCAAAGTATTTTCGAACCAATCCGAGTCCATCTTCAGGGGAATCAAGTAAATACCATATTGTTGATATTAATAAGTAGTTTGGGCGGGAATTATATTAGTAATACGGAACTAAAGTTAGCATTATAAAGAATGCTAATATATATATATATATATATATATATATATATATATATAAAGAGGTGTACTAAAAGCGAACTTTTAGGAGAGGTAAAACCTATTGTGAAGAGTATACAGCTCAATATCCAGGATAGAGCAGGTAGATATGAAGAATCTTCTCTGAGCCTACCTGCTTCCACGAACGTACCTCTTATTGGACTTTTTACCCTTTTGGATTTTCTATTTTCGCCGTACCTGAAGTTGTGGCATCTTGGATTTTAACTTTGAATCCTCTCTCATTATTTATTGTGCCGTTAATGACCCACCTATCTACATCTTATTCTTTCCGCTGGATTTTTCGACACCGGACTTTTTAGCAATCGGACATTTGCTTGCATTCGGGCAGAGTTTTGCCCAGCGTTTTCTTTCCCTACAACTTTTATTTCTTTATTTCTTTTTTTCAAATTTTAAATCTTGGCCATTGCCAACTTATCTATCCCAGCGACTTCCTCTGATGATAAGATTTTGATCTTTGAAAAGCCTGGCTTAAGGAAAATTTAACTTGAATAAATTGCCTTTTTGCGGAATATACCTTGCTCTGAGCAATTGAATTGAATTTTGATTTGGCTTTTGCTTCTCTAATTCCTTTCCATTCTTCTTCATATATATATATATATATATATATATATAATGTGTGTGTGTGTGTGTGTGTTTTTATTTATATTTAGAATTTTTTATATAAATTCAAATATAAATTTTACAAAATAAAGTAATTATAATAGTGTAATGAATAATTACGAGTAACTTTCCTTCTCACCTTTGGAGAACTCTCCTGCTTCTACTAACCACTATAAATAGTAGCACTAATACTGTACCGACATTGTGTGCTGAATAAAGCTTTCCCAAGTTACGTCTGTTCTCGTTAGTCATTACAAATAGCTCAATAGTATAAGGCCAGAGCTATGTTATATTCAATATTTTTTATGTTATTTTATACCATATCAATGTTATAAAGGACTGATTCATACCATTTCATGACACTTATTTTTTATTCAGCATACAATTGTTTCGGCTAACACCAAGATATTTGTAAAATGCTCCTGTGCATTTATTTCTTGGTTTGTAATCTTCAGTGCTAAGTGTACCAAACAAAGCAAAAAACGCAAAAAAACATGAAAAATTAGGCGAGCAGAGCCTAAATTACAATCAGTACTCATTGTCAACATTATTAATATATATATATATATAATGTTTTGAGGTACAAAATTTATAGATAACTTTAAAAAGAATACGCGGAAATCTCTCTAAGGCCCTTTCGACTATCATCTCATCAGGAGAAAATCGATAGTTTTAATTAATAATAACTTCGAAAGAAAGAGCAAATGGGGAAATTGAGTGTGCCAAAATTAACGTTGAAGCGATTAAAATTCAATTTAATTATTTCGTTAAAAGTCGATTAAAAGGCACTACGTTAGGGGATAAAAAAAAAAAAAAAAAAATTGGGAAGGAGTTCAAAAGTTCCCCAAAGAGATTAAGCGATCTTACAAATTCCTTCTGCTGGCATAAGGAAGGTTTTCGCATAGCAATAGAGACAGATTTAATCGACTTTTAACGAAATAATTAAATTGAATTTTAATCGCTTCAACGTTAATTTTGGCACACTCAATTTCCCCATTTGCTCTTTCTTTCGAAGTTATTATTAATTAAAACTATCGATTTTCTCCTGATGAGATGATAGTCGAAAGGGCCTTAGAGAGATTTCCGCGTATTCTTTTTAAAGTTATCTATATATATATATATATATATATATATATATATTCACATGGAATTATGGTTTCATTATATCCAAATGGTAACATATATGTATCCTATCTTTTTATCTATTTGTATTTCTAATCATTCATCATCAACTATAATATTAATGCAAATATTTCTGAATTAAAACATACTTTCACTGACTGTCCTTTGTTATTTCCTTTTTTAGTCATATTATTCCTTATTTTCTTTGTCTTTCTTAAATTATACTTTTATCTCCGTAAATTTAGGTGACTTCCGTTTTGCCCGGATCACTGGAAGTACCGGTCTGGAATTTGATTCTGAGCTATATAAAATAATTGTTTTTTTTTATATTATCACACACACAAACAATATATATAAAATTCATTTCAAAAAGTGTACACACCTTCAAATTCATACAAGCTTTGCCGCGATAATACACACATCTAAATGTTAACTTCTTAGGATCGTCAACGAGACCAGATGAAACTGTCTCTCTTCAAAACCACGTGTGGATTTACTTGCAATTTTATCACCAGGAAAATGAGGAGGGGAAAAAAGTAAATAATTCTTCGTTAATACCGTTTAACGGTAAAAGTCTCAGAGGCATATATTTATGAAAAATGATTTTATTCATTTAATAAATATATATAAAAAAAATTCAATAACGTTTCTTGCTTTTTTAAAAATGCTATAATACATTTCAAAAAACGTGTTTTAAAGATGTGTACACTCTTCCAAATTCATATATATATATATATATATATATATATATATATATATATATATATACATAATGAAGGAGAGTGGAAAGGAATTAGAGAAAGCAAAAGCCAAATCAAAATTCAATTCAAAAGTTCAAAGCAAGGTATATTCCGCAAAAAGGCAATTTATTCAAGTTAAATTTTCCTTAAGCCAGGCTTCTTTATATATATACATATATATCTAGGCAGCATCTTCTCTTGCAGGCAAGTATTGTTGAATATAAGAGACAACTCGTGTCTAAATATCCTTCGGTAGATCCTTTCAATAGCCCGAATTATGATCTTAGTTTCGGAGGGGAATTGGCTGATGAATTTTCCATAATTTGCATCCGTCTTCCAAGTACTTTCGGACCCATCTGAGTCCATCTTTAGGGGGAATGAGGTTAATACGGTCTAGACGATGTGTAGTATTTATAGAAGGATTTTGGCGGGAATTATGTACTAAGTACGAAACTATATTGGAGCTATAAACATTTTAGAATATTATTACTGATATTAAAGTTAATTCTATTAATTAGGTTTTTTTCTGGTTTTTATATATAGGGCTTCTAATAATTTTATATATATTGTTTGTCTATGTGATAATATAAATAAACACTTATTTTATATAGCTCCGATCGACTCTCATGAGAATCAGATTCCAGATCAAAATGAAGCTCAATATTCAACCCTGTAAGTAGTTATTTTAAAAAATTGGTAATAGAACTATAGATAAATAAATAAGACATGACAGTGGGTAAGATATCAAGCTGACAACATCAGGGTTGCTGTTAAAGTAAACTTTACTTAAAGTTTCATATGATGCTATTCCACACTCTAACCCGGGCTACGTCGGGTAACCTTGCTAATATATATAACTCAATGCATGTGTGCATGTGTGTACATGTGTATGCGTTTGTGTGATGTCTGGGTGTTCTCTATAAAAATGAAGGTTATAGAATCTACATATAATCGAAAAGTTTATTCGTATGTAACATTTACCGGGGAAGACAATGGAAGTGTTCCTGAATCTCTGAGTCCCTACCTAACGGTGCTATGAGGTCATAACCCCTTTACAACTTTAAATATATCTTATTTTGTTGAAATTCAAAATATATGTATAAAGTTTTATACGGAAGACAATGGAAGTGTTCCCGAATCTCTGAGTGTCTACCTAACGGGGCTATGAGGTCATAATCCCTTTAAATATATATATATATATATATATATATATTTCACATACAGACGACGTCGTTCCGGACTCTCTTAACCTCATCAGTGTAGGAATGGCGGTTGAAAGCGGTTGCAAGCGGTCGCATGGGCTCGAACGCCGTTCGTAGATTCAGGTTAGAATCACGAGACAAGTGTTCAAGGCGACGCAACCGCGAGAGATCGACATATACAGTAGTTGAAATTAAGATGAACTTACCCGGGAGGCGGGGGAAGTGTCATTGCTGCCTACAGTGTTCAACACTCGAGCGGAACTAGCTTATATATATATATATATATATATATATATATATATATATATATATATATATATATATATATATATGTGTGTGTGTGTGTGTGTGTGTGCGTTCGTATGATACTTGGTTTATAGATGTTAATCCAATGACACTACGGTGTTTATAACCTTAACAGCTAGAGCTGTATTTTAGTATAGATTTTTAGTATAATTATTTTAGTATAATCTCTTAGTATAACTACGTTGCTTCCGCCTACTTAAGTTGTCAGCAGGGAAGAGGAAGATCACCCTTCTTCCGGAAGTCACTTTGTTTCGCCGGCTTCCGTTAACTAACGGTACAATTCTGATCTCCCATCTGTCGTCAAAGTGAGAATAGTAGTCCGAATAATCGAAAGGATACAAATCATTACCTCAAATCTTTCTCGAAATGTATTGCCTTATGCCACACTCGGATGTTTCACTCGAATATTCATTCAGATTCGATATGATTAGGTTTACGTCTTCTTCCGACACCATATATCAAACCAAATGGACAAAATGGACGGACATCACTTCCTGGAGGGTTCGGCGAAGAATCGCTTCCAACGAAAACCCAATCACACGAACGGCATTTACATTTAATAAATGTTCACTATGCTAGACTCATTAATTAATTCTCTCCCGCCATTTACACCACCGACACTTTGCGCTCGCTGTTAACTCTCTGGAGGCGAAACACGAGACCGCTGAAAAGTTGGCATCTCGGCGACATAACTCAACCCGCTTCACTTAATTGTCACACGTTCTCTGCAGCGGTTTTTTGATTAAATTTTCCACCGGGTCGCTCTGCGCGGATAAGTAACCTCTGCGCAGAAATAGATGAAATGTCGTAATGATTATTTCGAGCGGGCGGGTTTCCTTTTCACGGGCCCTTCGAGAATTGTGAGCTTCTAGCCGCAACCGTGAAACGCCGATGTCGTAATGGCAGAAGAGGCAAAACAAAAACTGGCCGATGTTTTCCGAATCATTTTTCTTCCGTGAAGATCAAGTTGATTTATGATATGTGAAACTTTAGATTTTTTTAGTGTCGATGTTAAAATATTGTGCAGATTTTTTTTTCATTAATTTATGGAAAAAAATGTGTGTGTGTGTGTGTGTGTGTGTGTAAAAAGGTTTTTAGATAATGAGAAAATACATGTGGGATTTAGAAACATGTTTCGGATGAAATACGCATTCGCGTTTAAAAAAAATATTTGCAAACGTTGGGGAATTTTACAAATTAGGCACAAGGCCATTAAACTTATTTGATTTTAAAATAAATAAATAAATATGATCTCTCTCTCTCTCTCTCTCTCTCTCTCTCTCGCTCTCTCTCTCTGTATATATATATATATATATATATATATATATATATATATATATATATAATATGGGTCGTTCATTCAAAAACATTGCTGGCTTTGTTAATAAAATTGAAAATATAAGCCATTAACAATGCAAGATTAATTTTTTTTTTTTACTTTAATCTTATTAATTTCGGAATAAAATTCCATCATCAGATGACCAGTTTTGTGTCATTTTTTTTTTCATCAAAAAACAAGAGATTTTTTGGATTTGTATCATAATTGGCAAAAAATAATTCTAGGTATAAGGTTTGGTATCATTATGATTTTGATTTTCGTAAGGAGACATAAAAGTAGTGCAAAATTGTTATGTTTGGGGAATTAGTTTTACCCGTTCTGGGACGGGTTGTTTTCGCTTTATAGTATAAATGTTTTTAAAAAAAACCCTCTACATCAAAATAAAAAATAAAAACAAAATAAGATAAAGAATTAAATAGACCCATTAAAATTGAAGCACAACAAACAAGACAAATAGCAACACACGTACAATTGATTGAATCTGCTTGACGACATATTGCGTGTGGTCCGGCAACTTCACGACGACCAACATATTGAACTAATATGTACAGACATGCAAAACATGGGAGATTGGGTCGTGAAAAAATAAATTAATTGAAGAGCACCAGGGATAGATGAAGATGAAAAAGTAAAAAAAGATAGAGAGAGAGGGGAAGGTGGGGAGAATTATTGGGGGTTGAAATACGATATTCCTCAAGCACCCCTTCAAACTTCTTTTCAGGCGGAAGGACTATTTTTTGTTGTTGATAAACCGAGTGCGTATGAATACTTCGACGGTGTATTGTTCGCCTTTTCTTTGCCTTTCTTCTTAAGTGTCTGAAGATGTGGATTTTCGAGAATTTATAACAATGACACGATGGGTAATTGCCTTTGAATACTTCACACTAAGAATAAGGGATATATATATATATATATATATATATATATATATATATATATATATATATATATATATATGTGTGTGTGTGTGTGTGTGTGTGTGTGTGTGTGTGTGTGTGTGTGTAAATATATATATATATATATATATATATATATATATATATATATATATATATAGATTTAGATTTTTCACTTAGAAGATAGTTTATTCAGTGAAGACCGAGATAAGGCCAATAAAATAAGCTCGATGTTACTCAATTACAGGGTACAGAGCATTTATAGTTTAATGTATATCGTAAATAAATAATACTTTGCAATAAACAGTCTTTTGTGGTGATGTATAACCGCCTGAACGGAATGCTTCGGTAAACCTTCAATAAATCACACACACACACACACACGCACACACACACACATATATATATATATATATATATATATATATATATATATATATATATATATATATATGTATATATATATCATACAGAAAATCAGTACAACATCAGTACCGTCGGTTTCGAGTTTGGAAGGGGTCCGACCTTTCAAACTTTCATCAGTTTGTGTTGATACGTTTGTAAAAAACACAAAATGGTGGCTCCCATGTTATTTGAAAAAAAAATGTTATTTGTTTTTTGTGTTAATTTTTTTTTCTTTTTCTATATTCCTCCTACTTGGTGCATTCAACTGACATATGTGAGTCTAAAAATAAAAATAATGATGAAAAACTCCTTTGAAATTTTTTCAACGTTTGCTAGTCTATAATCGGATTTCAGAGGTCGGTCGTCTGGATTTCAACATATCGTATGGTTATATATATATATATATATATATATATATATATATATATATATATATATATATATATATATATATATTGGTTTTACAAGCACTACCCTATCCCGCCGCCTCACCATGCATCTTGTAAACTCTAGCTCAATTTACCAACATCTACAAAAACATAACTGCCCTCCCTCTGATTAAAGACAAATTCTACTTAATAACACTAAAATTATTCTGTCCTGTGCAGTTCTAGGAGGTGCACTCACCCAGGCTTTGCCTTCTCACTCTTTGAGAAGGGGTTAGTTTATTGCTAATCGCCTGAGGCGCCCCTACCGGGGAATGCCGACGAGACTGCCTAGGCAATTTTTAATGGCCAGAGTGCTCAAATTCTCGAGCGCTGGTTTTTCAAATCCATCTTTCCCGACCTTGTGTCACATCTTACCTTGTGGGAGGAAGATAAATAAAACCAATTTTAAAAAAATCAAAAATACTGGAAGCTATCTACATAAAAACACTGCAACCTAAAATTAACATCACATATGAAACCAGTGGTAACATTTTAAAATTCTTAACGTAATGCGATTTTGTTCTGTGATGTCATCCAGCGTTGCTAAATTTAAATCGTCAACGACTTCCTGGAACAATGCGAAAAACGTTCTCTGCGCGTTTCTCCGCTGTCTTTTTAAAAATTCTCTTATTTCTCCAGCTTTTTTTTTTAATTTGCTTTTGACACCTGTGGATGATTCGACTGAGAATCGAAAACGTTCGTGAAACCAGTAGAACATATTTTTTTAAATTATTTTAATAGAAAAAAGACCATCAGAAAAATTGAAAAAATAAAAAAGGTATAATTAAATAGACGAACTCTGTTATTTTTAACAATGTTTACATGAATAAGAAAATGCTGCCTAAATACACACACAATATATATATATATATATATATATATATATATATATATATATATATATATATCATAACTTGGAAATATAGATTAAGATTTTAGAACGATAAATTTTTATATAACTATCATTTTGTAAATATGTTTTATAAATTAAACATAAACAAAATATTTTGCGTACATATGTTTCAGAAATCTTTATTAAAAAAATTTCGTCAACACATAGTAGCAGAAGAGAACGGAAACCAAAACCTTGTGTGCTGATGTTTGTGTTTTTGATCGATTTGGACGTATTTCCTTTTCTTCTGTCCACTCAGTTGACTGCCGGTTTGACTTCAAGGCGAAGTGGTGGATCCATACTTCATCCATTGTCAAATATTGAATCGATTTTTGTTGCGTTGAACCATAATCAAACAACGCTTTGAATAGTCGACGCGTTGTTGTTTAATATCGACTTTGAACAAACGCAGCACATAGTTTTAACACAGCTTTCTCATTAACAAATGTTCCTGCAAAATGGTGAATAAACTTCTAATATCTTTAAATCCTCTTCTATTGCAGACAACTTTTATTTGCAATCGCCCAATTTTTCTGATGGTCTGTTTTGTATTAAACTCAAAAAGATTAATAAATGTTTTATAGGTTTCACAGGTTTCACGAACGTTTTCGATTCTTCGTTGAATCATCATCAGGTATAAAAAAACAAATGTACAAAAAGCTGGAGAAAGAAGAGAATTTTAAAAAGACGGCGGAGATACGCGCATAGAACGTTTTTCGCATTGTTTCAGGAAGTCATTGACGATTTAAATTCAGCAACGCTGGCTGGCATCACAGAACAAAATCGCACTACGTTAAGCTTTTTTAAATGTGACTACTGGTTTCATATGTGAAATTAAGCTGTTTTTGTAGTATCATTTTTTTTATCTATACAAACATTTTTTGTTACATATGTGCATACATGTTTCAGTTGCGATCTCTCGAGAGAGCCAGCTTCTTCAGACCTTTAGAAAAAATTAAATTCGGAATAACAAATGTCTTCATGTGTATTCTCCCGGTAGGGAAGAGAGGGGTGTATAATTAAACAGGCAAGTTTTTTTTTAACATAGTTCACCCCCAAACAAGGCAGACCGCCACTGTAGACGTAAGGGGGTACTGTACTCAGAAAAAGGGTAAGAGTTGGGGGGGGGCAACCTAAATTGAGAGCAGCGCACCGAGATGTCTGTGTACATTAGTTTTTAAATTTCTGCATGTCAGTACCGTCAGGAAAACAAGGAGCAGGGAGGGATTTTCAGAGTCCAGCAGCACGAGGAAAGAAGCTTTTGGAGTAGAAAGCTCTTCAGCATCTGGGGACCTCCACAGTAAATGGATGGATTTGGCAGATTGTCGAGTTGGTCTAGTGAATTTACGTCGTGGGGGTACCAGAGCAGATTTATATCCAATTACACATTCGCGCCAACCATTTACTTATATATATATATATATATATATATATATATATATATATATATATATATATATATATATATATATATATATATATGAATGAGGGGTATGTGTTTATGTGTATCAAAGTATGAATTGTACATGTCAATTTCGTTAATCTTGTAAAAGATACCGCCCACTCACGTGCAAAATAACAAACTTGCTGAACCTAAATGGTGCTTGTTGATACTCTTGAAGATCTTCATATGTTGTCCCGCATATCAGCGTATTTATTTTTTGCACGAGAGAAAAAGGCATCTATTAATAAGATATAAATACATTTTTCCAGAAACTGCTGATATTTTTTGTGTTTATTATTTCCACATGCAGAGGAAAAAAAAACATAGAACACAAAAATTGCACTCGGTGGAGCGCACATCGCCGCCAATGTCCATCAAACTTTGTTTAGTCAGTTTAAATCTGTTGTTAAATACCCAGTTGGTTAGTCCCCGACGTTACCGTTTTCGTTGTGCGTGAATTGCACAGGCCGTAATCATCCGCCCGTTCTGCCGGTCCAAAGTTGTTGATCGATTCCGATGACCATGGATATCAGGTGACGGTGAGTAAGTCGATACCGACACGGACAGACGGACGACCTGGGTGTGCCAAGTGGTTTCCAAGACTCAAACACAGCGTTTCTCTTTACATTTCCTATTTTTCTTCTACAAACAACGCAGGTGCGTACGATACATTCCGCTCAGATCCGTTAGGGACGAAGATTCCTCGACAAATGCAACGAGCGACACACGTACTTAACGACGCACACAAACACCGCTCACTGAACGCATATACACAGTTCTTATATACACCCTCTCACTGGCAAAACTGTCACGCTAATATACACACACATCTACATGCCTATTCCATTTATACACAGGGAAATGCACACGGCGCCAGTCGAAACGAACATGTGTACTTAATTTCCCCTTACAGAAAAAAACGTTTTCTTTTACTTGGAATGTTCTTAGACTCTTTGAACTCTCAACTATTCCCGAACTCTTTATCTTAAATCGTCTTAAAAGGTTGTCAATAAAAATTGATTAATTCTGGATTGATAGACTTTGTCATTCGTTTTTGTTTTGTATTGCCTTTCCATCTACAAGCCTAATGAGTGAATGATTGTTTCTGAAATCGGCATTAGTTTACGAACAACCTATTATATTTGCCTGTCTTCGACCATTCATTACAAGACATACATAGTCGAAATGGCGATTAAGGGGGCCATATTTTAGGGATAGATTGATTTGTGAGAAAGCCTCGTAACCCCTTCCTTAACTATTATGTTCTTGCAGGACTTAGCTTTTGGCTAGCCTTTTTAGAGTCCATATGATTGGACGTTGGTGGTGGGGTCTCTTTCTGGCTTTATTTGTCTGATAACCGACAGATAATGAAGATAGTTAAGTATCCTAGGTAGATGGCAAGGTCATGGTGCTTTTCTGGTCGAAAATTTGGAATTTTCTGCCTGCTCCCTGATTCCCTGACTGTATCAAGTCACCGAACCCATGAGTAGATTCTTGAGAGACTTCTATATGAACACTCGCAAAATGTCGGGGTATTCTCAAGTGCCATATTTCGCATGGATGTTCGACTTTCATGTATTTCTGTCACTGTCATGTTAATGTTTCGGCTGTAGGTTCGATTATTTTGCTTCCCAATTTATTACAGTCAGTTAAAAGTTTAGTAAGTGATTCCACCTTTCTGAAGAAGGAGAAAATATCGATTGGAATTATAGCTCAAAAATATCTGTGTTAATGAAATGTGGGAGGAATTAAATGGAAAGATAAAATCTATAATAGGAAATATTCCAGAAGTTATAAAATTCACCAAACAAGGGGATCCATTAAAAAGATTACCTTGGGACAGTAATCGTCTATCTCGTAAAAGGAAAGAAAAAGATAAAGCTTAGAATTATACCAAGTATGGAATATTATCAAAATGCTGTAAGTAAACAAAATGAATATGAGACACTCGAAGTAAAAGAAAAGTTGAAACACGAAAATACGATTATTAGAAATATCAAATACAACTGCAAACCATTGTTCAAATATTTTAAAGCAAAAACTAAATTCAAAAAAGCGTGAGTACAGTAAGAGATGATGAGACAGGGATTTAACAGACACGCCAGTAGAAACAGCTGGTGTACTAGCAAGATTTTTTCAATCTGTTCATTCCTTTGAAGAATTTGGTTCACTAGAGTTGTTATGGGGAGGGTGCAACACAAATTATGGATGAACTAAAGATAGAACCTAAACACTATTACTATCCTAGTTGGATGTTAGTAAAAGTATAGGACCTGATCAACTTCATCCTAAAATATTGAACTTTATCAATGCAAACACCAATTTGTTCAAGAAATGTATAGAATATGAAGACATTCCATATATTTGGTAAACAGCTATAGTAATACCGCTACATAAAAAAGGTTCGATACATTTAAAAAGTAATTACAAACCAGTTTCTCTAGCATGTATTTTGTGTGAGGTATTTGAAAAAATAATTACAAACCACATCTTAAATTTTATAAAGAATGATATAAATTGTGACCAACATGGCTTTGTCCATGGTAAATCAACATTATCTAATATTTTGGAAAGTATTGAACTTATAAAGTAATAATTGATGAAGGAGGATAGTGCGGATATCATGTATTTGGATTTTAGCAAGGCATTTGATACGATATCTCATTATCGTTTACTAGTGAAAATGAAAACTGTTGGTATTACTGACAAAATGGTAAATATTGTTAGGGAGTTTTAGAATTATGGTCATTTCAGCCCCCCACACATATATATATATATATATATATATATATATATATATATATATATATATATATATATATATATGTATATGATGGACTCTTCCGTCGATTTCGACGTATGAGTGCCCCACCAGGGGCTGCCCGCGCGTGAATTTGTAATTGCAAGGGTTGCGCAATCCCCAACAACCGCTCTCTTGAGTCAGCATTGCTTGATTCCAATGGCAAGTAGTAATACAAGACGACTGGAAACAATGCCGAGATAAGCAGAGAGCACATACAGCACCTGGCATTCCCAAATGGTCACCCATTTAGTACTGGCCAGGCTCGACGCCGCTTAACTTCGGTGATAACGGGAACCGGTGTGTAAACGTGATTGTGCCGTATATATATATATATATATATATATATATATATATATATATATATATATATATATATATATATATATATATATATATATATATATATATATATATATATATATATATATATATATATATATATATATATATATATATATATATATATATATATATATATATATATATATATATATATATATATATATATATATATATATATATATATATATATATATATATATATATATATATATAAAAGAGGATTTAATGAATTAGAACATTCCAATTGTTCAAAGAATTAGAACAAGTCGAGTATTCTTGAAATACTTCTTTTTCTTTTAATTGAAAAAAAAAAAATTACAAAGCCACTCCAAAACGTCACTTCATCAGCGCCTTTAGCAGCACATCTTACAGAAATTTCAAGGAAGAAAATAACAAGTTCGTCTTAGAGGAACATCTATCGACAGGAGGGGATGCAGGGACAAATATTAGAAAAAGGAATAAGTTACAAATATAAAAATGGAAATATAAAGATAAACCGATAATAATAATAAAAAACATTATAAACATTATCAAAATTATAAAGATAAAATGAAAATAAAATATGGAATACAATAAAGTAAAATATAATATAAAATATAAAAAAATAATAAATAAATGAAAGAAGAAAGATAAATATGTACGAATGACACATCTATTTCAACTTCGATTGTTCAATGCAAGGTGTACTCGATAAAAACATATTTATTTTTCAAAGATTAAAATATTATCATCTGAGGAATTACATAGATGGATAAGTTGGAACCCAACTCGCGATGCTGAACACAATAACACAGAATGTAACGTGAAACTATAATTTTAATTGCAATTAGATTTTTTTCTAATAAAGAATTTTGTTAATATTTATGTGATACTTTAGATATTTCAATTTAATTGTGTATGAAATTAAAATAAATTCCATAAATGTTTTGTTGTTTTTAAGATGATTCCTCTTCTTCAAATGTTATTCTCGTTTCATTTTGCATTTTTTTCTCGAATTTTTTAACTCAGAGAAAATATTACATTTGATACGGTATCTTATTATTGTTTACTAGTGAAAATGAAAAATGTTAAATAGTGTGACAAAATGGTAAATAGTGTGAGTCAGTTTTTGCAGGATCGAACTATGAAGGTATAGGTTGGTAACAATTATTCTGAATCACAGTACATACCCTCCGGTGTTCAGCAGGGTTCAGTATTAGGTCCTTTGTTGTTTTTTGATATTCATAAATGACTTACCTAATAATATAAATTCAGAAATAGAACTGTTTGCTGATGATGTTAAACAACTTGTGAAACCTTTATCAAAGGAAATAACACAGATGGATCTAAATAAATTATCATATTTGGAGGACATTTGGAAATTGGGATTTAACCTAGACAAATTTAAAGTACTACATGTAGGATCCAGGAATGTTGAAGTTGAATATGTACTAAACAACAGAGAAATCAAAGAAGTAGATGGAGAGTACGATTTGGGAGTGGGGTTTGATAATACATTTAAGGCAAATAATCATATTTTGACCATTGTATCGAGGGCAAATAGAATCATCGGTGGATGGTTAGGAATATTATTTTTAGAGGGACAAATGTTGTGTTAAGGATATATAAAACTCTAATAAGACCTCATATTAAATACTGCACCCAGGCCTGGGCTCCAGCAACTAGACATGGGCATCGGAATGTGTTATTGAAACTGTAAGGCGTACAAAGGGTGACAAAACTAATAAGTAAAGTAAAGGAGTGCAGTTACAGGGAGAGATTGGACAAATTGGGATTGGCTGCTGGAGAGAAGAATGAGAGGTGATACGATTGAGACTTTCAAGATAATTAATGGCATTTCTAACTATGGTGGGCATTTGTTTTACTATTTCTCCTAGATCTGGAAGGTTATTGTCAAGGCAGTTTTCAAAAAACTAGATCTGTTAACCAGTTAAGTTTTTTTTGCTCACAGAGTGATATGTCTTTTGAAGACCGGACTAAGAACAGCAATAATGTGGATCAGTTTAAGATGAGGTTGAATAAATTCAGAGAAAGTGGTAGGAGGAAGAAATTGAGGGGGCACTTTTGGGAGTTGTCAAATGAAATATTTGACAGAATTTGATCTGGATATCGATACTGTACTAAGAGTTGTTTTAACAGTTGAATTGAGAAGATAGTTAAAGGGGAGATGCTCAAGGAGGCATGACAAACAAATAATAATAATAATAATAATAATAATAATAATAATAATAATAATAATAATAATAATAATAATAATAATAATAATAAAACGCTCACTGTTATTTAAATCAATAATACAACATAGTATTTTAAAATACTATATATGCATATATATATATATATATATATATATATATATATATATATATATATATATATATAGACATAGCTCATTAGGTAAAACTAATTCGAGCTCCCGGCATTTGCAATGTTTACATTGAGATACATCTTACATTTAGTATTGTCGTATGATGGCGTAGGGGTTAGCAGCGCCGACTGTCAGCTCGACGGTTGCGTTTTGATCCCGGCTTGATGCACTAACTGGTCTAGCCGCACTGATGAGCTGTGAAACAGCGAAACAGTCTGTATATGGATGACTATATATATATATATACATATATATATATATATATATATATATATATATATATATATATATATATATCAGAGAGAAAAGTCCCAAACACATTCCTAATTAACATAACTATTTTAAAAACATATATAAATTAATGTTTGGTGCTATTTATGTGTAATCTTATTTCTTATATATATATATATGCAATAGTCTTGTCGATATTAATAGTAATTAATTAAAGTGATTTAATAAACCAAAGGATAAACTTCTAAGCCCTTTCTTCAAGTGTTAGGTCCAATTCTTTTCGAGGGAGGTAATTTGAATTAAAACAATTAGATTTTTTTTTAAATTACAATAGATTTATATTAAATATGTATAATGTAAGTTATACATTTTCAAAAGAATACTTAGAGCTGAATTAATCGGGCAGTTTCTTGTGTGTAGCAAATCGCCTGAGGCACCATATCGGGGAATGCCGACAGGGCTGCTCGGGCGTTTTTTGTCGGCTAGAATACCATTTTCTTGGGTGCTGGCTTTTGATCTCTCCCCCCCCCCCCAGCCTCCGACCTTGTGTCACATCTTCTCGCGGTTGAAGGGAGGTAAATAATAGTTTTTATCAGCGTTGTAATCTACATTAAACCAAATTATGAGCCGGGTGAGGGGGGATAATGAACGCGTAGGTGTTAATTAAGGGCAATTAATTAGTGTCCAGCTGTTGACACGCGAACGCCCACGACATATTCGGATTACACAAGAAAAGATTACGCTATCTTCTTATTGTTATCAACACTTGTTGCGACACAAATGATCTGAAAGAGAGGGAGGAGGGGGAGGGAGAGAAAGAGGAGGAGAAAGGGCACAATTCAGTTTCCGGAAGATAAACGAATTTGACTTTGTCTTTCTAATTGTCTTGATTTACCATTCTAACTAGCTAGGCTTCCTGACGTTGCCCGGGATTATCGATAAGAAATTAGAAGACTAAAAAAATAGTGTGTATTATTTGGATTATTTTAATTTTATTTATTATTTTGCTTTTGACTTCGGTAATGTTACAAACCGTTTTTTACCACGATAATGTTACAATCAGTTTTTAATCACGATAATGTTACAAACCGTTTTTACCGCGATAATGTTACAAACCGTTTTACTACGATAATGTTACAAACCGTGTTTACTACGAAAATGCTACAAACCGTTTTACTACGATAATGTTACAAACCGGTTTTTACCACGATAATGCTACAAACTGTTTTTACTACGATAATGTTACAAACCGTTTTTACCACGATAATGCTACGAACCGTTTTTACTACGATAATGTTATAAACCGTTTTTTTTACCACGATAGTGCTACACACCGTTTTTACTACGATAATGCTACAACCCGTTTTTTTACAACAATAATGCTACAAACCGTTTTTTACCACGATAATGTTACAAACCGTTTTTTACCACGATAATGTTACAAACCGTTTTTACTACGATAATGCTACAAACCGTTTTTACTAAGATAATGTTACAAACCGTTTTTACTACGATAATGCTACAAACCGTTTTTACTACGATAATGCTACAAACCGTTTTTACTACGATAATGTCACAAACCGTTTTTACTACGATAATGTTACAGCCCGTTTTTACTACGATAATGTTACCAACTGGTTTTACTACGATAATGTTACAAACCGTTTTTACTACGATAATGCTACAACCAGTTTTTACTACGATAATGCTACAAACCGTTTTTACTACGATAATGTTACAAAAGGTTTTTACTACGATAATGCTACAAACCGTTTTTACTACGATAATGTTACAAACCGTTATTTACCACGATAATGCTACAAACCGTTTTTTACCAGGAAAATGCTACAACCCGTTTTTACTACGATAATGTTACAAACCGTTTTTACTACGATAATGCTACAAACCATTTCTTACCATGATAATGCTACAAACCGTTTTTACTACGATAATGTTACAAACCGTTTTTTACCACGATAATGTTACAAACCGTTTTTACTACAATAATGCTACAAACCGTTTTTACTACGATAATGTGACAAACCGTTTTTACCACAGTAATTTTACAAACAGCTTTTTACCACTGTAATTTTACAAACCGTTTGTTGCCAGGGTAATGTTACAACCCGCTTTTTATCACGGTAATATTACAAACCGCTTATTTGTGCTAACTGTTAGTTTATTGCTAATCGCCTGAGGCAACCTTATCGGATAATTGCATACGGGGCTGCTCAGGCATTTATTGTAGGACAGAGTGCCCTTATCTTTGTGTACTTGTTTCTGAAAACCACAGCTGACCTTGTGTGTAGCCTATATATATATATATATATATATATATATATATATATATATATATATATATATATGGAGAGTTTACCAAGATATTTTTTCAACGAAAATATATTTTATTTTATTATTTATTTATTTATTTTAGGGAACTATAACTTTACAAAATAAATAAATAATGAAATAAAAGTTTTATTTTTCGTTGTGATGAATCTTCTCTGTAAAAAATATCTTGGTAAACTCTCCAAATATACGTATAAATGCTCTGTACCCTATAATCGGGGCTCATCGAGCTTGTTTTTATTGGCCTTGTTCCGGACTTTACATCAAAATCTTATATATATATATATATATATATATATATATATATATATATATATATATATATATATATATATGTATATATATATATATATATATATATATACATTTAAAAATAATATTTTAAATCAAAATCATACCTTGTTCCCTGGAACGTTTCTATGTTGTAGTAATCTTGCCAGACTGATAACAATTTAGTTAATGTAACAAAAAGCATTCTGACGTGCTTATCACATGAGTTACTAAATTAACTCATTAACCCAAGGATCTTTTAGAAGATAAATGATTTATTCAACCAACTACAGTTGATCATTCAGTGGCTAAAGGTCAAAGGAGGGGAATGAAAAGAAACAAAAAAGAAACCAATTTTATAAGCGCATGGCTTTTTATTTAACGCTTTTCAGACGATCTTTAAAACGCGTGTTCTTTTATCAAGGCTTCCAACTACCATGCCATACTGATGACAATTTCGCTAGGTGACTTGCTCTCCACATTAATTATTCAATTACTTAAACCAACAACTTGATCCGAGAAGATGAATAATTTATTCACTATGATTACCTAGTAAGCTGCAAGATCAAAGAAGGGGCGAGAGAGAAAGAGAGAGATATAGTCAATTACTTATTTTAAGCGCATGACTTAATTATTACTGCATTACCAGACATTTTTCAAATATACCTTCTCTGTCAGATCATTTCCCCTGAACTACCCATAAAATGGCACCCGCCACTGTCTCTGTCGTATGTCTGACGTCATATCCGACTAAATTTTATGGACTATCTTTCTCACGAATGTTAGCTCATACAAAGAAGATCAACTTTTGGACCCCTTCATGACCTTTGTCTGATTTATCTGAGTAAATATATTATAATAAATTAGCAAACGTATTGACCAATATTTAACACAAGGTGTTATACGCATTTGTATAAATAGTTGTCAGCCTTGATGTGAGTATAACAGGCGACAGACTAGCGTTTTCTCAAGGGAATGGTCCGTCACATCCATTTCGCTTAGAAATGGGGATAAGTAAAGTGTATTCCTAAGCCTAGTGGCTTATACGACCCATACAGCTTATAAAGGCCTTTTTATTTTTTGTTGGAACTTTATATATATATATATATATATATTAATGTATCCACATAAAATGTTATAAGGAGATATAATCATTTATGTATCGATTTTCAGTATTTACTTCATAATAAGCCTGACGATTCTCTATGGGAATGAAACTCGGAAGCCTCTGTGCAGCTTAATTGCCATGAATATATTGTAATACATTATATATATATATATATATATATATATATATATATATATATATATATATATATATATATATATATATATATATATATATATAGCGAGAGAGAGATTATATTTATATATAAATGATCTGTATTTTTCGGAAATAATTAGTCTATGTTGTTGTGGGTTCGAATCTTGGCCGATTAACTGTAGATACAGTGAAACACGTGTTCGCGGATAAATAGTTTTTATCTATGAATCTGTCTCTCAAGCACTTAGGAAATGAATCACTGTAGAAGGCTTTCATAAACTGTCATTATCGCCAAAAATAACAACAAAAATAACTAGACATTTATAAGCGATAAAACGACACGTATTTCAGGTAATACTTTTTTAGTTCATCAGTATAATCTCCAACTGCAGCCTATGTGGTTGTGGGTCCGAATCTTGCGATAGTCAACCACGCCGATAGAACAAATCGACTATCTTACAGCAAAAAATATTCAAACGTTGCCTACAAATAGTGACTTTAACTTCTAAGACAATTAAAGATCTAATTAACACCAACCCTGTTTCCACCATTTGGGTCGAGGTTTAGTTTTTCTTGATGTAAATGCAAGTTCTGTTCTGTCAGTAATAGTTTGCTGATTTAAGGAGATAAATTGTAGAAGGCTATTAGATAGTTTAATTCTGTTAGAGTTTATAATGGGGACTGATTCAAGAAGACCTCGACGAGATTTATTTAACATGAATTTAATGAATCTAGCTTGTTTAAAGTTAAAGGAATGATTGTATTGTAATACACGAGAGAATAGTGCGTTTAGAGAATTGTTATTTTTTATATCTCTCTTGTGTTCAAACGTTGCCTTAAAATAGTGACTTCAACTTCTAAGACAATTCAAGATCTAATTAAAACCAACCCTGTCCCCTACCATTTGAGGCGAGGTTTTGTTTTTTACTTCATAGAACTTTCTGAATGATGTACTCTCATCGGAAGGTACATCGACTGAGACCTAAGACTATTAAAAAGGAATATCGCTTGTTCGAAAAAAATTGATTCAACAATGAAATCGGTTGGTTGTCATTAAATTATATAAATAATTTCGAAGTTTTCTGTAAACTATGACGTCTTTTTTTTTATAAATTATTTTCATTATTTTTTTAATTACTGATAGGTCACCGCTTATTATTAATCTATTAGATGTGATGTTCATTAGGTCTAAATTCTAAAATCCGACTGACATTATTTTATATAGTATATAATTACGAATGATAACATTTGAAAAATAATTTTGTAAGTTAAGTTGAAGGGAAATAGAAAAACAAAAGAAAGAAGACACATCCAGTCTAGAGTTGAAAAAATAGATAAAGGATCAGAGAACGAGAATGAGAGCGTGTTGGGGTAAAAAAAAACATTGAAAAAATTAAATATTAATTATTGTTTAACCTACAGACACAAGTGTTTCTTGCTTTCACAGTCATTATTGTAGGAGGTGATTATTACTTCTGGTCGAACAAAGTCACTTTTGACTCTGCAGCCCGGCATTCTTCCCCTCGGCCCCAAGAATTACCACAGGCAAGGGAAGAGAATTAAGATCTATATTATGTCGATTCAGCGAACAAACACAGAAAGCTAGTCAAATAATGTTCATCTACAAACGTAGGAACATTGCATTACGGAATGGTTGACAGCTTATTATAACTCCCTTAAAGAGGGCCAAATCATATTCGAAGGGGGCTTTTAACAACATTTTCAATAGATGAATATTAATGCTTAATTTTAAACTACAAACACTAGCGTTTCTTCCTTTCGCAGTCATCAGTGTAGGAGATGATAATTACTGCTGGTCAAAGGATTCGAACCCAGTCACAAAGTCAACCTTGACTCTGCATCCCGGCATTCTTCACCTCGGAAGAGAGAGTGAGAGGGGGGTAGTAACAAAGAAAAAGCAGGGAGGGGAGATAAAGGCCACCCCTGTCACGCATATAAGTTTCGAGTGCAGCTGTTAATGTATATCAGGTTGTAACGAAAGTTCTGTCCGTCTTATAAAACCATAAAACAAGACAGAAAAGCAAACTATCGGATGTATTTAATAGTCAACTTAGTCACCATGGTTTCTTATGACATCTACCACGAAGCGTTTTAATGCCACGTTCATAACATTCCTTTCGCTGTTTAAATGAAAAAAGAAACCAACCTATATTCGACTACTGTGCTTTTAAAGCAAGTTTTAATACACTTAAACACGTTATCACACTCCAAAAACAGACCAAATATCTCTGAGAAAAACATACCTGAGAAATAATACATCATCCACCATATTCTTCGGAACTTACACCAACAGATCATCTTCTTTTCAAAAAGTTATTTGAGCTTCTTAAGATTTGAACCTTTGGCCTTTCGGCTATGAGCAAATGTAGTATCTGTTCTGATATAGTACTCTATTTTTGTTGGCCTCAGTTAGTGAAGCAAATATTGTTCTAGAATTAGTCAATTTTTATTTGTGTCCCAATCCAGAGTGTCCCTTTTATAGGGAGCTGAATTTCCCCTTTTTAAAAACTGACCTTGTGTTTAACTCTGCCCTCATGGGGAGGAAAATAAATAAGGAATTTCTCCGAGCGAACATTCCTTACTTTACCGCCTCCCTATCATGGTTGTATGTGATACGAGGTCGGTTTAATGTGGGGGATATTCAGCTCCCTCAAAAGAGTCAGCCTGGATCGGACACAAATAAAAAATGACCCCCAGATTTCTACTACTCTGGTCGAGGACGGCGGATGTAAGTCAAAGACAAGGGTTCTATTGAACTTTCTTGACTGGGACAATTTCGTTTCGGTTAATTTTGGGTTTTGTATTGTCTCCTCTTATCGATGGTTAGTCAATTTCGTACTCGATATTAATTCGTTCTTTCATTTGCAACGATAGAGCTGCATATCATCCTTCTCAATAGTTTTTAAAACATTCTTTCTGCCCCCCCCCCAAAAAAAATTATTTTTGTAAAACATTCCAATGAATTATTTTCCCCAATAAATTATTTCTCCCCACAAAATTATTTTTGTAAAACATTCCAATGAATTATTTTTCCCCAATAAATTATTTCTCCCCCAAATTATTTTTGTAAAACATTCCAATGAATTATTTTTCCCCAATAAATTATTTCTCCCCCAAATTATTTTTGTAAAACATTCCAATGAATTATTTTCCCCAATAAATTATTTCTCCCCCAAATTATTTTTGTAAAACATTCCAATGAATTATTTTTCCCCAATAAATTATTTTTTTAAACATTCGTCACGGTCTTCTAACCTAATCCAAACCCCAACTGGCAGTCACTCGGACTTAGGGCTAGTGATAAACATTTTTAAAATGTCCTAAGACGCTAGAATGGCCCGGAAATGGAGGACCATTTTATGTGAAATGTATATACGAAACTTATTCCTCATCCTAAATTCTAAAATACTAAAATACAAAAATCGCTTTAAAAATCCCATTTTTTTTTGGAGGGGGGGCTCAGTGCAGTGTGCCCAAAACATCTTCGTCTTATTTTTTATTTAAAGAAAATAGTGTAACATCGCGTATTAGGCTTTAAAAAAGCAACAAATTAACCGAAACAAAATTGCCCCAGTCAAGAAAGTTCAAAAGTTTCTCCTGCATGTTTCTAATGAAGAACAATATATTCGTTTTCACTATGCTCATGACATGATATACTTTCTTTGTTTTCTTTTTACTGCCCCCTTTCGTTGGTCGTCCATCTGCATGTTTCATACGAGTGCTTTCAGGTTTAACACGTTCAAACCACCGTAAAATGGTAAACTAAACAGCTTGATGAGCTCATAAGTATATATTGACCATGATTTTAGAACTGATGGATTTATTTTTAAAGTGAGGTATATTAAGAGAATAAGGATAGACGAGCCTTAGTAGAAATTAAATAGATGTCTATGTTAGAATTTACATTATTTCATTTCACAGCTCATGTATTAAACATATATCCCAAACATATCCATCATTAGAACGAAAGGCTAAGACCAAAGTACGCTTAACACATTTGTTTACAGTTGACAATTATGAAAGATAAGCAACGTACATTATACAAAACAATAACATGCATTCTTACTCTAACTTTAAGATAGGGACATAAATTTCCGAGAGGGGGGATGCTAGATTATTCATTTTGTGAGAGCCGCATGGGAGAGGTCTGACAACGAAGAACTCTTAATATTCTCTGGTCCCTTTCGTGTAAAATCAAGGGGAAACAATCAGCGATGTTCAGAACCGATGCTTAGTTTTAAAATCTAAAGCATTTTATAAACGTGGAATTAAAATGTTTAAGAGGCCAGAAAGAAGAACGAGGAGTTAGGGTTAGGGTTAGGGTTAGGGTTAGGGTTAAGGGTCCGTTAATGACTCAATTAATGTTTCGTTTTGTTAGTGTTTTATTGACACTTAAAAATACTGAATTTTTATTCTAACAAGGGGAGTAACATTCACTAAACTGACATGTATGCCAAACGGGAAGGGAGAAAGTCCCTTAAAAGAAAATGTGATATTCCTAAAAGTACCTGGTACCTCTAAAGGGGGTGTACGTAATTCCTAGAATGAGGTAACAAAGCGAGTGCCCGGTAGTACCCGTTAGTACCCGGTACAATTTTTTTTTAATTTAACTCTTGTAGTTATTACTTTTAGACAATAAGTATAATAAATAAATGTATTCTAATTAGCAATTTTCAACTCCACTGCATCTATTTGCATGCTACACCGACATGTATGCTGAAAGGGGAAGGGGGGAGTCTCTTAAGAGAAAAATGTGATATTCCTCAAAGTACCTGGGTAAAAATGTGATATTCCTAAAAGTACCTGGGTAAACATGTGATATTCCTCAAAATACCTGGGTAAAAATGTGATATTCCTAAAAGTACAAGGGTAAACATGTGATATTCCTAAAAGTACCTGGGCAAACATGTGATATTCCTCAAAGTACCTGGGTAAAAATGTGATATTCCTAAAAGTACCAGGGTAAAAATGTGATATTCCTAAAAGTACCAGGGTAAAAATGTGATATTCCTAAAAGTACCAGGGTAAAAATGTGATATTCCTAAAAGTACCAGGGTAAAAATGTGATATTCCGTAAAGTACCTGGGTAAACATGTGATATTCCTCAAAGTACCTGGGTAAAAATGTGATATTCCTAAAAGTACCAGGGTAAAAATGTGATATTCCTAAAAGTACCAGGGTAAAAATGTGATATTCCTAAAAGTACCTAGGTAAAAATGTGATATTCCTAACAGTACCTGAGTAGACATGTGATATTCCTAAAAGTACCAGGGTAAAAATGTGATATTCCTAAAAGTACCTGGGTAAACATGTGATATTCCTCAAAATACCTGGGTAAAAATGTGATATTCCTAAAAGTACCAGGGTAAACATGTGATATTCCTAAAAGTACCTGGGTAAACATGTGATATTCCTCAAAGTACCTGGGTAAAAATGTGATATTCCTAAAAGTACCAGGGTAAAAATGTGATATTCCTAAAAGTACCAGGGTAAAAATGTGATATTCCTAAAAGTACCAGGGTAAAAATGTGATATTCCGTAAAGTACCAGGGTAAAAATGGATATTCCTAAAAGTACCTTGGTAAACATGTGATATTCCTCAAAGTACCTGGGTAAAAATGTGATATTCCTAAAAGTACCAGGGTAAAAATTCGATATTCCTAAAAGTACCTGGGTAAAAATGTGATATTCCTAAAAGTACCAGGGTAAAAATGTGATATTCCTCAAAGTACCAGGGTAAAAATGTGATATTCCTCAAAGTACCTGGGTAAAAATTTGATATTCCTCAAAGTACCTGGATAAAAATGTGATATTCCTAAAAGTACCCGGGTAACATCGGATACCATAACCATCTATTTTCATTAAATAAACACCAAAAACTAAACTGCAGAAATTCACATTAGAACCCATACGTGTCTACCACCTGTGCGATGAACGCCCCCCCCCCCCACCCGGTGTTCCAATCTGATAGATTGCTTGTACGAATTCGCAACCCGGGTAACATCGGATACTTTGGCTGTTTCTACCCACTTACCTCTATAGTATGCGTTCTCGCAGTTCCTTAATTACGGAAACCAATAAAAAAAAAACGAGAAGCATTTATTTATGACCGCGGCCTTTTTTAGCGCGCATATAAAAACCCGATACCTCGATCATTTAATTGCGGTTCGCGCTTCATTAATGGTCCACTGGCCAAGGGAACTCGACGTTTTCTGCCTGCGCTGCTCGAGGTAACAATATACCGATAAGATTCTGAATAAAATTTCATTTTGCAATGATAACGGAGTCATGGAATTTCGGAAGGACAAAACAAAAATAAGCAAAAACAAAACAAAATGGCGGGCGTGAAAATGGTGGCAGGTTTCAATCTTTTGGCCGGTTTCAGTTTATTGCTCGCGCGAAAACTATCTCGATTCCTCTCAGAGATAAGCCTTTTATTTATTTTTTCACAAGTAGTTAACAGGCCTACATATATACATCAGAAAAATCCACGAATAACGAGTAAATATTTGTTAGTTACAACGATATATATATATATATATATATATATATATATATATATATATATATATATGCTGATATATATATATATGCTGATGAGTCCCGATGGCTATTCACTACCGGTCATGCGATTCGAAACCCTGAATTCCGAGTATTTTAACAACTCAAATCCCGACGTCTAGAACCACTCAGCTAACGCTGAATAGCAAATAAAGATGATAATTCAAACACTTTATCCGGCGGTTTTACGTCATAAGAGTGTTCGACATAATAAAAGGAACGATGCATTTATAGCTAGCGACGTCATGCTGTGTTAATACTACACTTACAGTGCCCATCTAGAGGGTTTTCTAGGAGCTACAAATAATAAATATTTGTTTTGTTTATTATCTATGTACGTATACGTTTCGTCCTTTATAATCGGGACTCATCAACATAGAGATATGACTATTCACTACTGGTCATGCGATTTGAAATTCCGGATTCCGAGTATTTTCACAACTCAAATCCCGACGTCTAGAACCACTCGGCCAACGCTGATATATATATTCTCGAGGGGATGAAACGTGTACGCATGTAGATAAAAACAATATATATATATATGTGTGTGTGTGTGTGTGTGCGTGTGTGTGTGTGTGTGAGAGAGAGAGTTCAGATACAAATATATATTCAAGTATATACGCTTTATAATATCCTAAAATGCTTCAAATTGCAAGCTCAATGAGGTTGTATTACAAGCTTCCTCCAGTCTTTCAAATAATACGTGTTTCTTATTGCTATTAAGAGAACTACTTCTCTGATGATCAGCAATGTAAAACTAAAATCTTTATATTTCTCTTAGCTGTGAAACACGCGTAAGATTTAAAAAGTATAAAATTTGAAAAACAAATTGTGTGATGAAGAAGAAATACAGGTATTCTCTGAATTATGAAAATAAAAAAATTTGAAAAAAAACACATCAAAATGATGGTTTGGGATTGATTTTGCCTAGGGTCATTAGAATGCAACTATAAAGTAAATATATATATATATATATATATATATATATATATATATATATATAAACACTTTAATATTCTATGGTCCAGTTAAGCTTTGAAATATGTCCAAGTTACTAAGTCATTGAGTAGATTGGTAGAATGAAATCCAACACAGTGCTCAATTATTTAAAATTATTTAAACGTCTTAAAAAATAACAAATAAGATAACAGACCTTTTATTTATATATATATATATATATATATATATATATATATATATATATATATATATATATATATATAAGTTATGAAAATATATTTATGGCAATAAATATATTTTCATAACTTACTACCTGGCTCTACTTACATACCGAGCACTGTTGAAGTAAATACTTAAATCTGATACATAAAAAATTATATCTCCTTATAAAATTATGTGGATACATTAAATAGTAATAGTTATATATATTATATATATATATATATATATATATATATATATATATATACGCCTTGTGAAAAGATATCTATTTTAGAATTTACATTATTTTATTTCACAGCTAATTATTAAACATATATTCTAAACATATCTACAATATTATTGTAAGGTTCAAAGTACATTGCAAAACTACACACAAAAATGACTACACACATTTTTTACAAAATCAAAACATGTCTGATAATTGGTTTCTTCTTATGTGCACTCAGAATTTGTAGTCTACAATATCTGAAAAAAAGAATTAAAATACATCACAGATTTACTCAAAACATTGCAATACCCCACATATTTAATATTAAATTCAAAGAAAAAATTCCAAAAGCAATAAACACAAGTCATATTCACAGAATACTTCTCTTATGAACAGATATCTTTTTTCTTACCTGCACCCGCCAATAATATAATAATTTACAATACTCTAAATAAACAAGGAATTCCAACAATATAAACTACATCACAAACTATAAAACAAACATCATAAACAACAAAACATTTTCCGTAAAAACCCACATCTAATGCAGGTATATATATATATATATATATATTATATATATATATATATATATATATATATATATATATATATATATATATATATATATATATATATATATATATATAGTGTGTCAGGTTGTATATGAAAAGAAATCAAATAAAGTGCTCGATCATATAAGAGAGCTAATATAATTTATTTAGATACTGTATATTACATAATTCAGCAATGTACCGTGGTTTCATCCAAAAGGGCAGATTTAGACATCTTTAGTAAATCTCCGTGCCCAGTGGAATCATCGGCAAGCTGAAACGATTGTAGTCACGCCCGACATTGTTGACGCCATTCCCTGTCGGGCGTGACTACAATCGTTTCAGCTTGCCGATGATTCCACTGGGCACGAAGATTTGCTAAAGATGTCTAAATCTGCCCTTTTAGATGAAACCGTGGTACATTGTTGAATTATATAATATACAGTATCTAAATAAATTATATATATATATATATATATATATATATATATATATATATATATATATATATATATATACTGTCCCATTTTCATCAGATATACGTTGGTGAACTTTAACAGGACTTAAAGACAGAGTTTGGTGAACAGAAGAGAGATATAAAAATAACAATTCTCTAAATGCACTATTCTCTCATGCATTACAATATAATCATTCCTTTAAGGTTAGACAAGCTAGACTCATTAAATTCATGTTAAATAAATCACGTCGAGGTCTTCTTGAATCAGTCCTCATTATAAACTCTAACACAATTAAAAAACTTAAAGGCTTCTACAATTTATTTCCTTAAATCAGCAAACTATTACTGACAGAACAGAACTTGCATTTACATCAAGAAAACTTAAAAACAAAAAAAACACTCGTTCCACTTCATAAACGAACCACACGTTTTCAATTCTAACGTTCATAGTTCGTTCGATAAAAAAAAACATTTTTTGTGTCATATTTGTACCACATTTTGTTTTATTCTTTCGAAAATATTTTGTTTAAAAAGTCATTTACTCGTCATTAACGCACCACGTATTTTAAAATAGTGTACTTCTATTCTATTTCTTCAAATCATTCATATCGAACACAAAACAAGAAATAAAAAACGAAACGTTTATAAATATTTAAAGAATTTTTTTTTCCTTTTTTCATTATCCATCACGTTGGAATATTATTTCCGTAATTATCATCATATACATACATACATATATATATATAGATAGATAGATAAACAGGCTTTCTCTCTGTCTCTCCCCTTCCCCTACATTCTCTCTCTATCTATCTCTATATGTATATATATATATATATATATATATATATACAAATATACATATATTAAACACACACATTATATATATACATATATAAAATATATATATATATATATATATATATATATATATACAAATAGTTTATTTGAAAACAATATGTTACATATTTCAGAATCGTACCGCAGTTTCATCTAGATGGACTGACTCAACGTCTGTGTGTATGTGTCTGTGATGTTTGTGCGTACCCTATAAAAGAAAAGGTTATAGAATATACATTAAATCAGAAAGTGTATCTGTATGTAAGATTTACTAGGGAAGACAATGGAAGTGTTTTCGCATCTCTTAGTGCACAGCAAAGGGGCTATAGGAGCATGAACCCCTTAAAACATCTTTAGGGGAATGAGGTTAATCAGGTACAGACCATGTGTTAGTATTATAAAAAGTGTTGGCGGGAATTATGTAACAAGTACGAAACTATAGTTAGAACTATATACATTTTAGTATATTATTACTGGTATTTAAGTTAGTTCTATTAATTAGTTGTTTTTTTGTTTATATATAGGGCTTCTAATATATGGAGTTTTTTTTGTTAGTACTATATTCTAAGATTTTAGTATTTTCTACGAAGAGCTTTTTGAATTCCGATCGGGGGCGGGAATGGTCGTTAGTTAAGTGTTGGGCTATGGCGCTAGTATCAGACAAATGCATCGTCAATCTTCTCGACAAAGTCGTGGTAGTCAAACCTATGTATATGTTTTTTTTCTTGGTTGTTGGAGACAGTCTCCCAAAGGACATTTAAACTCATAAACAAGGTTTGTCTTATCAAAAACTCTAATCTTATAATGTATGTATATATGTAAGTTTGTCTGACTTTCTCTCTATCTCTCTCTCTTTTTCTCCCTCTCCCCCCTCTCTCTCTCTCTCTTTATCGCTCTCTATATACCTAGGTCTCTTTAGCTATTTCCACTCTCTCTCTTTATCGCTCTCTATACACCCAAATCTCTCTCATATATATAAATTATATATATATATATATATATATATATATATATATATAATTTATTAAAAAACTATGTTACGTTGACGATTCCGCTTGGGTATAGACAGCCGATCTAGATGAAAACGCGGTACAATTCTGTAATATGCAACATATAGTTTTCAAATAAATTATTTGTATTTTATTTACCATTTCTCCAGTTGGTTAGACTAAAGATCAGATGTGGGTTTTGATGAAAATGTTTTTGTGGAACGAACTGGATTCGAACCCGGCACACCCAGGTCATCAGTTCGTATCGTTAACCACTTAGCCACCGTATTTGTATTAGCTTTCACTCTTCTGCGATCGAGTACTTTATTGATTTCCTTTCAATATAACTTGACACACACACACTATATATATATATATATATATATATATATATATATATATATATATATATATATATATATATATATATATATATATATATATATATATATATAAAGTGAACACCTCCCTGTTGTGTGTACGTTTGTCTCTAATAACAAATACATACTAGGGAGTGTACCTTAAATGTAAATCTATTCACAAGTACAATTTGCATGTGAACATAATGGAGGTAGTTCTGCGTATCTAGCTGCCCATGAAAAGGGCTAATGGAACCTTTTCAACATGTCACTACAATGAAATTAATATATTTATAAGCAGGAGAGTTTATGAATATGATATCAAAATAGATATATTGTAAGTTTTAAAGGATGTTAAGCTATTAGCTTTCTTTGATTAGAAAGACACTTTCAAATTCTGGATCACTTACATTGTCTACCCTCAAAAAGTTTATACATATGATTTAAATTTCTACAAAAATAGGATATATTCGATGTTTAAGAGTATTAACATACATTTTAATATCTCAGTGAGTAAGATATCTAGCTAACAACATCAAAGTTAGGGTTAGGGTAAGGCTAACTACATCAAAGTTAGGGTTAGGGTAAGGCTAACTACATCAAAGTTAGGGTTAGGGTAAGGCTAACTACATCAAAGTTAGGGTTAGGGTAAGGCTAACTACATCAAAGTTAGGGGTAGGGTAAGGCTAACTACATCAAAGTTAGGGTTAGGGTAAGGCTAACTACATCAAAGTTAGGGTAGGGGAAGGCTAACTACATTAAAGTTAGGGTTAGGGTAAGGCTAACTACATCAAAGTTAGGGTTAGGGTAAGGCTAACTACATCAAAGTTAGGGTTAGGGTAAGTCTAACTACATCAATGTTAGGGTTAGGGTAAGGCTAACTACATCAAAGTTAGGGTTAGGGTAAGGCTAACTACATCAAAGTTATGGTTAGGGTAAGGCTAACTACATCAAAGTTAGGGTTAGGGTAAGGCTAACTACATCAAAGTTAGGGTTAGGGTAAGGCTAACTACATCAAAGTTAGGGTTAGGGTAAGGCTAACTAAATCAAGGTTACTGCTAAAGTAAACTATCCTTAATATGAGGTTGCATATGATGTTATCACACAGGTTCATCGTTCAATAACTCTAAACTTAAATAAACTTAATTAAATTTATAAGATATATATAACCCGAAAATATTAATATAAGTATTTTAGGAGAGAAATTAAAGAAAAATATATTTTTGTTTTTGACTTGAGTTAGATTTCAAATTGATTTCATTTTTTTAATTAAATAGAAAAAAATTAATTTTTTTTAAATTCAATAAAAAAATAAAATATTAATAATATCGGTGTCGACACATAATTTTTAAAAGATTTAAAGAGAGAAATCAAAATAAACTTTTTTGTTTTTATTTTAATTAGATTTTAAATTCATTTTATTTTTGATGCGGTATAGTCCGCTGACAACAACCTTCATATGCGCGTTTGAACTAGAGGTGAACATACATCTGACGAGAGGAAGTGTTCCCGAAATACCATACTATACGGAGCTTCCATAAGGTCATGCTGATCCAGGTAGGACATAATACAATGTAAATAGACACTAATAATAACAAAAAATTATATATATATATATATATATATATATATATATATATATATATATATATATATATACATTGTATTAATAAAAAGGATACAACGACACAACTCGTTCCACCGGTATATGTCTTAATTTGCTTCAGTTTGAATTACCTATATATATATATATATATATATATATATATATATATAAAATATTTCTTAAATAATATTGTATATTTACAATTTTTTATATCTTATTTTTCATCTCTAGAATTGATTGCTCTATTCAATATATTGAGCTTTATATTATCACGATAGATTATTTTTAAACGATAATTTAATTATCTTTAATTTAATTCAACATTTAAATATATACATTATATATATGTATCATGGGCGGCGGCACCGGGGGAACTCAAGCCCCCACACACACACACACACTTTTTAACTTGGCTCCCCCACTTTACGGTCATCAATAATGAAGTTATATATACATGTGTTTAACCGGGCCCCCCACTTTTTAGGAGAGCCCCTCCCACTTTTATAACTGTCCCGCCGGTCCTGTATATATATATATATATATACAGAGAGAGAGAGAGAGAGAGAGAGAGAGAGAGAGAGAGAGAGAGAGAGAGAGAGAGAGAGAGTGTCTCAGAAAGTTTCTCAACCATTAAAACTATGTATTAAAAAAAACAAAAACATTTTTGTCCCAAGTCGTTCGGTGAAAATCACTTTTTTGTAAGTCAATTTACTTTTGCAGTCACTATGTTAGTTTGCTTCCAAGAATTTACGCTAGTCTTAACATTATTTAAGGGATCATCAGTTGTTAACCATGAAAAACTGTTTCGGGAATTTAAAAACATATATATATATATATATATATATATATATATATATATATATATATATATATATATATATAATTGAAATTTGAGTTTTACCTCGTGGGCTTATTAAAGGGCCCGTGTACATCTTAGTATGATAACCCGTCTTTCATACGCGTGTGCGCGTGCGTGTACCCCAGCAAGAATTTGGATATTTAGTTTCCTTATTAACTCACGCCCGCCCTCAACTCTCTAATCTTCCTTCGGGTTAAATATTTACGCCAAATAGCCCCGTATTTGTCGGGTATGTTGTTCCATTAGTCGCATGAACGGATCCAGTTCGTCCTTCCCGAAAATTTAACACCCCCTAAACGCAACTTCGAAACTAAAAAAAAAAAAACAATAACACGAGAAGAGGGGCGACAAAAAGGGGCCGAAATACAGAAGAATTGGGTGTATAAAAACGACCGAAACCGAAAGAGCGACTCGGCAATTGGTTTTAGATCATTAGTGTCGAAATCAACACAACTAAGCAAACACAACCTGTTCTTATAGGTTTGGGGTCGGGATTGAGACCGCGGGTCCACGAAGGGCCTCGTCCTTTTGTAACTGGATGGGGGGATGAAGGGCAGGAATAGAGAAACTTGTTGTATGGGGCAAAAATGTTTTTATTATTTTTATTTTTTAACTTTTATTCCTCCCAAACAAGGCACATTGCCACTGAGGCATAAGGGCTACTGTGATTTGGAGCCAGATTTATAGGGGGGGGGCATAATTAGTGGGGAGTTATGCAGCAAGATATTTGTTCACATTACATTTGGATTTCTACATATTAGTACAGTCGGGGAAACAGGGAACAGGGAGGGAATTCAAGAGACAGGCCTACACCCTTATTCTCAATAGCCCCTTACGTCTACAGTGGCGGCCTGCTTTGTTTGGGGTGAAGTATTTTTTTTTAAAGCGGTCCGAGGAAAAAAGCTATCAGAGTAGAATGTTGTCCGGTATCTAGGGTCCTCTACAGCGAAGGGGTGGGATTTTGCTGCTTATAGGGTTGGTGCACGTTCAGTAAGTTCGTCATTCCGTGGAGGTGTTTGTAAAACAAGCACAAGGATGCAGCATTGTTGCGAGGCGACAGGGACTGGAGCTTGGTAAACAGTGTGAGACCTGGT
This sequence comes from Sepiola atlantica, assembly GCA_963556195.1. Lineage (NCBI taxonomy): Eukaryota > Metazoa > Mollusca > Cephalopoda > Sepiida > Sepiolidae > Sepiola > Sepiola atlantica. The sequence continues at coordinate 128,449,405 of OY744518.1, forward strand.
GGTTGGACAAAAGCCCACCGGACAAAAGCCCACCAAAATAAATCAAACCCGGACAAAAGCCCACCAACGTAAAAATAAATTAATTATTAAAAAAAATGTTTTAAATGTTGTTACGAAAAAAGAATTGCAGACAAAGAGTTATTGATAATTGCAGAAAAATTAAATATAAAAATATTTTTTTATAATTTTTAAAAATTAATTTATTTTTGGGCTTTTGTCCGTGTTATACTTATTTTGGTGGGCTTTTGTCCGGTGGGCTTTTGTCCGCACACCACGAGCCCTATTAGGTTACAGACTCTTTTTTTCTACTATGTTCAAGATGGAGAGACTAGTGGTTGGTGCAGCAGACGAGATATTGAAACAATACTCGATGCATGGGCAAATAGTGGCTTTGTAGAGATATAGGATGCTGGCGGGTGTGATAAGTTTTCTAGCCCGGTAAAGGGAGCCCACCTTCTTTGCAGCAGACTTGGCAATATCTTCTATGTATTTATTCCAATTAATGTTCCCGGTGAATGTTAAACAAAGGAGTTTAGAAACTCGAGAATATCTGAAATACTTTTATTTCTGGTTTTATTTTCAAACATTTACCCCCCTGGCATTCGCTTATTCGTGTCACGACGAAAGGTTGGGGGATATTTTCTTAGAGAGGGGGGTGCAAACACTCTATACGAAACCCCTTACGCCTAAACAGTTACCAATAAGAAACACGTGACTTATTTGTATCTACAAGTGTTGACCATCCCATTTACGTTAATCTTTGACCTTAAAAAGGGGCCCCAGTAGATTGGGGTCAGTGATTCCAAATACATCTTTGCAAAATTAAAATGACAGCAGCAATGCAAAAACGCTTAATCCCACCTCGGAATATATAGTTCCTACTTATTAATTTGTCACAATTTAACAAGGCTAATTGAAGCCTCTTCTTATACCACAAGATGGTTTCCCTCTGACAAAAAAAATATTGTTTTCAAAATGTCCGGATTTAAGGAATTATAACTCAGTTGATCATATAAGGGAAAATAGACAAATTCGTATGTTTATTTTTGAATAGTATTTTTTTCTTTTGAACATAGTTCACTCCAAAAAAGACAGACCGCCACTGTAGACGTAAGGGGCTACTGAGAAAAAAGAAAAGGGGAGAAGGTAGGGGGTCAACCTAAATTGGGATCTGCGCAGCGAGATATCTGTTTACATTAGTTTTAAATTTCTGCATGTCTGTACTGTCGGGGAAATAGGGGGAAGGATAAGAGTTCCAGAGGCCAGCAGCATGAGAAAAGAAGCTATTAGAGTAGAAAGCTCTCCGGCATCTGGGGACCTCTACAGTGAATGGATGGGATTTGGTTGATTGTGTAGTTGGTCTAGTGAATTTACATCGGGTTGGTTGAGCGTATTTCGATGGGGGCACAAGAGCAGCAAGTTCATCGGAGCACAATCCATTGAAGTAATTGTAAAACTGGCACAAGGGTGCAACATTGCGGCGATGGGACAGGGACTGGAGCTTGGTTGACAGTGAGGGACCTATTAGGTTGGCGATTCTTTTTTGGACCTTGTCAAAGAGGGAGAGACTAGTAGATGATGCACCAGCCCAAATGTGACAACAATACTCCATACATGGTCGGATGGTGGCTTTGTAGAGATACAGGATAATGTCAGGTGTGAGGAGTTTACTAGCATAGTAGAGGGAGCCAACCTTCTTTGTTACAGCCTTGGCAATGTCTTCAATGTATTTGTCCCAATTCATGTTACCTGTGAAGGTTAGGCCGAGGAGTTTGAATGATGAACTCTCAGGTAGGGTGTTATTTGCCATGAAAATCGGTGGCTGAAAAGGTTCCTTGTAATTATTCGAAGGAAAGAATATTTGTTCGTTTCTTATATACAGAGTTATTGCAAAGTAAAGCCCTATACTTGTAAGTCATACTTGTAAATTATTACTGAAATATAAAATTTTTACAAAAAATGAAGGAAGGAGCAAGAATTATGAATTATGTGTTATTTTTCCTTTAGTCCTCACATTCTACGAGCGATGTTTTTGACAATGGAGAAAAATGCAACTTTCTCAGCCGGCTGCTGTTTTCTATACTCTGATAGTATTCATCATCATTCATCTGTCAATCTATCCATCTTGTTGACCATTACCTTCGAGTGGTTATTTAGTCTTGATGAGTGTTGACTCATTAGTAAAAAAAAAAAAAAAGAAAAAAAAAAGTTCCTTGTGAAATCAGTTGATGCAGTTTCCAGGCAGTTCTACAAGCTGGCGGCGACTTCTGGCAACCATATCGAATTTTGAATAAAACCCCCATGCTATACACTTTCTTATATTTATTCCTGGTAAACATTATATTTCAGTAATAAATTACGAGCACTTAATAATAGGGAGTTACTTTCCGCAACTATATAAGTACTAACATATATATATATATATATATATATATATATATATATATGTAAAAATAAAAATGGAATAAAGGATAAGTAATTCAACAACTAACAAAAAATACGGTCATTTTCAATCGTTTGGTATCTTTGTATAAATTTGAAAACTTTTCCGTTTTGAAATAAAGTTTACCAACCGATTGAAAATGGCCGTATTTTAACGACCGAAATATTTCGACAGAACTATACAACATGAGTTTTTGTGTTTATTTTTGTTAGTTGTTGAATTACTTATCCTTTATTCCATTTTTATTTTTACATATCGTCTGAAACATTGTTTCTTTTTTCTCATATATATATATATATATATATATATATTAGTATTTTATGTATCCACATAGAATTTTATAAGGAGATATAATTTTTTATGTATCAATTTTCAGTATTTACGTCAACAGTGCTCGATACGTAAGTAGAGCTAGGTAGTAAGCTATGAAAATATATTTATGGCAATTAAGCAATGTTGAAGTAAATACTGAAAATTGATACATGAAAAATTATTTCTCCTTATAAAATCTTACGTGGATACATGAAATACTAATATACACATCTTTAAGAAAACGCTTTTTGAAATGTATTATAGAATTTTGTAAAACACAAAAAACGTTTTTTTCTGGTTTTTTTTTAAATATATTTATTAAATGAAAAAACTCATTTTTCATAAATATATGTCTCTGAGACTGAACGAAGGATTAGATGTATCACGTTCTATAAATCGAGGATGTGTGCCGTGGTTTTATTGGACGGTCATCAACGTCCTTCTCATCCAAAATAGGCATGATTTAGCATCAAATAGAGCGAGACTGTAACTTAACAGGCTTCTAATTTGATTAAAATGAATAAATATTATATAATATCGTGAGCACTCTAGGATGAAGGTGACGGCATGCGAACGAGACGAGCGCCATAAAACGTACTCACTAACAAAACAAAAGCTTCATCAACAATATATATATATATATATATATATATATATATATATATATATATATACGCGTATACGATAAAATAAATACTCTGGATATATTTATCAGTATTTACTTCAACCGTGTTCAATGCACGTTTGTAGGTTAATATTAGTATAAAACGATACTCATACTCATGGCAAGTAAGCTACACAGAAGCGTTTATGTTTTATTCCCGAGGAAAATAATAGGGATTTACATTTTAGGATCTATCACACATCTCTAAATAAATGAACAGTAGTGTCCTTCACTGAAGATTGCGTAAGGATGAAACATCGATTCTGTAGGTAATAAATAATTAATATTTATTTATACATATTATTATTATTATATAAATATTGTTATATATATATATATATATATATATATATATATATATATATATATATATATATATATATATTACACCCAACCACGGACAAAAACACACACAGTAACCCTTATATATATATATATATATATATATATATATATATATATATATATATATATATATATATATTGCAACGCCACATTGTGTATTGTCGGTAGTTCAAACCCTTATTCCAGACATTTAATTTCCCTGATGATCTGCCAAGCAAGTATCTGCTTGGTAGTGAAACACGTGCAGGAAAAACATTTAATTTGAATAAATAATATTTGTAAGAAAAAATCTTTAATGGTGATCATTGGTGTCCTGAAAGGAATTCTTTGGTAAGCCTTCATAAAATCGCATATAAATGCTCTGTACTCTGTAATCGAGTATCATCGAGCTTGTTTTTATTGGCACAACCCCGGTCTTCACTGAATGATCTATTTTATAAGTGAAAAATTGTAATATATATATATATATATATATATATATATATATATATATATATATATATATATATATGTGTGGGGGGGTGTACATGTCTACGTGTTTTCTTTTTAATTAAATGTCAATCAATAATCAATTCTTTTGTGATTACATTTTCTTTTAAGAATCTAATCTAGTTGTTTCGAAGTTTTCCACGTCTAACCACGCTGAAAAGACGTGATACGACTAAACAGCTGTCTGTGGATAAATATGTGTGTGTGTGTTTTAATTTCTGTATATATCTACGTTTTCTTTTTATTCTGTACACGTTTGCCTGTGCGCTTATGGATATTTATCCATTTTATGCATATCTGATTTTCTAAATTATCCTTTTTCTATAAATGTTCTATCTTTACGCATATCTATCCGACTATTTCGCCGTATCACCGCTCCGCGAGATTCAAAATCCAATCGCCAGTGTTGTAATTAACCTTATTAACCCTGAGCAATATTCGACCTACAGGAAGAAGAAGATATTATAATGATTTCGGTTTTACATATTATGATTCCAGAAAACTCTTTTTACGCTTGATGGAAAAGTTTACTTCCCCCAACTAGGGATATATATATATATGAAAAAGGAACAAACCAAGAGATATTTTTGTTATATATATTCATCAAAGTTTCGTCTTCATTGGTAGACTTCCTCAGGATGATAATTTGAAGAAAAATGCAATGCAAGTACATTTTTGTACGTATAATTAATTTTACCCGTCCTAAGGGTTTTATTTTTATTATATATATATATATATATATATATATATATATATATATATATATTAACCCCTCAGGACGGGTAAAATTAATTCCACGAACAAAAATGTTTTGCACCACTTTTATGTCCTATTACGAAGATTAAAATACACATATAATCCTACTAAACTTTATATCTAGAATCCTCCATACACGGTTGATCAAAATTCATTACATAATTTTGATTCTAGAAATGACTAAAAATTAACCCTCAAGAAGTCTTGAGAAGAAATTGAAATTCAGGAAATCTTGCTTAATTGGTGTCTAATGACTATGGATCAAACTTAATGCAAATCTGAAATATTTGAATCTTTGTGTCCATATTATATCCCCTAAAACCTTTAAAATACTCCAAAGAAACTGAAAGTTTGGGTATCTTTTATAATTGATGTGTAATATCTACTTTTTTAATTTTACAAACATCGGAGGTATCTGAATTATCACGAACGGCTTTTACCCATTTTGGGCCAATTTGCATAAAACTTAATAAAACTAAATATAGCCTACATTTGGACCACTTACCTTTTGTAGCTCTGTTCCACAAGTCATAATGTTCGGTTAATTAGTTTAGGGGGAATCTTGCGCGTACAGATATACAAACACTTCTAACTATATAACGATAGTGTCGAATCAACAACTTGCCAAAAACACAATATCTGCAATTACGGTGCTTCTTAGAGACGTGGCCGAGACAAAATATAGAAGGGGAGATATTTCAAACTTTTTTTTTAATGACACATTTAGTAATCAAGAAAAAAATCCATTTTTACTTGATTACTAAAAACCATAAAAATAATTCTAATTAAACAAAACTGATCTAATTCTAATAATTCTAATTAAATAATCTTAATTAAATAATAATTCTAATAAAATAATAATTCTAATTAAATAATAATTCTAATTAAATAATTATTCTAATTAAATATTTATTCCAATTAAATAATACTCTAATTAAATAATAATTCTAATTTAATAAAACTGATCTAATTCTAATAATTCTAATTAAATAATTCTAATTAAATAATAATTCTAATTAAATAATAATTCTAATTAAACAAAACTGATCTAATTCTAATAATTCTAATTAAATAATTCTAATTAAATAATTCTAAATAAATAATAATTCTAATTAAATAATAATTCTAATTAAACAAAACTGATCATTTTCTTATTTTTAGTGTGCGATCATTTATATCGGTTTGAAACCGTCTAAATTAAACTTAAAACGTTGTTTAAATATGAAAGGATGAAATAATTCAAACTGTTTTGTGGAGAAATTTTTTAATCGAATTAAAAATGCAAAAAATAAAGCTTCTAAGGATACGTTAAAATTAAATAGATTAATTTAAATAAATTAAACAACAAATAAATAAATAAAAGGTTAGGGGTTAGGGTTAGGGTTAGGGTAAGGGTTACGGTTAATTCCTTGTCTAATGGACACCTTTTTCCTACATGTCAAATTTGGGCATCGCCACACAAATCCATCGCTTCTAGTTGCGTATTGGATAAGTCTCATCTCAGCGCCACAGATGCAAGTCGCGATGTTCCATTACCCGTTCTTTCGGGGTATCCGGTAAGATCCAACAAGAATGACAAAGAACAGAACGTATATGGAAAAACTTTGGTTTTCTTTATTTCCCATCACCAGATGGTTTACGCCGACTACGCACACACATATAAAAATAATCTTTTGACATACTTTTGTCTCATGAAAATATTTTTCTTGCTGAGGTCACAGACTTGGTTTCCGCTAGAAACTCGTTCGTATATACATCGGATTGGAAAGCAATTTGCAGCATTTTCTATCCGAACGTGAACTGCAGCAATTGTTCCACAAACACTTTGGTGAAGTACAAGTCAGGGGATTATTTCATAGTATCAACTTGCGTATCAGCCGCATTTTTAGTCAGCGGATACAAAAGTCTAACAGCAAGACGGGCTTGGCTACCATTGCCAATAAATCTTCATCGGTGCCATAAACATCGGTAAACTCCCATTCTTCCGGTACTTCGATACTCCGATCACCAAACGTTTTCGCTCTTCGCGTTTTTGAACTGCACTGCGGAACCTTCTCCTTTTTAACAGCTATCAAGTCGCCTTTTTTCTTCTTGCTCGACGTCCCACCCACAATGGACTCGTCCACGATTCATTTTTGCCACTCTTCATTATCTTACAGCGACACCTGAAATAACTCTGTGTCTTTGCAAAAAATCGATTATTTTGCAATTATCTCTAAGTAAAAACAACAGGTTGTAGAAGACCTGTTGCTTGATTACCTATTTAGCTGGTATGCTGATGCAACATCATACAAGTACCTATTCACACTTGCCAACGGGTTTGTTGCAGATGTGAAACAGGTTGCAGTTTGACACATTTTGGTTGAATATTATATTAAATAGGCATTTTGTTGGAATGTGTCATATTTGAAACAAAAAGCATTTAAGGGTTAAAAGAAAGAAGCCACTGTTTCCCCATTGCACGACGTACTCAGGTCGGAGGAGAAAATCAGCAAGATATTGATCACCAATGCTCTTTGAAGTGCTGCCATGGACAATTGCGTTATCTGCATTGATGTCAAAAATGATTTCAGAATGTGAGTTGGATCTAGAATAGATCTTTGAGGCGGGTCGGCGTTGATATTATGTGCTTCAGACTTCTGCCTATAAATACGTACTTTTATGGACTCATCAAAGAGAGAGAGCGAGAGAGAGAAAGGGTTTGGTGGTCGAGAATACATTTCTAGATGTTCCAGAGCAAATAAGCTTGTAAAGAAATATTTCTACCGAACCATATCAAAGACCGTTGATATAGCAAGAGCTATCGACTTAGAAACCAAGCCCTCGTCTAGAGATTCATGTATTCTTTACGATATTATAGTCAGCATTTCACCTGTTGATCTCGAAGGGTGAAACCCATATTACCTGTCACTAAATAGATTGCTTTTGCTGCGGTGATTGGCAACTTCTTTATTCATCACAAACTCAAACAACTTACGACGCGCAGGAGATTGATCGGTCTGTATTGAGATGCAGAATACCGATCTCCAGTATTTTTAAATACTGAGCCGACCGAAAAAAACTTCTAAGGAGATAGAAAGCATTTCTCATTAAGCAACGATTGATTAGCTTGTAAGGGTGAGAGCAAATCCCAGCAACAGGTTCTTTAGCTAGAAAGACTCAATATAAATATATCGCCGACAGGGACTGGCATTTTTATAAAAGAGAGAGATCTTTGAGACCCACCTTGTACATTTCAGTCGTGTCTACTTTTATAAATAAATCGTTTTGACCTACCTTGTTTATTTCAGTCGTGTCCACTTTTTATAAAGAGACCGTGTTCTCCGCCTTGTACAAGTGAGTCGTGTCCATCGTTATATAAACAAATCTTTCTGCCCCATTTGTACATGTAAGTCGGGTCCATCTTTTTATAAACAGATCTTTCTGGTCCACCTTGTGCATGTCAGTCGTGTCCATCGTTATATAAACAAATCTTTCTGTCCCACTTGTGCATGCAAGTCGGGTCCATCTCTTCATAGATAGATCCTTCTGGCCCACCTTTTATCTGCCATTCGTTTCCACCTTTTCTAAAGAGATATTTCTACCCCCATTTTGTATGTGTCAGTCCTGTCGAGTTTTGATAAAGTGATATTTCTGCCTTGACTTATACATATCAGCCGTGCCCACTTTTTTCTGAAGAGATCTTACTGTCCCACTTGTGCATGTAAGTCGTGTCCAATTTTTATAAACAGATATTTCTGCTTGCCCCATGTCAGGTGTGTCCACTTTTTAGGAATAGATCTTTCTGCCGAACCTTGTACATGTCAGTCGTATCCACATTTTATAAAGATATTTTTCTGCCCCACCTTGTATATGTCAGTCGTGTCCACTTTTTAAATGCATCCTTATGCCCTATCTTGTACATGTCAATCGCGTCCATTTTTTAAAGATATTTTTCTGCCCCACCTTGTACATGTCAGTGGTGTCCATTTTTTTAGAAAGATATGTTTCTGCATTACCTTGTACATGTTAGTGGTGTCCATTTTTTATAAAGATATTTTCTGCATTACCTTGTACATGTCAGTGGTGTCCATTTTTTATAAAGATATTTTTCTGCATTACCTTGTACATGTGAGTGGTGTCCATTTTTTATAAAGATATTTTTCTGCATTACCTTGTACATGTCAGTGGTGTCCATTTTTTATAAAGATATTTTTCTGCATTACCTTGTACATGTCAGTGGTGTCCATTTTTTATAAAGATATTTTCTGCATTACCTTGTACATGTCAGTGGTGTCCATTTTTTATAAAGATATTTTTCTGCATTACCTTGTACATGTCAGTTGTGTCCATTTTTTATAAAGATATTTTTCTGCCCCACCTTGTACATGTCAGTGGTGTCCATTTTTTATAAAGATATTTTTCTGCATTACCTTGTACATGTCAGTGGTGTCCATTTTTTATAAATATATCTTTCTGCCCCACCTTGTACATGTCAGTGGTGTCCACTTTTTATGAATATATTTTTCTGACCCACCTTGTACATGTCAGTGGTGTCCATTTTTTTTTCTAGATATTTTTTCTGCCCCACCTTGTTCATGTCAATCGCGTCCACTTTTTTCTACATATTTTTCTGCCCCACCTTGTACATGTTAATCGCGTCCACTTTTTATAAAGACATTTTTCTGCCCCACCTTGTACATGTAAATGGTCTTCACTTTTTATAAAAGCTTCATTGTGTTTATTATTCCTTTATGGGCAAGGCGGGTGTGTTACATTGGCGCATTGCACTCGATGTCGGAACTTTGTTTTGTAAACGTTTTTAATTTGCACGAATCGCAGATGTTTCTTTCTGTTGTTGTTGTTTTTTAGGAGTCGGGGTAAGCTTTGGTGGCCACTAGGAGATTAAGGTCCTTTGTCTTTTCTCGAATCGTAAAAATCGAAATCAATATTAACAAAACACAAAGGTTAATGGAAACGACCCGACATCAAAACGGAAATTCAAATTCCAAACGAATCGTGGCATGGATTCGTGATTTTATCTGCGAACTTAGTTTAGCGAAACAACATGCATATTACGAGATATATATATATATATATATGTATATATATATATATATATATATACAGTAGTAGATTACCCGTCCCATGGCGGGTAAAATGAATTCACCAAACAGAACAGTTTTGCACCACTTTTATGCCTTTTACTGAGATTAAAGTCAACATATAATTATACTAAACGTTATGTCTAGAATTCCTGTTCAAATCCATTACATGATTTTAATTCTAGAATATGTTTTTTTTTTCTTAAAACAGAAACCACCACTTTTTATCAAGGCCGAGGCCACCCGTGGACAAGTGTAAATGTGATTTCTATTTATCCCCCCCTCCAGGAGATTAGACACAAGTGTCATGTGGGTTTGATGGAAGCGTTTTCAGTGGAATGACTTGGATTTGAACCTGGCACGCCCAGGTTCTCAGTCCGCTACCAACTAAGCCACTGTGCCATCCCCAATATGTTTCAACTGTAAGGCTTAAGCTTCAAGGGACTGAAGAAGAAATTGAAATTAAGGGAATCTTGCTTAATTCGTGTTTAATGAGTATGGATCAAATTCAATGCAAATCTGAAATATCTGAAAAGTTGTGACTATACTTATTACTTATGCCACCGAAAAAACTTTCAAAAACTCCAAAGAAAGTGACATTTGGTGAATAATTATAAATGTTACATGAGAGCGTGAACAGTAAATACATATTTTTTAAGAAACCAAAAATTAACACCGCTTGAAGATGATTTGACGAATAAAATCGAAAGTACTCGCAAAAAAGGAAAGAAAATGGAACAAGAAACACATGGAACTTACATACAGTAATTTGACGGAAACATTAAATGGACCATTTGGAAAATTGAAAAAAAAAGTCTTATCAAGCAAAAACACTCCGTGTTATTTAATGTTTGCCTATAGACAGATTTTTTTTTCATTTTAAAATTCATGTATTTGTAATTTCGTTTTGCAATCATTTCACTAAAAACATAGCCTTGTCAAGCAGAGATATATTAGAAGTAGTAGTAGTACCTGTTGTCCGTCAGAATGGGAATAGGACGAAGATGTTATTTTCTTTTTTATATATACTGGTCTCTTGTTTTTTTTTGAATATGGGAAACGCTGTAACCCGTGGAAATATTAAAATTGGTGTGAATATATCTCTGCTTGACAAGACTATGTTTTTAAATCTGTCTTGATTTTGATTTTTATTAATATATTCTGCATCTTCAGTGCTTTTAGGCGTTTGCCGCAATTTTATGCTAAATTTCTTAAAAGATGCTTTAAAAGAATATGAACTCACCAGTTAACATGAATCGGAACAAATACATTGAAGACCTTGCCAAGGCTGCCGCAAAGAAGATGGGATCCCTCTACCGTGCTAGTAAACTCCTCACACCTGATATTATCCTGTATCTCTACAAAGCCACCATCCGACCATGCATGGAGTATTGTTGCCACATCTGGGCTGGTGCATCATCTACTACTCTCTCCCTCCTTGACAAGGTCCAAAAAAGAGTCGCCAACCTAATAGGTCCCTCACTGTCAACCAAACTCCAGTCCTTGTCCCATCGTCGCAATGTAGCATCCTTGTGCTTGTTTTACAAATACTTCAATGGATTATGCTCCGATGAATTAGCTACTCTGGTGCCCCCTCAACGTAAATTCACTAGACCAACTACACAATCAACTAAATCCCATCCATTCACTGTGGAGGTCCCCAGATGCCGGAGAGCTTTCTACTCAAATAACTTCTTTCCTCGTGCTGCTGGCCTCTGGAACTCCCTCCCTGCCCCCTGTTTCCCCGACAGTACAGACATGCAGAAATTTGAAATTAATGTAAACAGACATCTCGCTGCGCAGATCCCAGTTTAAGTTGCCCCCCCCCACCCACCCACAACCTTCTCTCCTTTTCTTTCTTTTCAATAGCCCCTTACGTCTACAGTGGCGGGCTGCCTTGTTTGGGGTGAACTAGGTTAAAAAATAAAATTAATATATATATATATATATATATATATATATATATATATATATATATATATATATTCGTAACTTTATATAGAAGTACGTCCAACACTATCAGCTCAGGTGCGTCGTGTTTCAGTCCCCCAATGTATTTAAAACCTTTTTAACAGGCGAACGATGGCCGTACAAATTTATACTAGTATTGATTAACTCCTCTCCAGGAGTTAGGCACAAGGCCAGTTTTTATCTTACTCCCACATGTAAGATGTGACCCAAGGTCGGGTCGGGAAAGTGGGGTTTAAAAATTGCCTGGGCAGCCCCGTCTGCATTCCCCGGTAGGGGCGCCTCAGGCAGTAAGCAATACACTTACTCTTCCCCAAAGAGGGGAGGCGAAGCCTGGGAGGGTGGACCTTCTAGAACTGCACAGGACAGACCCATAGACCGGCGTAAATCAAGACCCGAAGGCCAAGACAATACCAGTCTATGAGGTGCAGTATCCATCGGAATAGATACTACACTTTGATCTTAGCCAAAAGGCCAAGAAACAAATTTATACTAGTAGCGGAATAAAATAAACAGAATAAATATTGTGTAAGAATCTTTGTGCTCTCCCAATCTCTGAATCATTAAGAGGCTATTATAAGCAAAAAATAACAAAGAAGTGACAGAAAATAAAATTATATATATATATATATATATATATATATATATATATATATATATATATATATACTAGCAAACCCTACCCGCCCTCCAGGCAGCAATTAATTGGGATGGGGGGAGTTAATTAAAATAATGTGTTTAACTCAGAGAATTACATAACTTTAATAAACTTTGGTAAATTTGTAGATTAACATCGTCAGCTAAATTACACCCCCCCCCCTCCTTAAGAATGAGATTCTTCTATTTAGGGTCTAAATTGTTAGGGCAGTTGATATGTTTTGAACACTAACCCTAAGTTTTACTAAACTGCCCTAAAACTGTCCCGAAAAATTGAATTTATATACACTTTAAATGATAAAATAATTGTTTTTTTTTTGTTTTTTTTTTTGCTTTTCTTCTTTCCATCAAGTTAAAAAAAGGTAGAAATTTATTTTTTTATTGGGTGGGGGGTAGCAGAGGATCAAGCGAGACAACCGCACTCTCCTACCCACTCCCCTTGTCTCTTCCCGTTTCTGCCTCGCCGGTAAAGTCGTCAGTACGCACATGGAGTTAAAACTTAAGCTGTTTTTTTTTAATATTTATCCGATTTATTTATTAATTAACTTTAATTAGTTACTGTTAACATAGACAAAACTATTGCATATAGATAGCCAACAAAAGCTAATGCAATTTAAAAATAGTAATACTAAACATTAATTATGAACGGTTTAAAAAAAATAGTTATGCTAATTAGGCAGTCAAAAGATTCTATCTTAATCTTTTATCTTAACTATATATACAGAATATCAAGACTTGATGTTGTATTATTAGTTTAAAAACAGTAACCCGTTTTGATTATAATATAGGAGTGATAAATGAAACAAACTTTCGCATTTATTCATTTATATATATATATATATATATATATATATAATGGAAATGGCTCCAGACAAGGGATGAAGCCACTTGATGTAAGGAGTTAAATCAAACACTACTTAGATATGTGGCGTAACGGATATAAGTGCTAAGTAATAATAAGTTCTAAGTGACAGTCTTCTGGTGGTTGAAGGTTCAAGTCTCAGCGTGGGCGATTCTAAGAATACCAATTGTAATTACTTTAAACGTGTACCAAGTCATGGCTAACGGAATAATAGCACGTTACTTTACTTCATTGGATTAAATAAACGATGGCGTTCGAAATTCCATGCAGATTCCCGAGTCTAATAATCCAATCTTTTTATGCAAATAGTTAAGTAATAAAACTTTCTTTCTTTTTTTACTATGCATTTTGACTGATTTTTTTTTGTTGTTTTTTGTTTGTTTGTTTGTTTTTTTATTTATTTATTTTTTTTTTTTTTTTTTATGGGCTCTTCTCCAAAATTTCCTTGCCAATCAAATCTAAACTTGAAAAGAATTGCTTAGTATGCTAAAATGTTTATCAAGACACGACGGTTCCTTTTATTCCGTTTCGTTTCATTTCTTTATTTGGATGTTGTCGTTTGATGGCTCGAACTTCGAACGACCTTATCTGGCAAGTGCTTCATTAAGTCGATGGCCAGGTCATGGGGAGGGGGGGGAGGAGGGGTCATCAAGTTGACGCTGGATTATGAAGTTTCGTTTCCGCTGACACTAACGATATCAATTTTCAAGCGGGTCGGGTGGGTGGGTGGATGGATAGAAGCACCCGAGGAGGGGGCGATCGGAACCTGCGTGGATGTATGAGGACATTACCATTCTCAGATAAAATGGAAACAGAAATGAAGTTCTAAGTACTTCTTTTTTGAGTGGAAGCGTAATAAGATTGTGAGCATACCCGAATAAGAACATTATGCGTGTATATCGAAATGCGTATGTTACAAGTTTGTGCGGGCGTACTTATATGGATATTGATTGTACATTCATTTATAATATATATATATATATATATATATATATATATATATATATATATAATTATTTCTATTTTTACAGACATGTACATAAAGCCGCTACACTGGCATGTTGATGTTATCGATCAGTAGTTATTAGTTCCACCCTTCGTTATATATATATTATGATATAGATTTTGAAAATTCGAGGTGTTCGGGTTCAATCCGAATGGAAAAGATCGGTTCAATATCAAGTTATATAAACTTAGTCCACTTAGAATTTACCGGGACTTGGTTTTGCTCGGAATAATTATTGTCTGCAAATGTATAAGAGGTTATTGCCCTAAAGTCTTGAGTTTGCAAACCAATTTACAATTTTAAAAAACAAGACAAAATATAAAAAATAGTCTGTTTCTGCTCGCTATATCTCTTTCTTTCTCTCTTTTCCTCTACAGCTACGAGTTATATAGTATTACTAAGTATTAGCAACAAAATCCCACCCCTTCACTCCAGAGGTCCCCATTTGCCGGACAACTTTATACTCTTATAATGTCTTTCCTCAGACAACTTGCCTTTTAAATTCCTTCCCTGCTCCCTGTTTTCCCCGACTGTACTACATGTAGACATTTAAATGTAATGCGAAACAAAACATCTTGCTGCCCGACTCCCCACTTAGGATGCACCCTTTATAAATATGGCTTCTAATCACTGTAGCTTCTTACTTCTCAGTGACAATGTTCCTTGGGGGGGGGGGGGCTAATAAAAGTTAAAATAAAAAATAAATGCATAAAAATTCTCGAGGTAATGTTCCCCTTTGTTTATAATGAACTATTCCAATTTTTTTATTTCCCTTTCTTTATTAGCTTCTAGGGAGGTGACGATGGTCAAGTGGATAACGACACAAACTGACGACATGGGTGCGCCAAGTTCGAATCCAGTCGGTTCCATAATATCACTTTCACGTAGGAATGTTGGTAACCATTGTGTTGTAATATCATTTGATGAAAGTTCTTAAACGCATCTTTAAGAAGTTTAGGAAATTGAAAACAGACAGATAAATGGCGTTGGAGACCACGTTTTGAGATGCAATAATCTATTAAAAATCGTTTAAATTCTTCTCATTTTTTTACTTATTTTCTTATTAATTTCGAATGATAACACATTCTTCTTCAGAGAAAGGGAGCATATATATATATATATATATATATATATATATATATATATATATATATATATATATATATATATATAATATAATATTTATAAATAAATATTAAATTATTTATACCTACAGACGCTAGCGTTTCAAGCTTATTGCTCTCATCAGTGCAGGGAAGTAACAATTTCAGACGGTCGGGGGGCGTGAACCCGGTACACAGAGTCAGCCATATCCACTCGGCCCACGGAAACTGTCACATAATTTAGGGAAATTAAGATCTATATGTACCTAGAAGCGGGCACAGATAGGAGACTAGTCGAGAGTGTTCGACGAACGTATTCGGAACTTTGCATTAGAGCTTTTTGACAGTCTATTTTTAACTTCCCCGAGAGTGCTCAACTTTAATTTCTTAAAGGGGCTTAGTATAATATTTATAAATAAATATTAAATTATTTATACCTACAGACGCTAGCGTTTCAAGCTTATTGCTCTCATCAGTGCAGGGAAGTAACAATTTCAGACGGTCAGAGTCAGTCATATCCACTCGGCCCACGGAAACCGTCACGTAATTTAGGGAAATTAAGATCTATATGTACCTAGAAGCGGGCACAGATAGGAGACTAGTCGAGAGTGTTCGACGAACGTATTCGGAACTTTGTATTAGAGCTTTTTGACAGTCTATTTTTAACTTCCCCGAGAGTGCTCAACTTTCATTTCTTAAAGGGGCTTAGTATAATATTTATAAATAAATATTAAATTATCCATACCTATTTTGGATTTACTTAGTTTCTCTGGGAATTTAAACTGCATTTGTGTTTCTTTTGTTTAAAATGACTCAAAGCTTCTTTAGACTATATATATATATATATATATATATATATATATATATATATATATATATATATATATATATATATATATATAGTCTAAAGAAGCGTTGAGTCATTTTAAACAAAAGAAGAAAAATAAAGAAATGCAGTCTAAATTCCCAGAGAAACTGAATAAATCCAAGATATCGCAGACTTAGCATTCGTTGGAAAATTCATAAATAAAAAAGGGGATTCAAGTATCTAACAGTGAAACAAAAACAGGGGACCTTAACTTAAGCGTGAAATATTAAAACGGAGACTATCAGCTGTTTACCATGTATATATATATATATATATATATATATATATATATAAATAGTTCGAATGCAAAACGCGATAAACGCCATTTCCAAAATTGCAAAGCTATCACTACAAACAGTATTGCCTTTTAAAACTCGAACTCACCGCAACATTTTGTTTTACATAATATGATACTGCAATGATTTATTTTTGCGTTTAATTTTTTTTTTTTTTTTTTAAGTCTATATTTAAATCATTCGTCCTTTTATTATTCAATGTCTCAATTTGAACTGATTGGATGTATCGCGTTTTGCATTCGAACTCTTCATACAAACACACACACACACATATATATATATATATATATATATATATATATATATATATATATATATATATATATACACTGGAAGAATACCCATCACGTGATGGGTAAAATCAATTTCCGAAAAGAAAAGCATTGTTATGTCCTTTACGAAGATCAGAATCGACATATAAGTATACTAAACCTTATATATAGAATATTTATTCCCATTTTGATCAAAATCCATCGTATCATTTTCATTCAAGAAAATATTTGAAATTTAGTGCTTAAGTTTAATGACTCTTAAGCAGAACTGTAAATTCATGGAATTTTGCAAAATTGTTGTCCAATCTGAAATATTTGATTTGTTTTTAAATAGGAGGTTGTACCCCTATTATCTGAAGTAATTCTGAATTGTATTCTTACTATCTCTGACTGTACTGTGGATTGAACCTTTAACCTCTAGAAGACTTTTACTTAGAATACTATTAAGATTTACTGAAGACCTCTACTTGGCTATGGATGACAGGACAAGAACAAGCTGCTCCCGTGGATTAAATAAATGATTCCGTTCGAAATTCCGTTTCAAAATTTCGTACAGATTCCCGAGTTCGACATAAAGATTCCCGAGTTCGACAAGACGTTCCTGACGATGGTCGGATGGTTACATCAACCGAAACGTTGTGAGAATAACAGTCAAGATGAGAACAGTAGTCCGAACAATATTAATAATACAAATTATACATCCGCGTCTCAAACTTTCCGAAGCATATGAGTATTTAAGATTTGATTTATTAGGTGGGAAGGGTTCCCTTCTAACTGAAAGCAACCCGAATACGTCCGAATATCGTCAGGACTAAAGAGCTCTACTATATATATATATTCCTTCTTTTATGCATGTTTGATTAAACACGAGTGCCAACTTCTGCTTATTCAGCTTTTGATCCGTTTTAATATCGCATTGCCACTGCTTTCAATAACCAACCTATTTTTTTCTCGTTTTATTTATTTTTACCACCAACCTTTTCGGGCTGTTTATATGTAATCGCCTAAAAAGGAAAATCTCATTTTTGTTTCTGGATGAATTAGCATAGGTTGCATTGCTCCAGATATACCGAAAGCTATTTAATAATAGTTTCCTGGTCGGTTTGTCAGTCACGCTTTAGTTTGGAGTAGCATTTTTCGCGCTAAACGCGCAGATTGAATGGACGCATAGTCACAACGCTTTGTTCTGTGTACATTTCTCTACAAATCCGAAGGAAGCGTGAAGAAAGTAACCGTTTAAGCTACGAGTGAGCACTTACCGATGCCAAAAGCGACTCGAGGATAAAAGTTAACGAGATTGCCAGTTGGACGATGAACAACTATGGGAGGATTGAAAACGACGATCGAAATGGACAAGCTTTGATTACTTAAGAGGACGGCTCGACAACAATCTGTTGATATTATACTTGAAAGCGACCATGTTATACTCTGCAGAGAAGCAGTCCCGTGGTAACGTGTCCTACAGATGGGAAGTTCTTGACTCTGTTCATGGGCATTCTGTTTGATTTTATGTAGACGGGGGAAGAAAGTTGCGGTAGTTAGATGAGATTTTGTTGTGAACGTTTTATAGAGGAATCAGAGATTGGAGCTCAGTCGGGCACTTACTATGGAAATAGCGGACAAAATCAATATGCTTCCCCAGCGTTCACACTCGCTATTTATCTAAATATATTATTAAAATAGTCTTATAAAATCATAGAATAACGTCAGCAATTTCATTTTTCATATATAAATTATTATCATTTCTGATGACCTACAGAAAACACACACACATCGCCGACTTTTTATCATAGAGTGGAGTATTTCCGAATTCATTTCAGGCAACGGGGGTAAGTTTTATGTGGTTGTCTGGCGTGCTATAAGGTATTTTGTTTTACTCACTAGCTTCTGCGTGACAGGATGGAATGGAAGTACACACACACACACACGCATATATATATATATATATATATATATATATATATATATATATATATATATATATATAAGTAGAAGAACTAAAAGCGAACTTTGAGGAAAGGTAAAACCTATTGTGAAAAGTATACAGCTCAATATACCGAATAGAGCTAATAGATAGATAGGATGAAAAGGAATTAGAAAAGCGACGGAGGCAGATCTTTTTTCAATTTAGTTACTCAAATAAAGGTATATTCCGCAAAAAAGGAATTTATTAAATTTATTTTTTCCTTAAGCCAGGCTTTTCAAAGATCAAAATATTATCATCAGAGGAAATTGCTGGGATAGATAAGTTGGCGAAGAGCCAAAAAAGATCTGCCTCCGTCGCTTTTCTAATTCCTTTTCATCCTTCTATCTATCTATCAATCTATCTATCTATCTATCTATCTATCTATCTATCTATCTCTCTCTCTCTCTCTCTCTCTCTCTATATATATATATATATATATATATATATATATATATATATATATACTATAAATATTTTTTTAATTAAATATTAAAGTGTTTTATTACCTACGGACGATATCGTTTCGGGCTTTTTGCCCTCATCAGCGCAGGAGTGGTTGTTGCAAGCAGTCTAATCTAGGTGGTTGTCGAGCCGTCCTCTTAAGTAATCAAAGCCTGGGATCGAACGCAGTTCGATAATTCAAGCTGGTCATGAATTATCTGGCTGATCAAGAAGTAGAGATAATGGACTGGCCTGCTCAGAGTCCTGACATGAACCCTATAGAAAACTTATGGAAGACTCTAGGACAGAATCTTATGGCAAAGAATCCGGAAAACATCGAAGACTTGTGGCTGAAATTAAAAGATGAATGGGTCAAGATAACTGTGGCCCAATGCCAAGATTTAGTGAAATCCTGCAGTCGTAGATGCGCAGCAGTTATTGAAAACAAAAGTGGAAGTACCACATATTAAATCTCTTTTGCCTTTTTAATCTGATTTTGTTAAAAATGATATTTTGTTCCTTAATGTTGGACACTTGAAACATGTAAAATGGTGGATACCTTTAATAATATAATTTTAATTCATCTGAAAATCTCGGTAAAAGTCCAACTACATAATTTACATATGTAGTGAAATTTTCACAAATATTAAAATATAATTTATTTGAGATTAGGAAGATTTTATTTTTTTCCCTTAATTTTGGACGGTACTGTATATATATATATATATATATATATATATATATATATATATATATATATATATATGTGTGTGTGTGTGTGTGTGTGGGTAATGCAAAAATGAAAAAGGAAAACCAAAAAGGATGTTTTTTCATATATTCATCAACGTTTCTTCTTTATTTTTAAGACTTCTTCAGGATGATAATTTTAAGAAAAATATCATGCTACTACTTTTTATCATCAACCCATCATGTCAACCCTATATTCTCACGTACTTGCATGAAATTTTTCTTTAAATTATAATCCTGAGGAAGTCTTACAAATAAAGACGAAACGTTGATGAATATATTAAAAAAAAACATCCGTTTCGGTTTTCCTTTTTCATTTCCCATTACGTCGGATTACCTTCATCCTTCCTTTCTCATATATATATATATATATAAACATATATATATATACACATATATATACATTTATATATATACACACACATATATATATACACATATATACATATATACATATATATATACACACATATATACACACGTATATATATATATATATATATAAATATATATATATATATATATATATATATATATATATAAATATATATATATATATATATATATATATATATATATATATATATATATTAGTAATGTTATTATTAGGTTAAACTCTTCCTGATGAGATCTCAGTTTATAACAGCTGTTGATCGATAGCATCAACATGCCAGTGTCGCAGATTTTTTACATGTCTGTATAAATATAAAAAATAATCATATATATATATATATATATATATATATATATATATATATATATATATTAGTAATGTTATTTTTATATACAACTCACGTTGTAAAGTCCTACCCACATATATATATATATATATATATATATATATATATATATATATATATATATATATATATATATATATATATATATATATTCGTTCTTTCTTGTAAGCTCATCCCTTTCAAGTTAGTGGGGCCCTTCGTCCTCCCCACTTTATTCTCAAATAAAATACGCCCGTAAACACTTTTGGTGGTCTTGCTTTACTCTTTTTTATTGCGCTAATATAATTGTATCATTGCGATCACACTTTACGATACTCATGGCTGGCACTAACGGGGGCTTTTAGGTGATATCCTACCGAATAAGTATCCACAAAAAAAATAACAACAAAATAAAATGAATGTGAAAAGAAACAAAAAGACCTACAGTTGCGAAGTCAGTGAAATTTCTGAGAGGCCGAATTTTAGAGAGGATCGTTTCCGCCCCCGGCCTTAAATTAGGTCGGAATGGACAAAAGCTAATGTTTAATACTAATGAGTCACGACTTATCAAGGCCAAAATCCACTTGAGGATAAGGGTTAATGAGCTTGTTATTTTCAGAAGATTGGATGGTTGAAATAGGTAGAATTTGATTATTTTAGAAGACGGCTTGACAAAAAATTTGTTAACATTGGACTTGAAAACGACCGTGTTGCAATCAGTTGTGAAGCAATCCTGTTGCATAAAATTCCACAGATCGGAAGATTTGGGAAATAAACTTTGTTCATGGAAGTTCGGTTAAGCTTTAGGCACACAGACTAAGACGTGAAAATTATGTACTGGTTGTAGTTAGACGAGTTCTTGCTGTGAATATTTTACAGAGAAAACCAGTGTTTGGAGCACAGTTGAGCACATATCATGAAAACAATGATAAAGTAGAGAAAGACTAGCAACGTCACTTCTTTGAGAATATGGTTTCATTGTCTATATTTAATCGGAAAAGCAAATTTTTTTTTTTTATTGTTCGCTGTTCATGCCATTAACATCCGTGTTATTGTCAGATATAATAACGACTGTTCATTTTCTGTTACATAGTTTCAGGAATTCGTCAGTAATTTATTCAAAATTATCTGCCTACGCGTCTCAGTGTTACATTGTTTTCCATTGTATTTTTAATGTTGACCGGATAAAAGCCCACCGGACAAAAGTCCACCGGACAAAAGCCCACCAAAATAACATTCAAACTCCTCGGCCTAACATTCACAGATAACATTAATTGGAACAAATACATATACAATACTGCGAAGACTGCTACAAAGGAAAGTTGGCTTCCTCTACTGTGCTAGAAAACTTCTGACACCTGTCAGTATCCTATACTTCTACAAGGCCACCATCCGCTCATGCATGGGGTATTGTTGGCACATCTTGGCTGGTGCACAAACCACTAGTTTCTCTTTCTTAGACAGGGTTTAAAACAGTCTCTAATCTAATAGATCCCACACTGTCTACCAAGCTCCAGCTTCTGCCCTATCACCTCAATGTTGCATCCTTGTGCTTGTTTTACAAATACTACAATGGAAGGTGCTCCGACGAACTTGCTGCTTTGATTCCCCCTCGACATAAATACACTCGACCAACCCGACAATCAGCTAAATCCCACCCCTTCACTATTGAGATCCCCAGATGTCGGACGGTCTTTTATTCTAAAAGCTTCTTCCCCCGAATTGCTACCCTATGGGATTCCCTCCTTGATTACTGTTTCCTTGACTCTACCGACATGCAGAAATTTAAATGTAATGTGAAAACACCAACTCACTGAACTACTCATCATGTTAGAGGCCCCTATAAACCTGGCCCCTAATTCACGGTAGCCCATTAAGTCTCAGTGGCAATGTGCCTTGTTTAGAGTGAATGCAAGTAAAAAAAAAAATATTTTTTAATTAAGCACAAACAAAAGTCCACCGGACAAGAGACCACCGAAATAATTCAAACACGGAAAAAAAAACAACCAACATAAAAATAATCTAAAGTATTCAAAATTTTAAAAAATCTTTGGATATTTAATTTTTTGTATAACTATCAGTAGCTTATTTCCAAGAACCACCGGCTTATGGAACTCTGTTCCTGCTGACTGTTTTCCTCCTACCTATAACTTTGGTCTTTTCAAGACTCAGGCCAATAGGCATCACCATACTTTTAAAGATGACATCCTAATTTAATTATTAAAATGAATTAATTTTTATAGAACTATTTTGGTGGGCTTTTGTCCGCTAGGTTTTGTGACAGGTCACCATTTTTAATCACCTGAATGTGCACGTACATAACACTAGCAGGAAAACCCGGCGTTACCCGGGATTGAATGATGATCACTACTATGTACTTTTTCACTATGCATATTACTTTCTTCGTTTTTACTGGCCCCCTCCTCTCGTTTCGCCCCCTAATATTGTCGGAAGAAGCGGAAATATTGGAAAACTCTCTGAATTGGAGTCTTATACATATGGCTGTAATCTCATTAAAATCGGATATACCTATTTGAAGTTTATAGGTGGGACACGTAGATGTTAGGCACACATAGAGTAACGTAGAGATTCGGGACCACCTCCATTGTCTTCCCTGGAGAGTTTTATACATATGATTTAAATTTCATAGAAATAGGATATATTTGAAGTGTTAAAGGGATTATGTCAACATAGCCGTCTTATGAGCGCACTTAAAGATTTGGAGACACTTCCATTGTCTTCCCCGGTAAATGTTACATGCGAATACACTTTTAGATTTTATGTTGATTCTCTAACCTTTCTTTCTATAGGGAACACACAAACATCACACACACAACATACAAACAGACACACAGACATTGAGTTTTAACTAGAGAGACTTACAGCAACTCTAATGATAGAAGAATGTAGAAGATACTTTTTCGAGTAAAATTAACCTTTGTAAAATAATCATTTTAAAATTGAGTGGCGAATTTGAATATTAAAAAGGAATCATCATCATCATCATCATCATCATCATCATCATCATCATCATCATCATCATCATCATCATCATCAAAAAACCTCCACATACTACAACATGCAATCAGTCTATATAATAATACGCTAAGACATTTCATGTTCGTACGTACGTACGTTATCACCTTTCACACACACTTAAAATCTATATGATAATACGTTAAGTGATTTCATGTTCGTACGTACGTAATCACCTTTCATCCACATTTAAAATCTATATGATACTACGTCAGGTGATTTCATGTTCGTACTACGTTATCACCTTCCACACACATTTAAAATCTATATGATAATACGTTAAGGCATTTCATGTTCGTACGTACGTTATCACCTTTCACACACATTTAAAATATATATGATAATACGTTAAGGCATTTCATGTTCGTACGTACGTTATCACCATTCACACACATTTAAAATCTATATAATAATACGTTAAGGCATTTCATGTTCGTACTACGTTATCACCTTTCACACACATTTAAAATCTATATAATAATACGCTAAGGCATTTCATGTTCGTACGTACGTTATCACCTTTCACACACACTTAAAATCTATATGATAATACGTTAAGTGATTTCATGTTCGTACGTACGTTATCACCTTTCATCCACATTTAAAATCTATATGATACTACATCAGGTGATTTCATGTTCGTACTACGTTATCACCTTCCACACACATTTAAAATCTATATGATAATACGTTAAGGCATTTCATGTTCGTACGTACGTTATCACCTTTCACACACATTTAAAATATATATGATAATACGTTAAGGCATTTCATGTTCGTACGTACGTTATCACCATTCACACACATTTAAAATCTATATAATAATACGTAAAGGCATTTCGTGTTCGTACTACGTTATCACCTTTCACACACATTTAAAATCTATATAATAATACGCTAAGGCATTTCATGTTCGTACGTACGTTATCACCTTTCACACACATTTAAGATCTATATAATAATACGCTAAGGTATTTCATGTTCGTACGTACGTTATCACCTTTCACACACATTTAAAATCTATATAATAATACGTAAAGGCATTTCATGTTCGTGCGTACGTTATCACCTTTCACACACATTTAAAATCTATATAACAATACGTTAAGGCATTTCATGTTCGTACTACGTTTCACACATATTTAAAATATATATAATAATATTAAGGCATTTCATGTTTGTACGTACGTTATCACCTTTCACACACATTTAAAATCTATATAATAATACGCTAAGGCATTTCATGTTCGTACGTACGTTTTCACTTTTCACAAACATTTAAAATCTATATAATAATACGTTAAGGCATTTCATGTTCGTACGTACGTTATCACCTTTCACACACATTTAAAATCTATATAATAATACGCTAAGGCATTTCATGTTCGTACGTACGTTATCACCTTTCACACATTTAAAAAGATCGTCCAATCAGCAAATCTGGTGATTGATGATTAATCTGATTAATTGATGTTTACGTCTTTCTTCATGGTATCCTAGAAGCTCTCTGACTGCCCTGCAAATCCCTAAAGTCCTTAAAAGGTCCAGTCGAAATTACTACGTCTTGGGGAGGTGATGGTAGTTAAGGGGTAACGCCGCGGACTGACGACCTGGGTGTGCCAAGTTCGAATCCAGTCGATTCCATAATACCACTTTCACTTGGCAAACACTACGTGATCCATCCCACAAGAATGCCGACAACAGAATCAAGCCGGTAAACAAAGTTGTACCATTCTGATTCATATGAATAAATTTTATTTATGTCAGGATTGAAAATAATAAATAGAATGAATAAAATCTGAGGCCGCACACTCTACTTCATACCTAGCTGGGAGGGGGGGTTAATCCTTGGCACATTTAGACAACCTAGAATTAGATTAATTTATTTTGACTAATGTATCACCTCTTATCAAGGCCACTTGGGGATAAGGGTTAATGAGATGGAATTATTGGAAATTAAGAGATGAAGAAAATTATGAGAGGATTGAAAATGATTGCTCGAATTCTTGTGGGGACTGTTCATAACCGGAATCTGTTGATATTGGATGGGAAGACGACCATGTTGTAATCTGCAGGGAAGAAGTCTCGTGATAATGTGTACTTTTTTGATGTGGTAGAAAAATAAGTTCTTGCTGTGAATGTATTACAAGGAGGAAGAAGATAGTGAAGCTCAGTCGAGCACCTTCCATTGAAATAACTATAGAGTCGAGAGAGAGAGAGAGAGAGAGAGAGAAAGAGAGAGAGAGAGAGTAGAGAGAGACTAGCAACATCTCTTCTGTGAGAAAGGGGATGTAAAGAACAGAAGAGATCATTTCCCACTAGATTGCGAAGTTGATTTGGAATCTAATGGAATTAGAACTCGGTTTGCTGCTTTGCGGCATTCGACAAAAAGAGAAAGAGTAATAAGAGTGGTTGGAAGAGACGGCATTGGGCAGAAAGAGTAATACATCGATAGATATAGAGAAAGGGATGATAGATAGATAGAGAGAGAGAGAGAAAGAGAGAGAGAGAGAGAGATAGAGAGAGAGAGAGGGGGGAGTGCGAGGGGGAGAATGATGGAAAGAAAGAGTGGTTGAGAGAGACGGCATTGGGCAGAAAGAGTAATACATCGATAGATATAGAGAAAGGGATGATAGATAGAGAGAGAGAGAGAGAGAGAGAGAGAGAGAGAGAGAGAGAGAGATAGATAGATAGATAGATAGAGAGAGAGAGAGAGAGAGAGAGAGAGAGGGTGGAGAGAGTAGAGAATTATGGAAATAAAGAGAGGTTGAAAGAGACAGCATTATGCATAAGGAGAAGGAGCAAGAAATAGATAGATATAGAGAAAAGGATGAGAGAGGTAGAACGATGATGGAATGATGGAAAGAAGGAGAAGTAGAAATAGATAGTTATAGAAAAAAGGATAATAGAGAGAGAGAAAGAGAGAGAGAAAGAAAGAGAGAATAGAGAGAGACTAGCAACATCTCTTCTGTGAGAAAGGGGCTGTAACGAATAGAAGAGATCATCCCCAACTATATTTCGAAGTCAATTTTGAACTCTATCCAGACAACCAAGAGTATTCTGAGCGGTGCCTCCCCAGATGTGGCAGCAATACTCTAGAACTCTATAGGTAAATGATTGCATCAGGAGTCAAATACTTTTGGGAGTGACAGAATGATCCAACCATTTTCCAAGATGTATAGGTCAGTTCGATCCTAGGACACCACCCCGAATGCATTAACTAATCTTTTATCACCGTTCGCCTGAGGCGCCTTTACTTGGAAATACCAACGGGTCGTTGTCGGCTATTTTTTGTACACTTCAAGAGTGCCCCCGAGGGGAATTGAATTCCTCATGTATAACCTTGCTACAGTAGGAAATGAATACATACGAATGTAATACTTTTTAAACCGTCTTCCTTGTTTGAAAAAAAATCCTCCATGGCTTTGGTAGAAAATGATTGCCAATAGTTAGATATTTTAATGGCGAACTAGTCTGTTCTTGTGCAGCCTTTGTGTCCGCCCGAATGTCCTAAAAATATCGTCTGCCAAGGTTTTCTAGAGAGAAAGAAGGCGGGACCAGACTGTCCGATAGAAATCGACGGGTGGATACAATTACGGCTGGATAAAAATGTTTCCAGGGACCTCTACGTGCATCGGGGCTATATAATAGAATAACAAAACATATCTTGACAAACAGTAGACGGTCATATATATATATATATATATATATATATATATATATATATATATATATATGTGTGTGTGTGTGTGTGTGTGTGTGTGTGTGTTTGTGTGTGAGAGAGAGAGAAGGGAGGGCTGACATACAGAGGCAGACGAACAGAGAGATAGGGACATTCAGATTTTTATTTAAATCGAGAATGCTGGGTGGGAACACTGACTTCCAGGTAAGGGGTTGGTTTCAAATTCATGCTGGAAAAACGAAGGCTCCATTGAAAAGAATTAGGAGGGGTGGATTGAGCAAGGCTATAACAAGCAATAATACGATAAATCAAATAAATTTGTAAAGGTTGTTCAGATGAATTGAATTGGGGATTGATAAGTATTCCCCGAAGGTGACAATATGGTAGAACATTCTTAGGAATAAGAAAAATAAATAAATAAAAAACACACAAAAAAAAAGAATTTAAATAAAAAAAATAAAAAAAGATTTAAAAAATTAAAAATATAAAAAATAGAAATACAAAAATATAAAATAATTTTAAAAAATATTTAAATAGTAAAATTAAAATAACAAAAAAATAATTTTAAAAATAATTTTTAAAAATAACACATACAAAATAATAGTAATAATTAAAACACAAAAGAAAGTTAAAGAATTGTTGGGGTTTTTTTTGCAAGGGTGAAAAGAAAAAAATTAAAGAAAACGTGACTTGAAAGAGAAAGAAAGAAATTAGGAAAAAAAAGGAGGAAAAAAGAAGGAACTAAGGAAAGAGTGAAGAGAAAAAGGGGAAGAAAAGAAAGAAAGAAAAAACGCGTACGAACAAAGAGAGGAAGAAAGTAAGAAACAATGATTGAAGTCATATAAAAAAAGAAAGAAAAAATGAAAATGGAAAGAAAGAAAGAACGTGGGAAGGAATGGAGAAAAGAGACAGGGTGCTGGTGTATTTGAGCAGTACCCAATTTCTGCACGTGAAAATCTCGTTGACACGACCCTATTCCGAATTTGTGGACATCAATAGATTACCTTTCCTGCACCAAACAGTTATATTTTTGTTATTTTCTTAAAAAATTTTCAAGAAAAATGTTATTATTAAATATTATGTTTCCTTTTTATCTATTATCAAATTTGAACTTTGACATCAGCTTTTAATAACCTTTAGTATTGATTACATGTTAAAAGGTTTAATTAAAAAAATATATAATTTAAATTTATTACAATTTACAGTAAAAAGGTTTAATTTAAAAATATATATATAATTTAAAATTATTACAATTTACATGTAAAAAAGTTTAATTAAAAAATATATATAATTTAAATTTATTACAATTTACATGTAAAAAGGTTTAATTAAAAAAAATATATATAATTTAAAATTATTACAATTTACATCTAAAAAGGTTTAATTAAAAAAATTATTATTTAAATTTATTACAATTTACATGTAAAAAATTGTAATTAAAAAAATATAATTTAAATTTATTACAATTTACATGTAGAAAAGTGTAATTAAAAAAATGATAATTTAAATTTATTACAATTTACATGTAGAAAAGTGTAATTAAAAAAATGATAATTTAAATGTATTACAATTTCCATGTAAAAAGGTTTAATTAAAAAAATGATAATTTAAATGTATTACAATTTACATGTAAAAAGGTTTAATTTAAAAAAATGATAATTTAAATGTATTACAATTTACATGTAAAAAGGTTTAATTTAAAAAAATGATAATTTAAATGTATTACAATTTACATGTAAAAAGGTGTAATCAAAAAAATATAATTTAAATTTATTACAATTTACAGTAAAAAAGTGTAATTAAAAAATATATAATTTAAATTTATTACAATTTACATGTAGAAAAGTGTAATTAAAAAAAATATAATTTAAATTTATTACAATTTACATTTAAATAAGTGAAATTTAAAAAAATTATAATTAAAACCTTTTACAATTTGCTGGGATAATTTTTAAAATAAAGATTAAATATTAATTAAATATGCAATTTCTACTTGAAAATCTTCCAATAATTCGAACAAAATTTTTTTTTTCTAATTTGATTATTTTTAGTGTGTAAAATCATTTGTATCAGTTTGCAACCGTCTAAATTAAACTTGAAGCGTTGTTCATGAGCGTTGACCACGAGTTCGAAGTAGGAGCGCCTAAGCGAGATTTTCGAGGGCAGAAATTTCGTACTGCTCAAATACACCAGCATCAAAGCAAGAATGAAAGAATTAAAAAGGAAGAAATTAATAAAAAAGAGAGTGAAGAGAAGGAAAAGAGACAGAAAGATATAGAGATGAAAAGGAAGGAAGAAAGAAATAGTGAAGGGAAGAAACTAAAAAGAAATGTATACGAACAAAGGGAGGAAGAAAGTATAAATAGGAAGACAACAATGAACAAAGAATGAAGAAAGAAGATGGAAAGAAAGAAAAAAGGAAGATAGATAGAAAGAAAGAAAAAAGGAAGATAGATAGAAAGAAAGAAAGAAAAAGGGAAGATAGATAGAAAGAAAGAAAGAAACCAGGAAGATAGATAGAAAGAAAGAAAGAAAAAAGGAAGATAGATAGAAAGAAAGAAAGAAACCAGGAAGATAGATACACAGAAAGAAAGAAAAAAGAAAGATAGAAAGAAAGAAAGAAAGAAAGAAAGAAAGAAAAAAGGAAGATAGATAGAAAGAAAGAAAGAAACCAGGAAGATAGATACAAAGAAAGAAAGAAAAAAGGAAGATAGATAGATAGAAAGAAAGAAAGAAAAAAGGAAGATAGATAGAAAGAAAGAAAGAAAGAATGAAGGATGGGAGAAATAGAGAAAAAAGAAGGAATGAAAGAATATAAAAAAGAAAGAAACCAAAAGGATGGAAGGAAGATGATAAAAAGAAAGGAAGAAAACAGTGGAATAAATGCAAAGTGGGATGAAAGAATAAAAAAGAAGAAACAAAGAAAATAGGAAGGAAGATGGAATAAGATAAATAAATAAATAAATAAATAAATAAATGAATATGGGCAAAGAAAGATAAGGGAATAAAAACGAAGAAAGAGAGAAAGAAATAAGGAGAGAAAGAAAGAGAGAAAGAAAGAAAAAAGAAAGAACGAAGGAAATAATGAAGGAAAAATGAAAGAATGAAAGGAAAAGAAACAGGAAAGTTGAAAAGAATAAAAAATGAAAAAAGCGGCAAGGGTGAAAGATGAATAAAAGTATTAAGGAAAACAGAAAGAATGAACAAATAAAGGGCAAAATAATTTTTTAAAAAAACGAAGAAATAACGAAAGAAAGAAGGAAGGTAATAAAGAGAGAGAAAAAAAGTAAATCGGGAGAGAAAGAGAGAAAGTAGAAAAACAGGAATGTTCAAAAAAATGAAAAATGAAAAAAAAGTGGGAAAAATAGATGATGAATTAGGGAAGGAGTGAAAAAAGTAAGACAGAAAGAAAGAATGAATATGAACAAATAAAAGACAAATGAATAAAAAACGAAGAAAGAAAGAAAGAAAAAAGAAAGAAAGCAATAAAGAGAGAAAGAAAGAAACAAAGAATGTAATGAAATACGGAGAGAAAGAGAAAAAGAAAAAAGTAGAAAAACAGGAATGTTGAAAAAAATGTAAATGAAGAAAAGGCGGGAAGAATAGAAAATGAATAAAGGAATGAATGAAGGAAGAAAGAAAGAAAGAATGAATATAAACAAGTAAATCACAAAGGAATAAAAAAAAACAAAGAAAGAAAGGAAGAAAGAAGGTAATAAGGATAGAAAGAGAGAAAGAAGAAAAGTAGAAAAACAAATGAAAAATGAAAAGAAAATAAAACGGGAAGAATGAAAGATGAAGAAAGAAAGAAAGAATGAATGAATGAATGAATATTAACAAATAAAAAACAAAAGTATAAAAAACGAAAATAGAAAGAACGAAAGCAATAAATAACATAAATAAAGAAGAAACAGGAATGCCGAAATAAAAAAGGAAAAAAGAAAGCAGAAATGATGATGATGATGATGATGATGATGATGATGATGATGATGATGATGATGACGATGACGAAATAAAGAATGAATGAATATGAACAAAAAAGGATAAAGAAATAAAAACAAAAATAGAAAAGAAAGAAAAAGATAGCATATATGTGCGTTATATATTATATATAAAGTAAAGTCAGTCTATTCACTGTTTATTTGACGTTAACAGCTTTCTTAATACAGGATACATGCATAATTCTGTTTCGCAAGTCAAACGTTGGTCCGTGTTCTTAAAAAGGGAAGGCAATGTATTTCCGATCTATTTGAACATTTAATATACACGTGGCTCACGTGGCTCACTGGGTCTAACTGCCTTCCGTTTATCTGAAAATGCATCTTTTTGCGCGGCTAGGAGGATTATATAATTCTGAAAATAACTACATACAATAAGTCGTTAACGCAAAATAAATTGTTTGGGGCTATTAAATAATTTCCAACGCTATTGATAGTGTAATACCATTCATTTTTTTTCATCACTTAAGTTTGAATTCATGCTTTGAAACATGACGTAAATCATAAATTTATGACGTCATGCAAAAGCTATTCATTTATTCATTTCTTTTGAAGCAGATGATTCTATTGCTGCTATTCGTGTATCCGATAAATTTCTAGTGAGAATTTTTCCTAGAAAGACACCGGGTACTTACAGGAGTGTCCACGTGAAGGTTGCCAACATCCCAAGTGTAAGTGTTTCTGTGGAACAAACTTAGTTCGAACTTGACACACCTAGATTGTCAGTCCGTGTCGTTAACCACTTAGTCACCGTCACTTCCTATGCCAAAGCTATAATTATTTTATTATGGTCATGTTTTAAGCCCTATTTATAAGAAAGTCAACATAAGTCAGTTGGTAGAACCTCAGACTGAAGATCTGAAAGTTTCGGTTTCGATTTCCTGTCATGTCATCCGCCTTATTTTTTGGGAATCTATTATTTACTGTTGATGCAATAGTCTCCATTTATAAATCAAGGGAGGCGCTCTATCCCTTAATAGACTTCAAAAACGGCCTATGCTGGAAATCTCATTGCTTTGATCAATCATAACTCAAAAACCAATAAACCAAATTAGTTAAAACTTTGCACAAAATTTTTATTTGATAGGTTCTATAAGTGTGTAGAATTTCAGCATCATTATACAAGGCATCCTAAAGATCCAGAAAGGTCAGGCATGATTTTGTGTTATCCGTGTGTACGTACGTACTACGTACGTACATATGTGCCACCCTGTATCTCATCAACAATTTGATGGATTCAGCTAGATAGAGGTTCTAGGGTCTAGTTGATGGCATTTTAATTTCAGTTTACCATATACCTTAGTTTTCCAGAAAATTAAAAAAAAACTTTAAAATGACCATTGTATTGAGGCATAGCCTTTACAAAAATGGTAACATTCCATGATAAATGCCAGTATACTGAAATCATATGCCCTTAATAGGGTTAAGATGAGAATTCATATACACTAAATGTACAAAAGCAAGGAAATTCCCAAATTTTTACACTGTTATTGTTATTAAGGGTATGCGAGCACAACAGGGCTATGTATTTTACTGGTAGGAATTTTTTTTCAGCGCACCTCACACACTTCATCCACTCATGCATAGAGATTTATACTTTATACACTTATATAATTTTCATCTTAACCCTATTAACAGCATATGATTTCAGTGTACTGATATTTATCATGGAATGTAGTTTAGATCTCTGACATTTCGAAATGAGACACATCTTACAATGTATTTATTACGTTTTAAAAGTTGTGATGCTGCATTGTTTCCCAAATATTTTGTATTCTAATCAAAGCACAGTAATCTGTATGGACAAATACAGAGTTACGTCCACCTTTTTTAGATGGCGGCAATTTGAAAATAATCCCGATCTGGTCAAAGTATTTTTTTAAAGGAATTAAATCTCCGTAACAACATTCTGAGACGACCCACAAGAAATATTGACATACCAGGATCAAATATTAGAAAATCGATGACAAAGAAACGGTAAAGAGACTGACTTTGCTTTTATTGCGCGGATGCTGTTAGTACAACTACTTTCGTCTTTTCCTTTTCTTCTATATTTACGTCATTTATTTATATGCGTCATATTTTTACACCTTCTCACGTTGCTGCTACTACTCGCTCTATTCCTCGCACAAATTTATCATCTTATTTCGCCAAAACGCCTATCATCTAAAATATTCGATATGCAAACAAGCAGGGCTATGGGAATTATGATAATTTGTATCATTTATATTATTTGGACAACTTTTCTCGTTTTGAGTGTTATTCTCACAACGTTTCATTCGATGTAACCTCCGACCTTCTTCAGGTAAGTTTTGACAAACTCAGAAATCTTGCAGTCAAACTCGTGAATCTGTACACAATTTCAGGCGGAACCCTTTATTTAATCCACGGAGGTAGCTTGCTGTCGTTCCGTTAGCCATGATCGGGTAGAAGTCTTAAGTAATTCGTAATTGTATTCTTAGTATCGCCCGTATTGAAGATTGAACCTTCAACCTGTCAATTAAACATAACCAAACACCTACCAAAAAACATCGTCGCCTCTGCCCCTGAGACTAGTATTCACAAACATCCGGGGACTTAGAATCACCATCAATGACGTAAAGACCTTTCTCCCGACAAACTCCTAGGATATCCTAGTATTAAGTGAAACAAACCTTCAATCCTCATTCTCATCTCACCATTTTGACGTGACTGACTACCTCCCACTCTACCGTAAAAACTCTGACAAACATATGCACGGGCTAGGAGTTTATGTTGGTAACACTCTCCTTTTGACTAGAGAACATAGGCTAGAATCAGATGACCAAGCCTACATGTACTTTAGATTGGCTTTACAACACAGCATTAGCTACTTATATTTCTTATACCGTTCTCCTTCGACCAAGGACTGTAATCTTATTAACTCGGTCTCTGAAAGCATATATACATCACTGTTACTTGACTCGAATGCCCAAATTCATGTATTTGGGGATTTTAATGAACACCACCGCGACTGGCTGGGGTTATCCAGTTTTACTGACACAGTTGGTAACTCTACGTATAATTTCTCCTTAGCTCACTTCCTCTCACAGACTGTCACTTTCCCAACTCGCCTCCTAAATCGTGTAGACCAGCTAGCCTCACTTCTCGACCTTTTCTTGACCTCACTGCCTGAGGCTTGTGTGACGAATGCCCATAGCCCGCTCGGGAACGCTGATCACATTGTGGTAATGATTCATATCACCCTAAAAAATCGTCCCAAAGCTGATGAGCCGTTGCTCAAAACGACGATATTGATTCCATCAAAGATCACATCAGCGACGCCCTATGGATTGAAATCTTCTGACTCCCAGCTGATCAGTGCGCAAATGAGTTAACCGAATGGATCAAAGCTGTCATTGAAGCATATGTCCCCGTGAGAAAATTTTTCATCAAACCCCACTCTCCTCAAAGGTTCACTTCTAAATGTGCAGCTGCCATTGCGCTGAGACAACAAGCATTTCGACAATTTTGCCGTCATAAGTCAACTGCTAATACACATAAATTTATAGAGCCAAAATATAATTGTAAAGTAGTGATAGGTGAAGCAAAGAAAAGGTATACAGAGATAACCATAAAACGCATTCAGTCACAGAAACTAGGCACTCGAGATTTTTGGAAAATCTACAATAATGTGATGAACAATGGACAATCAACAATTCCACCGCTATCAAACCACAATTATGCTATTTGCACGGCAACTGATAAGGCTGAACTACTTGCCCAGCGTTTCGCTTTAAACTCTACTTTGGACTCAGCAAACCACCCCCTCCCTAAATTCCCATTGTGGACCGAGGTCACAGTTGAAAATCTGGTCATCACTTTATCTCAGATCAGGGAAATAATAAAAGACCTTGATACCCCCAAAGCATGTGGGCCTGATTTTATACCAGTAATAGTAATAAAGAAATGCTCTGCTGAACTGGCCTCCGTACTTTCCAAACTATACAAAAATGCCTCGCTGAGTGTTACTTCCCTGATAGCTGGAAACTTGCCTCTGTGGTACAAGTCTTCAAGAATGTCGGAGATAGAACTGATCCTCAGACTTATCGCCCCATCAATCTACTCTCAATCTTTGCTAAAATCTTCGAATCGTTAATCAATCTAGCGATAGTTCGGCACCTCGTTAAATCTAAACTTCTTTCTGACCGTCAGTATGGATTCAGGCAAGCACGGTCTACTGCGGATATCCTAACGGTCATCACTGAACGCATATATCATACACTGGACAAGGCAGGTGAAGCTAGGACGGTAGCGCTTGATATATCCAAGGCCTTTGACAAGGTCTGGCATAAAAGGCTTCTCATAAAAATTCACTCATATGGCATTACTGGACGAATATTTAACATAATTAAATTCTTCCTAACCAAAAGAAATATTCAGGTTGTCCTCGATGGCCGTTCATCCAAGCAACATGACATAAATGCTGGTGTACCCCAGAGATCCATCCTTGGACCTCTACTGTTCCTTATTTTCATAAACGACCTCCCTGATGATATTGAATCTGGGATGGGTATATTTGCTAACGACACAACGCTCTACTCTTGTCATGTGGGACAACGGACGTGCACATATCGGAGACAATGGCTGAATACTTAGAAAGTGACCTCCAGTCTGTAGTGGAAAAGGGTCATAAATGTTGGTAACTTTTAATGCCGCAATGACAAAGCTCCTTTCCTTCAATAATAACAAGAAACCTCTTCAACAACCGATTGTCATGGCAAATAACACCCTACCTGAGAGTCCAACATTAAAACTCCTCGGCCTCACATTCACAGGTAACATGAATTGGAACAAATATATTGAAGATATTGCCAAAGTTGTTGCAAAGACGGTGGGCTCCCTCTACCGTGCTAGTAAACTCTCACACCTAACATTGACCTATATATCTACAAAACCACCATTCACCCATGCATCGAGTATTGTTGCAACATTTGGGCTGGTGCATCATCCACTAATCTCTCCCTGTCAGACCAGATCCCAAAAAGAGTCGCCAACATAATAGGTCCCTCAATATCCACCAAGCTCCAACCCCTGTTCCATCGCCGCAATGTTGCGTCTTTGTGCCTGTTTTACAAGTACTTCAATCGATTGTGCTCCGATGAACTTGCTGCTTTAGTACCCCCTCGACGTAAATACACTAGACCAACCCGACAATCAGCTAAGTCTCATCCATTCATTGTGGAGGTCTCCAGATGCCGGAGAGCAAATAGTGTGTTTCCTCGTGCTGCTCCAGAACTCCCTCCCTTCTCCCTGTTTCCCAAACTCTTCTGACACGCAGAAATTTAAATCTAATGTAAACAAACATATCGCTGCACCGCTTTCAATTTAGGATGACCTCCAAAACTTACACCATAATTCTCAGTAGCCCCTTACGTCTACCGCGGCAACTGGCCTTGTTTGGGGTAAACTATGTTTAAAAAAAAAGTATTATTACTTTAGCACTTGTATCGGTGCTTGAAAAAAAAAAAAACAACATCCGCTACGGGTTAATCTATGCATTGTGACAAAACTGTGCAGAAGTCGTCGAACGGTTTATATTATTGACACAGACTACAAATCCACGCCAGAATGAAACCGTTGAGACGCATATACTTCTGATTTTTAATAAATGCAAATGTTTTGAACAAATGGACAAGTTTGAAACCAACTAATGAATTTCTACCGGATTTCGTATTTCGTACTAGGCAGATTAAGGAAAATTAACTCCGAAAATTATTACTCACCAAGATATATATGTATATATATATATATATATATATATATATATATATATATATATATATATATATATATATATATATATAATGATGAAAAAATTATCATTATATATATATATATATATATATATATATATATATATATATATATATATATATAACATTATTTAATGACAGTTTTTTAAAATATTATCCACATACTATACGTTTCATCTTTGCGGAATCTTCAGTGTGGAGATAACTATTCGAACCCGGAACACGAGTCACGTTTACTTAAATTCCGAGCGCTCTAACCAATGAGGCTAATTTCAACCGTTGCATAAATAAACCTTACTATGTCAAATCAAGCAAACAAACATAGTGTTAAACAAATCACGTAAAAAGGGAACTTGAATTCTTAGCCTAGATTAGACGGCTTATATTATTTTTCATTAAAGATCCCGGTCGAAAAGGGGGCTATAAATAATTATTTAATAATTAAAAATTCCTAAAACTATTTTAAGAAATAAATTCTGAACGCAGTTCCACAGAGCAGTAAATTTTATTTAGTTTAAATTAATTCCAGCTAATTAAAGTATATTCTAGATGATTCACCCGTATTACACATGAAAACCTTTCACCGATCCAGCCACAAAGAAAACATACAAACATTCATCTTTCATATATATATATATATATATATATATATATATATATATATATATATATATATATATATATATATATATATACTGAACCGGTTTTCGTCCACACTCATCAGAGTAAAACGTGGAAGTGATTGAATACGACTAAAACCTAAAAATAATTTGTAATGAACACTAGTGACAAGTTTAGGAGAAAAAAAAAATATGGGGAGGAGAGTCATAAGTTGATCACATTAAGTCCTAAAAGCCATTCCTTTTGCTTACAATGGGAAAGTTTGATTGACTTGATATATATGGCTTCCAGGACTTTGAGGTGGAATAGGGAATGCGATCTACTTATGACAGAAAACCAGTCACTAGTGTACGTCGACGCACATTCGGCGCTATTTATGAGATGGACAGCAATAGCAGACCCAGATGTATTAACTAAATTATTTAAATTATTTAGTCGGCCCTGGCGTATGGCAGGGGGGATGTGTTTTTTGATTCTGGATTCAAACCTTTGCACTGTTCTTCCCACGTATACGGCATCGCACCGACATTTAAATAGATAAATAATATTACTAATATGTTGGGGTGGGAGAACATCCTTATGAATAGATTTGAGCAAAGGTCGAGCAGAAAAAACAATTCTAGGATTAGATGCCTGGTAACACCGACGCACAGCTACAGAAATTTGATTGGCAAATTTTATGCTAATATTACCCAACCAAGGTAATCTGAGGTACGCCGGGCATTTTGGAGGACCAAAAAGTTTAGGCTTGTTAAAATGAGCGATCTTAGTAACGATATTGGAATTAACAATATCGAGAGGGTACCCATTTTCAACGAGCACCTCTTTGATAAATTCAATCTCCGAATCAATCAGGGATTCAGAGCAAATCTTTAAAGCACGATGAACCAAACATTTAATAAGATTTATTTTTCTTTGTATGGGGCAAAAAGAGTCCCAGTGACAATATAAACCAGTAAATGTAGGTTTGCGGAAAACAGATGTTAAGAACAATGAATCAGATTTATGCACTAATACATCCAGAAAAGGAAGGGTGGAGTTGTGTTCCTTCTCACAAGTGAACTTTAAGGCTGGGTGTAATTGATTGAGTGCATTAAGGAATAATATGGAATCTGACTCATTGTTAAACACGCAAAATGTATCATCTACGTATCGAAAATAAGTAAGTGGTTTATTGATACGGTTTTCACGAGCATAATCTCTTGGCCCGTATCAATAAACCACTTACTTATTTTCGATACGTAGATGATACATTTTGCGTGTTTAACAATGAGTCAGATTCCATATTATTCCTTAATGCACTCAATCAATTACACCCAGCCTTAAAGTTCACTTGTGAGAAGGAACACAACGCCACCCTTCCTTTTCTGGATGTATTAGTGCATAAATCTGATTCATTGTTCTTAACATCTGTTTTCCGCAAACCTACATTTACTGGTTTATATTGTCACTGGGACTCTTTTTGCCCCATACAAAGAAAAATAAATCTTATTAAATGTTTGGTTCATCGTGCTTTAAAGATTTGCTCTGAATCCCTGATTGATTCGGAGATTGAATTTATCAAAGCGGTGCTCGTTGAAAATGGGTACCCTCTCGATATTGTTAATTCCAATATCGTTACTAAGATCGCTCATTTTAACAAGCCTAAACTTTTTGGTCCTCCAAAATGCCCGGCGTACCTCAGATTACCTTGGTTGGGTAATATTAGCATAAAATTTGCCAATCAAATTTCTGTAGCTGTGCGTCGGTGTTACCAGGCATCTAATCCTAGAATTGTTTTTTCTGCTCGACCTTTGCTCAAATCTATTCATAAGGATGTTCTCCCACCCCAACATATTAGTAATATTATTTATCTATTTAAATGTCGGTGCGATGCCGTATACGTGGGAAGAACAGTGCAACGGTTTGAATCCAGAATCAAACAACACATCCCCCCTGCCATACGCCAGAGCCGACTAAATAATTTAAATAATTTAGTT
The DNA here is from genome assembly GCA_963556195.1 of Sepiola atlantica. Taxonomy (NCBI): domain Eukaryota; kingdom Metazoa; phylum Mollusca; class Cephalopoda; order Sepiida; family Sepiolidae; genus Sepiola; species Sepiola atlantica. Next base: position 128,489,493 of record OY744518.1, read on the forward strand.
AATACATCCGGGTCTGCTATTGCTGTCCATCTCATAAATAGCGCCGAATGTGCGTCGACGTACACTAGTGACTGGTTTTCTGTCATAAGTAGATCGCATTCCCTATTCCACCTCAAAGTCCTGGAAGCCATATATATCAAGTCAATCAAACCTTCCTTTTGTAAGCAAAAGGAATGGCTTTTAGGACTTAATGTGATCAACTTATGACTCTCCTCCCCATATTTTTTTTTTCTCTTAAACTTGTCACTAGTGTTCATTACAAATTATTTTTAGGTTTTAGTCGTATTCAA